>VYXF01007832.1:91337-165039 GCA_013397295.1 Polioptila caerulea | reverse complement strand
CTTCCCTTCCCTGAACTGAGCTTCCCTTCCCTGAACTGAGCTTCCCTTCCCTGAACTGAACTTCCCTTCCCTGAACTTCCCTGAACTTCCCTGAACTTCCCTTCCCTTCTCAGGGGTCTATCAACTTCCTTGAATTTCCTCTTCATAAAGTTGCTCGTAGCCCTGAAGCACAAGATCATTGTTCTGAGAAAATGGAAAAGAGAACTCAAAGAGTTTTAAAAGCTGCTAGGTTTCGTTTTTCTCTGATATGTGCTGTTGCTTCCCTTGGTCCATTTGGTTAAAGTAAGGTCCTTAGGACAGAAATCAAGTCTTCTCAGCCCTACACAGGCCTGAGAGCATCATTTGAGATGAATGAATGAAATAACATGACTCTGTTAATATTTAATCTAACTTTGATTTCCATGGTTGTTGCCCAGCCATCATACTTCCTTGTTCTCTTTTTATAGCACATACATGGGTTTCTATTTCTGACAGTTTATTCATATCTTGCTCCTCAATCTGCAGAATCAAATGCACATAGATTTAGATATTAAAATATATAAACACAAACAGTCCATGCCTTTTATAACTTGACATTGCATCTATCACTGTGCTGGGAGACTAATGGTTCCTGGATAGGAAACTGGGAAATACAGCTTTTGGTTTCTGTTAAGGAATTATTGAGGAACTGTACTTCCTTCCCTGCCACATAAACTCTAATGAGACTTAATAAATGCATAAATACAGATATTTTCAAATGCACTGTGATTTACTGTAGATAACACTACAAGCTTGAAGCTGTCATTCCCATCTCTACATTTACACTCCAATTTGCCCACAGTTAACTGGGAGAATTCTGGGTGTGTAGATGTTCAGATACCTGCCCTAGAGTGGAGAATCAGGGAGCACTTTTAGTCTCAGGGGAATCTGGTTGCATACAAGCCACAGGATGATCTGTGCATGGGAATGAGACTCTAGGTGAAGTGGTCTGAAAGCTGTGTGGGCATCATGGGGCATTTCAACAACCCCCCCTGAACAATCAGGGAACCAATATCCCAGAAGGTAACATGTGGTTTGTTTTTCTTTTCTTTCCTTCTGCACATGCTTTTCTTCTCTTCTGCTCCTTCTTCCAAAGCAGAGTTGCACATCTGTGGTCTTTTGTTCTGGGGAGTGAAAGTTTCAGAAGGGCACTGGTCATTTACAAATGGCAAAATTTGTATTAAGGTATTAAGGGAAATTGAGAAATTTTGTTCTTCGCTGTTCTTCCCTGGTGCATGGCATTGTAATCTCATGCCATGGAAAGGCTGGTGCTAGCAGAACAAGACTATGTAAATGTTGAAACCCAGGTTCAGAAATTTTGTGCTAACAGCTGGAGAACAAACAGGACAGTGAAGCCTCACTGCTGTAACTTGTTTCATTTAAGCAGACCCTGGACAGAGTCAGACAAAAGCTCAGCAAACACAGCAGGCCTCCTCAAAAGAGAGCTCCAGAGGTCACACAACTTACAAGTTCTTGTGTATAATGTAGCTTAGATTTGATTTGGGTCCTTTTAGGTAGTAGGATATTTTTCCCACTGGTCTTTTAAATCCCTTGCCCTATCTGTTAGGTGCAAAGAATGAAGTGATGTCATTTCAGAGCAGGGGAAGGAAAACAAGTGCTGAACAAAGTTTCAGATGTCTTCGGTCATTTTGCAAAAATGCACTTATTTTCTGTCAAGGCAGGCTGATCTTTAGCAATGCCTCAGTGTCCTCCAGAAGATTCTGAAGTCCATGGCTGATCATCAGAGTAAAATGTTGCTTTGTGTGCTTCATATTCCTTGTGTGTTGATCAATAAACCTTAAAACGAAAAACTGGAAAAAATAGCTAAGATTTCTGATCTATCCAGCTGTTCCATGCAAGTATCCTACATATATCCTAGACAGCTAGGACAGCTGTTGAATAGGTAGTTGGCATGGGATTGACAAATTAAGGCCAAGAAATAATGAGATTTGTCTCAGTATTTCACTTTAGAACTGGCCATCCTTTACGTGGCAGAGAAGTTTTTGTTTTATCAGATGTTTGACTTTTAGCAGTGTGCATTTATTTAAAAAGTGTTCTAGCAAGACTCAGGTCTTTGATATAAAGGGTTTGCATTTATTAGAATCAAAAGGATTCAGCACTTTGCATGCTCATTAAAAAAACCACATAACAATAAGAACAATAGCCATTGAATTTGTTGAGTGTTCCTATGCATAGACTGCTATGGGCTGTCATAAAAGGTTTTCACTTCATTGCACACACAACTGACTAACTATAAAATGTAATATTAAACATCCAGTCCATATAAATACTCTTAAGATTAAACTGCTGCATTCCTAACTGATGTCTTTACCCCGATTCCTTCCAGCTTTAACTGGGAATTCCTTGCACTGCCAAATGTAGTGGTAAAAATATATTTACTTTGCAACATTTAATAATTGAAATCAGAACCAGATAAAATTTCAGGGTAATTTTTTGAGCCAAACTAACCTCATTTTTTTTTCCTATATAAAGGTAATAATAATATTAACCAATAAATCAAAAATTAAATTACTTTTTTTAATGATGACCAACAGCATAAAGAAGTGTGAATAGGTTCTTTTTCCCTTTTGAGATAAAAGGTATAAGTAGGGTCAGTATGTTTTCATAAGATTAGTTCATACTTGGTTGAAATGTAGTCTAAACAGCTTCTAAATATATCATGGTGCTTTTTCTTAGTAAGATTATCTTCCCTGTTACAGTGCTGTTTGATAGTTTTTTGTATCAATCTAGTTAAAATAAATAGCCAGACATCAGGATTTCAAAATTGAATTAATTTTTATGTCTATATTTGAAAAAGTTCAGCCTGTCAGGATATGCTTTAATGGATGTATTGGGATGGGAATTATCTGAGCAGAACAAGTTTTGGTGCCAGAGAATCCACACAAAAACCCTCTTAAATACACATTTTCACATTTTGTGTTGACTACCAGAATACTTTCTCCTAATACATCTCTATATTTTTTCTTGTCACAGAGTAAACATGTGGAAGTAAAAGATATGTTGTTAAAGGGTGCAAATTCATGACTTATACAATGAGCAAATGTTTCTCAGACTCACCTCCAAGGATATTTGCTGTGAAATCACTGGAGTGCAACACAGAATGATGAACATCATGTCCTTTAAAAAGAGTGTTTGCAGGAGCCAAACATTCACTTTGGAGTTTAGAACTATTAATTCTCTTACTAGTGCTAAAGGAATGGGAGTAAAAGTAGTGTAGGAGAAGTTTATTGTGACTCTGTTCATAAAGGCCAAACTTGAATGGGCAGAGTTCATCCTGCACTGCCAAGTCAAAGCTTGAAAATGTAAGACCTCCCTCTTTTGCCAGTTCCTCTCACTTTCTCCCAGCAAAGGCAGATGACTGCTACTTCAGTCAGAAGTCCCTCAAACAAGAACTGCGGCAGCTAGATCAACAAGAGTCAGCATGATCAAAACCATGGCAAAAAAGTAAACTCATCCTTAGGTATAACAATTACACTTATCAGCTTTGGAGGAAAGCAGTGTCCTTTTCCATGCTCTGATGGTTTCCTTGTTTGGACTGGGACTCCAGCTAAATCCAGCCCCTGGAAGATCTGCCCTTTAATTAGTTAACTCCCAGAGCTTACATGCTGAATTCTCACGGACTGGGCCACCCTTCCTGTGCCCTTCAGCAGACCTAGACACTAATTTTAAAGAACCTTTATAAGCAAAAGGTTAAAAATTGTCTTCCAAAAGGACAGACTGGGAGGATCACATTTGTAGCAGTTATCTTCAAGTGACTGAAAAATGTCTTTCCTGGGACTTAGTTACCCGAAATTTGAGCACCCTGGCAGAGCTTGCAGCTGTCGTACTCTCAATTATTTCCCATCTTATCTCCCTGGTTATAACTGAGCATCTGCAGCAAAATCGAGTCTGAGTAATAATAGGATGTGCAATGGGAGCATCCAACTCCTTGTGTCGAGTGTGAGGAGAACCAGAACCCCTGTAAACCTCCCAAGAGTCTGGGGCAAGGTTAAGGAGGGAGGGAGGTGCTTAGGGAAAATTATGTCCTTCTCCCTGACCCCTCTATTTACAGCAAAGTTAGGTGATTTTTTTTTTTCATATGAGAAATTATATTTTAAAGCAATAGTTTAGTTTGTCCTTTCTGATTTTATGATCTTGATTTATTTTTGTTCAAGTTTGTTTTCTAAGTATGAGTTAGGTTTTGGATTTTGAATCATAGAGTTTTGTTTATATTTGAAATGTTCATGTGGACATTAAACAACAGCTAGAAGCCTAATTATCTTCATTATGAGGAAAACACACTTTCAGACCTAAGTGGACTTAGTGTGCACAGCCAAAGCTCTTTCCCCTCCCCCAGTATAGAAATTCCACAGTTATAAAAAGCTCAGATGTTTTGTCTAGGCCTACTTTTCCTTCAGGATTTTAAGAGAAAATAGTATCCTTTAGTTGTGTGGGATATGTCTCCACAGTGCAAGACTGAGGAGCTTGGTGGGGAAATGGGTGGTGTTAGTGATACACATCCACAGTGTTCATTAGCCCAGTGACAAATACAGCCCTTTATCTGGGGAAACATTCATTGATAAAAACACTTACATGACTCTGACATCCCTATACAACATTCACTTGGGTTCCTAAATTTTGAACATTTGTCCTGGATGTACACACAGAGGCACACACGTACACACACACACATATATACACTCAAGCATATATTTATGCATATATATATATATTTAAGTTACAGTTCCATTGATTTATTTGATGTTAGAATAAGTTTCATGATTGCTGAAGATGAAATCAACTTTCTTTTACTCTTACAAAAAAAAACCCAACTCAAAAAACATTTACTCCAGATACAGCAATACTTGCATAACCATTCACATGAGTTTTATATTTTAGAGCTCTTTCATGAATTTCAATCAAATATTCTGTCTACACAACAACAAAATACATGAAAAGACAAATGAAAACAAAGAAAAAGCAGTTTTTATTAAAAAAATTATTCTGAATTTTACTTCAAATTTCTAAATCTGGAAATTTTGAAATGATCTTACAAATGCTCAACATACTTTTTGCATGCAGCTAAAGGTTAAAAAACTCCAAATCCACCTCTGATGTAACTCAGTGCCTGAACTTACTTACCCAGCTGCTAACCACTTTGTCATCCTTCAGTGAAATATTTTCAATATTCCTCTTGCAATAGGTAATCTAATTAAGATGTATAACATAGCAGCCCAGGCCATATCATTACTCTATGTAAATATATATCCTCATTTCCAGGAGTGCTGAGATCTCATCATGCTTCTAATAGGATCATTTTTTTTATATTAAATTATATTAGTCTTATATTATTTCTTATCTTGTTGCTCAAGTGCCACATTCCCTGACACAGCAGCGTGCAGGCACTTTGCTGCTGGTTCCCTGGAGTATCATTGTGAACTAAATGTGAGCATTATTCTTCTAACAGGATACACTTATCAGCATGAATTTTTAATTGGTAGCATAAGAAGAACTGATTTAATTTAACCAAGGTTTTGGTTATCTGTGTGAAGATTCTGCTATGTAAAAATAAAAACCTTGTTTCCAAAAATCCTTAACTTTGTACTTTGCCTCTAGTTAACATCTGGATCAGTCAGATTTCATCAACCAGCTCTGTACAGCAGCCAGTAAATTAGCAAGGGCAAATCTGGTTCAGATGACTCATTTTGGGGATTTTCATCCAAAGCTGTTATGAGAAAGACAAAATCATCAGCTGCAATGTAGTCAAAGCTGAAGATTTAAACAACAAAAGTCAGGAACGAGCCTGGATGTAAGTAAAGACAAACATTCTTGGGAAAAGCAAATTTTTCCTGAAATGGCCAGATTGATGTAGATAGCCTAGAAAATGCAGGCTTATGGCTTAGTGCTTGCAGTGGAAAGCAGGTTGCTGTTCTGCATGGGTTTGTGCTGTTCTAGGGAGGGGAAGAACACAATGTGAGTAAAAGCAATTCTATTCCGGATGGAAGATAGCTAGAAACTCACTGGGATGAACTACCTCATAAAAACAAAAAACCTTTAAAAAGTAATTTTTTATGTGAGCTTTCCAGTCCAGGGACCAAGATGAGAATTTATTGTGAACCCATCCATCTGGAGCAGAAATGGAGCAAGTGTGTGACAGTTCTGCTGCTGAGCAGATTATATTTTGGCTGACATCATGGTAATGAGAAATTTCTGAAGATCCAATGTGTACTTATATCCACTGGCAAAAAAAACCCCAAAAAACCAAAAAAACAAAACCTTGGCAATGGAGTGGATCTGTTAGGCCTTTGAGTTCACCCTTCAAATTCAATGTCAAGAAAAAAAAATGAGCTTGATGTTTCACAGCTGTCTGGCAGCTGAGTTTTTGGTTGAAGCAGAGCATAGCCTAGATAAGCTAGTAAAGCTTAGTGTGGTCACTATTTTCCTGTGGGGAAGACCAGAAAGTTGTTTTGTATTATAGAGATGGTTCATAATTCTGATTTTGCCCATTTAAGCTCCTTGACGTATTTAAATTGAAGCGCCTCATCAGCATGTGCATTTTCTAATATTTCTATTTAAAAATGGTATAGTCTATTTCCAAGCCACTCATAATGAATACAGTCTATTATAAGAACCATGATGGATTATCCTCACTAAATGCAAACTGACTTTCCCTGACCTTATTCCCATTGATTTGATCTGATGTTAGCAAAAGGCCCAAATCTCATACTGGAAATGTTTCATTGTGGACATTCTCTAATATTTAGTTCTCATCTGCCCAGTTCCACGTAGGTTTAATTTCTGATTTTAAGGCTTTTAGTTACCATTTCCTCATTTTCAACAATGATGGGCTCCACTGATTTCTTTTATCACTGGGACACCTCATGTTAGCAGACACTGAGGTGTCACTGCCCAGGTGTGAATTCTGCCATGAATATTCCACTGCCACTCACAACTGCTTTGAAAAAACATTGGCCAAGATCTGAATCATAGAAACAGAATGATAGAACTCTGACACCTACCAGCTTTCAGGCAGCCCTTATAAATCTCCCTACCCCAATGGCACTAAGCAACTGTGCAATGACAACATGAGCCCCTTAATGAAAAAGCTCTAATTCACTGCACCGTCAAAATAAGCTTTCTCTGTGCTAAAGTACAGCCAGTGAAAGTACCATATGAATTATAAGAAATAAATGCAATTTGGGCCAGAACCAAAATTCATGATAAATCTTTGTTTCATGTTTAATCCTTTCATTGTGTCAAGGAGATTTTTCTCAACATAGTTAAACGTGGTGCGAATGGTTTGCCTTAAGTCAGCAGAAATAGTTGATGGGAAATACTCTGTATTTTGATATCAGGAAAATATTTCAATGATTCAGAGCTAGGCCTTGCAAAAGAAGGAAGCAACTGCCCATTTTTAGCCTTGGCTTGATCATTTCGCTCTGGGGAAACTGGAAAACAAACCCATGGCCAGATCCTGATCTCAGTTCCAGAAATGTACCTGGATAGCTCCAGTTCTGCAGGGGTGACCTGTTGTGACTCTGCTGAGGCATTAATACAGATTTACACAATTCTCCACCACAGCTATTAAAATTGAAATCTGTCCTATTATTATGCAAACATGGATCCTCTCAGCCAAAAGCTACATGACACTGAAAAATAAGGATACAAAAATATGACATTTGTCTTATTTCATGAACAAAAATCCATTCTTATAGTCTCCTTTGCTGGAATATTTATTTTTCACCTCTCTTTATTGTCAACAAATCGTAAAAAATGGTACATAAAATTAACAACAAAAAAAAAATGGTGTTAAAGAGTAGCAACCATTTGTTTTAGCCAGAAAATCACACCATACATAAATATGTGGAGTAGACTGATAATTTGACAGAGTAAAGCTGTCTACACTGACACATAAGTAATTTAATACATATATTTGTGGCTTCAAAAGCAATTTTAATGACACACTAAAAAATAATTTGGTTGAAAGAAACAGAGGAATCCAAACTCTCAGAAGAAGCAATTATATGAAAATTTGTATTTTAAGTGCTTAATAGGCCATTTTTAACTCTCAGGGAATCCCATTGCACTACTCTGGCTCATAAACACTCAGCAAACACAGGATATGATACAAAGCTTTATCTCACCAAGTGGCTTCCAGTATGTGCCTGGAATTTATTTCATTTTCAATCATTATGTGGGTTTTTAATAGAAAGCAACCTAAGTTCTAAAGGCAATGAACAAAAAAGCTATGTTTTACTGCAATGAACAATTAGGAATTCCAAACAATTTGGCTCATCAATCAAAACATTCTCATTTTCAAAAAAAAAAAAAAAACCAAAAAAAAAGAAAAAAAACCCAAAAGGCCCACATCTAGCTGAATAGTCTTTTCACCTGGGGCTCATTAGTGCTGCAATTATTTCTCTCTCCTGTTTCTAACTAATGCACTGCTGGGACTCCAGACCAGGTGCTCCTTTCAGTTCTGTCTGCTCCCAGCAACTCTATCTGAGAACTCCATGTCTACCCACACCAGGCTAATGTAACCTTTGCCTCTGCCCTGTTAAATCAGAGCACCCTCCAACTCCACACTAGCAAATGCAATCATTAACAAGAAGCAAGTTAGCAATACTTGGGTGACTCAGATACATTTTGAGAGGGCATATGCTTTGCTTTGTTTTGTTGAAAGTAGTCACATCAACAGGTTTGTGGATTTTTAAAGGGTATGTTAGAACTAAGCTAGCAATTGTTTATTTTTGCAATGGTAGATTGGTTTTATTTAAACAAATAGACAAACAAACCATTTATGGGATTTGGAAATGAAAGTTGAAAGTTGAAAATTCCCATGCTTTAGCCCATGAAAGTGAATCTGGAATAGTGCTATCTGACTGAAACTACAAATAATGCTATGGGTTTTCAAATAATTAACTAAACATGCCAGATAATAGAGTGCTGTTGTTGTAACAGTCTGGGAATCTGATGCCCTGAATCTGAGAAATTTGCTTGATTTATTAATTTCTACATATAATTTCAAATAGCATGGGATTATTTAAAACCAAAATTCTAGTTTTTTAGTCCATTACATTTTGACTTTTGATCTCTGAATGACAAGGAAATAAGAAATGAATTTTATTGAGGCTTCCTGGTTCAGCCTTCATTCACAGTAGAAATAATCTGAGAGCCCACTAAAAGCAGAGAATGGTTATTTCAGAAGGGACTCCCAGGTCATTTACACACTGTGAGCTCCAGCCTGTAGTATTTCTTAGTTTCCACTAATGTATTTTACCATAAAATACATTTATGCTGTTGTCAAAACTGTGCTGTCAATGTGCTGTACATCAACATCACAGCTACAGGGTTAGGTCCTGATGCTCCTTCATGTTTCACTTCTCACCAGTGCATGAAGGTGCCCCAAACTGATTAGAACTTAGAGAAAGAAAGCTCATGGGTGATTTATCATTGGGACCTGCACAAATAGATGGACAAATAGTTGGACAGTCTACCAGTGTATGAGCCATAGCATCTACCTTAAGATCTAAAATGGGCAGGAGATTAGATAAGGAGAGAAAATCCTGTCAAACACTAACATGGGCTGATCCCATTTCTTATCTTCTCATTGGCTCTGCTGCTTTCCATGTTCATATTTAAAATATCTACATATAGATTGCATGGGATAATGGTATACTTTGAATAGAATTTACTGGGGAATGTATTATTAGGACAAGATTCTCTTCTACCTATTATTTCCTGAAGTACAATGTGGGCAATAATTTACAGCTATATTCTTGTAGTCATTTGGGATAGCATGAAAAAATTTGCAACAGAGCTTCCTTATGTAGCAATTAAGAATCAGGATCTTGGTTAAAATACAGTCATCTTTCAGTTGGCAACTCATTAGGAATAAGCTAACTTTGTTTCACTGTCTTTTTTTTTTCTTTAATATTATTTTTAAATACATCAAATAAAAGTCCAGTAACCCCTGATAAAACATTTTATAATAAAGGTGTTAAATTTTTACCTAGAACAACAAAAAATAATGTTTAATTTGAGATTATCAATCAGTTTTCAGAAAGAAAGAGACATACTTTCATCATCAAAGACAATTGTCAAACTTAGATCTACTATTTTCAGTAGAAAGTTCGGATTTTTGGCTTGGTAATCATGCTTGCCAGCCCTCAGTACTTCCATGTCTTCTGTATTGGATTTACCTGATAAGAGATATTTCAGGGATACACAAGTTATCATAACTGTTGAAATATGAAATCCAAAAGATTATCATGGATCCCTAAGAAAAAAAAGAAAGAATGCTTAAGGCATCTCTAGTTTTATGTAGGATTTTGTGTGCCTGAAGAAGAATGTATCAATAATGTATGCAGATATATTGCTATGATCCAATCCCAACACAGAATCTGGTAGCAGCAAGGTGACAGATACTGACAGTAATCTATAAATGAAAAGTGATCACAGAGTAACAAGTTTAAAAGTAAAAATGGCCATGAGTTGCATGTCTGAGTGTAGATTTAAATCTCCACCTGTGTATGTAAATTGGGTAGAAAATCTCCCTTCAGAATGTATCAAATCAAAATCATCTGAGCACCAAAATCCTTTATGTTTAGGGTGGTTCAAATTCAGATCTGGATTCCAGCTTTCCAGACAGAGCTCATCATTTGACTTAAGTTTTGTTTTCCTTAGCTTTTGTGGATTTCAGTTGAATCACATACTTCCTGTTCTTTTACAAAGGCAAACATATTTAATGGGTTTCTTTACTTGTTAATCTGACTAGGACTAAGTGCTCAAGAATCACTTCTAAAAGGATTACTCTAGAATTAATTGTTAATTTTATCATGGTTTTGCCCAATTTGTCTTCATGTTTCCTATCAGGCCTCAGTCATAACATCCACCATTTGTTATGCAAAAATCCTGCAAGTGATTTATGGAACTCACTATGTGTTTTATTTAGGGGCAAAATCGCAGCAGGGACAGATTCCATGCCTGTGTGTGACCCTCTGTTAAATTGCCTACTTGCTGCCTCACAATAAATGACACATGTGCAACTCCAAACATTTCTGTGCTTTTACGAAGTATTTGTAGCATTCATATGCAGGCAAATGAGACTCCTGGGTACACCTTAGAATTGATGTTTGTAAATTTTCAAAATTCCATCTCAGGTGACTGTCATAAAAACACAATGAAATTTATAATGAAGATTTTCTTAATGAAATGTGGATGAATGAGAAAACTAAAAAGCTGCCGAGAAAAGCTGATGGTTTTTGGTGCATTAGAAATTACCACTGCAAATCATTAGCATTTTTCATCAGATATTTTCCTGTGTAGCAGGACTGAAAGTGGACATTAATATTCAGAAAAATACTAAAAGCTAGTAGACTTGAACTCCTGTCACACCAACATTATTAAAGTTTAATATATAAGGAAATTGCTGAGAAGGACCTAAATTGCATGGCTGTGCATGGCCAGAGACTTAATTCTGTGCTGAGCAGAGCTAGCACTAGTCCCTTTCAATCAGTGGGACCATTGACTGAGTAAAGCGATCCCCAAGATGGATCTGGTACCTGCAGACAACAAAAAGTCAAACCCAGGGAGATTGGAGACCCCTGGAATCTGTGGAAGGAGGCTGGGCAGCTGAGACATGTTCCAGTTGGTCAGAGCATGGTGCTAATGACACCAAGGTCGCTGGTCCCTGAACAGGACATTCACTTGAGAGGGTGGGGACTCAATCCTTGTGGATCCCATCCAGCTTAGGATATTCTGTGATTCTGTGTAATCCTGTGTTCTTTACAGAGAAGTTCACAACAAGACAAAGCAGGTGAACTTGATTGTCTCTTGATATGGAATGTTAACATGCAAGAGCCCTCCACTGAATGTACTGCTGAAACTAACTGGTCCTGAATAAGGAATGTAAGTGGTGAGGGAGGAAAGGCCCCTTTGCTGTGTATTCTGTGCTGCACAGGAACAGGGGGCTGGGCTGGATCCTTCCCAACTTGCAGACCATCCCAGCTATTCCTGCTCTGGCATGATGAACACAGCACCAAGCAGAGGAGTGAGTCTGCCATCCCTCATGCAAAGGCCCACTGGACTGACAGGTAAGATTTGCAGTGGTAGCCAGCTGTAAGTGTGCTCAAGCAACTCACAGTGATGGCTGTGGATGACCCAACATGGGCCCAGAAGGTTCCTCAGTGTCAGAAGATGCTAAAGAAGACTAAATTAGGACAGTGAATTAGTCAAGCCAGGCGTGAGGAATGCCAATCCTTACTCAGTTACACTACTAGAAAATAGAAATAACTCTCAATTTGCTGCAGTCCAAGTGCAAGAGGAAGCTGTCCCAAGATAAGAGAAGGAGATAATGTGAAAAGTGAAGTAATCCTGAAATGTGTCAAGCAGCCCCACTCATATACCATAGTTACTGAAGCTCACAGTTATCATAAAACATCAGCCCAGGGCAGAGAAAACAGTGCTGCTGTGTTCCTGCCAGCAGTTCTGGGGAAATTGTGCAAAACTTGTACCAGTTTTGTTCACTCTCCACACAGGCATGGCCTGGAGCAGTGAAAGAACACTGTAAGAAAGGAAATACTAACCAGATATTAAGCTGGGCTTGGCAGATGTCAGGGAAGTACAACACTGGCAAGATTAGTAAGGTGCTTTCGGGAAGAAGATTTTCAGACTATTTGTCCAGGAAATCATGACACCCAAAGGAGTGAACAAATAACATGAAAGTAAGAGAGCAATAATCTTTCCTCCTTAGTACTCCCAATATATTGTGTATTCTCTCTGTTCTTTGATAGTAGAAACTGGGGGGAAGCTCACTTTGAGTGCTATTGGGACTATGTGTAAAAGAGAAATGCCTCACATGCTATAGATACAACCAAAAAGGATGTGCTATATCATTATGAATTGATGCATAGATAATTCTGTTCATCTGGGCTAAGCTCATCCTGTCACTATAAACTGAATCAAACTCTCTAAGGTACTAAAGCAGCAGGGTGAGGCAATGGCTTTCTCCTGGAGTAAATTTCTGCAGCAATTTCTGTGATGTGGAGCAAAGACTTTAGGATAATGAAGATTTCTGTCCTTAAAAGCACATGTGCAAGCAGGTAAAAATCTGATTTAAATGGAATACTGGATGTAAGCTTTTTGTGGGTAGAATAAACTAGCTTGCAGAAATCTTATTTGCATTCACTGAATTGTAGAATCATTTAGATTGGAAAATATCTTTAGATTATTGAGTCTATCTACATGTAAGGAATATTTTGAGATATTGAAAAAACTGCAGTTTTCTCATAAAGTGCTTATTTTGGACTTCTCTGTTTTCCTCCTGATTCCCAAATAAAGTCTAGAAATAAGCCATAGACAGGGAGGGTTGTTTGATTGGTGCTATAGGGTCACAATTTTTAAAGGATGTATACGAGGTTCCAAAAACCATTGTTCTTGGGTGTTAGTAGGACCCCACTTGAAATAAATTGCTGTTTAGCATGGATCAGTTGGCCCAGTTTGGTTTGGGCCAGTAAGAACGTGATAATTGTGGCAAAAAGTAAGGTTGGGAAGACTGCTCACCCTCTCCAAGGGGAGGAAGCAAGTCTGAGACTCACACAGTTGCTACAGCTGTCAGGTAGGATCCCACAAGATCAATCTCCTACTGCTGTGAGGCCAAAAACCTCTGTGAGCTTATTCCTTCCAATCATCATCTCCCTGGCTGGCATGGGAGTGCCAGGAGCATCCTGTCTGGATGGCAATATATCCAGGAATGCCATTGACTACACTATCTCACCAGACCCAGCAATTCACACATACTTTGTTTTCAAGCTGTCTCCACATGGCAATGCTGAGAAGCAGTCTGTGGATTTTGTATAAATTCCAATTTATCCCTATCAATAATCACGTGTATTCATATTTAACACAGAGTTCTTACTATTGATGCACAGGCAAAGGAAGAAATGGAAAGCAGGCTTCCCTAAGATGGTCAAAGTCAACATTTTCAATGCAATCTTTATTTGTCTTCACGTACCAAATCCATCAAGTTCACAAAACTGCTGTTAAGTTTTAAAGTCTCAGAATATAAATCTCTTAAAAATACAGTATTTTTAAGGATCTGAAGAAAGCCACGACCAATGGTCTTAGCTCACTTGATTTCTAGGATTTTTTTTCCTTCTAAATGGTTAAAATATTTGACATTCACAAACAAATGTTAAGATCTGTTTAAACTTGAATAAGCAAAAAAAAAAAATTATCTTGACAAGTTAGAGCTGCATCAGTTTAAGAACTTACACAGATGTAGGAAATTAATAGACCTGGACAATCAAACCAAAATTCTCTCAAGATACAGGAAGCTTAGAAGTTTACCTGCTTTTTATGAGAATCACTTCAAAATTTAATTTTCACTATGATTGTGGTTATTTTAATATTTTACAGAGTCTAAAACACTAAAATAAGAGAAATATGAGATAAAACCAAATTGTTGGAGAGATTTAAAAAAATTATTTGTAAATTCTTTGATCTTATAGATTTGTAAGTTAACATAAATAAACACTGTTCTTCCCCTTGCTTTTTAAAGCATATAGTTTATCTTTCAGTGAAGTAAGGTAAATGCTTCTCTGTTTTTAGCCGAACTTTGATTTTTCCTTCAAAAAGACTTAATTCATCCTTACCAATTATTAACAACTTCTTTAAATGGAGTTCTGCTAATTAATCAAAAACTTCTTGTGAGCTCAGACAAGCCAGCCCCAACTGACCTTGAAAGAATATGAAAGCACACAAGTAAAAACAAGAATTTCTTGGCCAACGAAAACATCTTTATTCTTTTAATAGGCAGAGAGGAAAAGACTGCTTAGTGCAAAGAACTCCACACAGCTGAGCTCTTTTACAGTTTTAGGCAGAGCAAATGAGACCACAAAAAAGAAGCATTTTAAATAATATTTAGGCTCTCACTGAAGTCAGTGGTAAAGTTTTGGTTTATTTCTGAAAACAGAAGCTCTAGCAGAGCAGGTTTTGCCTCAGGCTGTGAGGATGCAAGATTGCAAACGAGAACACTGCAGAGGTCATCACTGTCTGAAGAGAAGAGTGCTGGTGCCTCAGCCAGGCTCTTGGCAAGAGTCACCATCCCCTCTCCCACAGGCCAGATCAGACACTGCCTACCTGTGGAAAAATGGGCAAGATCAGGATAGAAACTCTCTCTGCTTAGTGCAAGTTTCACACACCCAGGGTAACTTTTATTATGAGACTGTCCACCCCCTTTCAATTTTCTGTCAGGAATTTTCTGTTCAATTTTCTTAAGGAGACAGCACACACATTCCTTACTCAGAACTACCTATAGCCTAGACTGAAACTTTTAATTTTCAAACCACTGGAAGTCATTCCAGTGTAAAAACAATTTATGAAAAAAGGCATTCAGTTTAAAATAACATTTTTTTTTTCTTAAGGAAAAGTATGAGACACTTCCTTTAAAACTTGAGAAAAGTTGCATTTTCCAAATATAAAATAAATATTTAATTTGTCTAGGTTTTTTTTTTAATTCTCTGTCTTTTTAAAAAAAGTTGCTAGAGATTCCAGACATATACTAATGAGCTGTTCTGTAGGTCCATGCTCCTCATATTTTTTCCACTCTCACTGTATCAACATCTAAAAACAATAAACAAGACTAATGGATGAGAAGAATAGATTTCTGAACAGTTTCTTATCTTTTTTTTTTTAAACCTCCTTTTTATACACTAGTTGGCTGACTAGCCTTGAAAGTGCTGCCTGCTTAAAAATTATTTACTGTTATGCAAACAGTCATGTGCTTTCCTCAGACTTAATTTAGAATATTTATCCCCAAAGAATCCAGGACCCTAAATTTAAGGATAAAATGAGGCTGTTTGTTTCCCTGAGGAATCTGCTCTGCAGATACGACAGCAACTGTGCTGTACTAAAATGGCAGCAGTGTCACAAGTTCATTTTCATGCCAGACTTTGGCTGGAACTGCAACACAGCAGCAAGCTGTTGTCTAGCAATAGCCCAGTGTATTGTTATACTCAGGGTAAGGCAGTACCATGCTCACTGTGAAAATGTAGGTAAAAAATTTCTTCTAATTTATTTGTGACACAAACACTCATTAAATAATTTCTTTGACTACCTCTCAGTGTTTTAAACCAAGCTCTTCAGTGGCAGTGTTTCTTCTCATAAAGCCCTTCTAAGGGCTACACTGTCTGTCAGTGGTATTAATCTCTCATTTCCAGTTCATCAACAAATAAAATTCTTTTGCCACAATTTTTAGCTCTCTTTCCTTTTCCACTTTGGATGTGGATTAAAGGCATTTGATCCTACAGTATTTATCCATTATTTGTTTTGTTTATCCAAAGAAAAATTAAGTGCTATGCCTCAGAAGAGTGATATCCATAGCACACTGATGCCTTTGGAGATCTCTGACAGATGTTAGTCTTTGGTAAAAAAATGGAAAGCTGCATCACTACCTTGGAGAAGACAGATTTGAAAAGTGCCTGCCTTTGCAGGTGCACATCAAGTAGTTTGCCATGAAAACTACAAAAAGACAAGAATGTTTCTGATTAAATGATGGTTCAATGTCATTTTAATTAACAAAGTATCTTTTGCAATATGGAAAACTCATCTTTTGATACACAGGAAGTTTCACCTGAAGAAATTTACTGTATGGGTGACTGAGTACTGGAACAGGCAGCCCAGAGAGGCTGAACACCATCCTTCTCTGGAGATATTAAAAATCTCTCTGGACACAATCCTGAGTAACCTGCTCTAGAGAAAACTGCTTGAGCAAGGGGGTTGGACTAAGTGACTTCCAGTGGTCCTTTTCAGTCTTGCCCATCCTGTGGTCCTGATTTTGTCTTTTATTCTCCTCATTTTCATCCTCCTTAAGTAACATTGTAGGGCACATCTAGGGGTATTCAATTTCCTTGCTTTAAAAAATATGTTTTTTTTGAGAAGAACAGAAAATTTCTTGCCTTTCAGAAAATGCAGATTTCTTTAGGTAGAAGTAGGACATTAGTCTGCTGACACACTATACCACTGTGTGTGTTTGTCTTAAAGATTGCTAGGAAATGCCTTGTTTTATTAGAGGTAGGTTTTAAAAATATACTCAATAAATTTCGGATACACCTTTAATCCTTTTTGACAAGCAAGTGTATATCTAATATGTGCATTACAACTTAATATTGTAAGTAATATTTCCTTCCTGCAATAGTTTGTAGGCAGTAGGGAAGGAATTAACATTATTAGTATCTGATCTGAATATAAAACTGTAGAGATACTAGACAGGAACCTGGAGCCTCTCAGGACCACATCTAATATGTTGGTCTGTCACAGGAATAAACTAAGAGCCTCAATTTTCTGGCTTCTGGCAGACACTGGGATCTCATTGAATGTTTAAGCTCCTCAATACTCTGCAGGTTAAAGCCCAGGAGAATCTAACTCCAAGTCACCCCATGGGAGACTGGCAGATGCTGTGGCAAACTCTTTTAAGTTGGTTCATGGAATAATACAAAACATCAACCCCACAAAGCTGTTCTTGTATTCTTGGTTAGGTGGCAACATGATATATTAATGCTCTGAATCATTACAGCAGAAGAGGAGAATAAGCATAAAGGATGCATTAAAATGTAAAGCCTTGACCTACTCATATTTAACATAGGAGAGCTGTTCTCTGGAATTAAGTTATGTGATCAAAATCCTATTAAAAAGATTGAGGTGATTTACAGCGCATTGAGCAAAAGATCCCTGGAAGTGTTATGGAATATTTGTTTCCAAAAAAAGCAGGGAAGGGTTGAGGACCAAAACTCTCACCCTTACTTATACTAAATATCACAAGTGCTACAATTCCTGTCAATTTGAGACAGGACTTGAGCAAAGAATTTTGGTAAATAGAGGAAGACATCTTGAAGTTTTTCTCTTGACATTTTAAAATTGTGAAGCTGCTTATAGGAAAACCTATTAATAAATTTTCAGGCTATGAAATGCCATGAGATAATGAGACAAGCATTGACAAGCATTTTGCTTGACCAGCATCCTTCATCAAAAAGAGGAAGCTCATCTTTTTAGAATGAAATAAGACTTGAGTCAAGAACAGAAAAAATATAATCTAATTTTTTTTTTAAGGGAAAGTATAATCTGAGTATTAGACTTCAGATCTGTAGCTGAAATAGATTGATTTATCTTTCCTGGAATATGTAGAACTATGTCAGCTGAAAGCCAAAAATTTGGTATGGAAAATAATGGGTATAGCAAGAAAACCAGCATGGCAAGCAGCCTGTTTGCTTGTATGCAGACTTAAAATTCTCAATATTAGCCCATTAGTAGGAATCAACAGCTACTTCGAAGAAAATAAAGTTTTGCTTCCAAATACACAAGTCAGGCTAGGCTTAGTTAGCCAAGCATTTGGACACATTTCTTCTGTAAAAAATATTGTAATTGCTTTCACATATGGCAAATACAATTATGTATCTCACCAGTAGGGTGGATTATAAATGCAATCCATGAACAATGACTTATATTTCAATAGATAGCAGCTGTGTTTCTGTAAGAAATGGTACAGGAACTTGTGGCTAAAGCTAGAAACCCCCCCAAAAAAACCAGTCAGGTAAAGGGGAAATATAAGTTCCTGATCCTGAGAAAAGATAGAGCAGGACTCAAATTATCTGTTCAGCTTGCTGTAGCCAGCCCTATTCAAATATGCAAGAATGATTGATTGAAGAGAGTATGCAAAACTTGTCTCTCTCAGTAAGGGTACAGTTACTATTGAAACATGTGTGCCTTGTTTTAAACAATCTCCATGAAAGAAGGGCACAAAATGCTCATTTGGGCTAAAATTATTCCACAGATTATGGAATTTACTGTGTCTTATTTATAAAAGTGGCTACCATCACAGATGTGAACTGTACAAACGGACAGAACTGATTGATTACTCCATAGATAAACTAATTTCACACATAATTAAGAAAAATTAACATTTGAAATATGGGAATAAGTACATAATCAATTCAGTTTCAAGCATAATAATAAAGTTCTAGATGCATGAGAAATGCAATTAAAAAGATGTCCCAAGTAAAAGGAAAAACTTTTTAATAAGCATTTTATTTTCTCCTTAACCTTTTCTTTTCCTTTTACTATTAACATTTCACCTTACATTAGCCATATATTATTGCTGCTCCAAAGTATATCAGCAACTGAAGTTCAAGACAGTCTGTGAACACAGTAAGAGAATACTGTGCTTGTCTCTGTCTTCACATAAGCATGAAAAGCAAAATAAAGTGGTTTGTGACATAAATGCCAGCAACAGGAGACAGTCAGACTTGCATGCACTATATACCTGTTTTGAAATATGATTTAGCATTTAAACCATGGTAGAAATGAAGTCAGTTCCTTTTTAAATATTTTACCCAATTAAAAGTTAAATTATAAATTAAGAATCCTGACTCCATTAATGTCAAGGACATTTACTGATCATCCTTCAACTTCTATGACTTAGGATTTTCTACAACAAGCAATCTATAAAATTTTACTGACATATAATGAGCACATGGCAGTAGTGCTGAGATGTGCCTGCAGAAGTCAGAACCTCTCTGTGCTTTGCCTGCTTTGAGAGACCATCCAGCCTTGGAAATCCATCATTTCCATCTATTATCATCTGCCTAGGCAAAGGAGACTGAGGCCATTGTAGAAACAGAGGCAGCAGAAGGATTTGTTGAAGCAAATGATACAATACAGCCAAAAATCCTCTATCACTTTTTGCTGCCATGGCTATTGTGCTGTTTTGTCCTGTATTTGAGTTTGTCCACAAAACATGTTCTTCAAGCAATTCCCAGAAGTAGAGCTAATAAGCTTCAGAATTTTTATTGCACATTTTATTTTCTCTGCGATGTTCTAGGGAATTAGTTTTATGTATAGTTGTTGGGTTGAAAGAGAAGACCAAAACCCCAAAAATTCCCTAAATTTAATATCTCCCAAAGGCTCCCACAGGCAGCACTGTAAGTTGAATTCACATGACTTGGTTTGTCTGCTAGACAACATTTGTATTTTTTGTTCATTGAAAATTCTATGGGTGGTGAAAGTAATTTCCTCTCCTTACAAGTGATATTTTAAAAAGAGTTGTTTGCCTGGGCTCCAGATACTAGAACCCTCTGAAACCTCTACAGACAAACTCCGGAGTGAGTTGGTCTGATCACACATGCGAAGGGTGGAACTTCAGCCACCAAACATGGGACAGCAGTGGGGACCTCTGGCTGTGCTGCTTTCCAAGTTCCATCCAGCCCCTTTAATCACTGCATCAGACCCTCAACCAGAAAAAAAACTTAACTGCTCCTTTGTGTAAGATTTATTGCATGAAAACAAAAAAAAAAAAACAACTTTCACTGAATCATTGTCAGAAGTGCTTTTTGCCCCAGCTTGGTCCTGTTACTGTCTTTTCCCCTCACCTTGCCCTGAGAGGTACATTATCTTCAAATATATTATGGGATAAGTGTCACTCAACAAGCACTCTTAGGCACTTAGCAATCCCCTCTTCTGAACTGCAATCAATCATGTCACCATTTCAGCTCAGGCTGAGAAGCAGCTCTCAGGGAGGGGACCTGCTGTCCTCACACCTTGTTCTGGCTGCAGCCCATGAGCTGCATTGCCTTGGGCCCTCAGCTGACTCCACAAAATCATGTTTGCCCACGACTGTGTGCTCCTCCCCCACCAGCCATTACCTGCATGTGCATCACATTTCAGACCCAGAGATCTTGTTTGGGTGAGCCTCAGAGCAGCATTGGATATGTGACCTCAGCCTGTCCTACAGAGGGAAATAATCATCCAAGATAGGAGGAAAAGTATGATACATTTGTGTTAGGCTGCCCCACACAAGGAGAGAAACCCAGCAAGTCCTGGCAGTGAAGTGATCAGTGTGGAATTGTCCTGGTGGTGTACAACACTGGGATTGCTTTGAAGCATAGCCTTGCCCTGTGGCTGCTAAGCTGAGCAGTCTCCTAAGCTCTACCTGCCTCTCACGTTGAAGAGACCCTTAGTGTTCCTAGCAAGATCACTATTTTTAGCACACTGGTAAAAACCTCAGCTAAAAAAGACAGTCATTATTAAAAATGTAATGTCAGAAGTCACCCAGTACAAACAACCCTGAAGGATAAATATCTTGTGAGAATAAATATAAATGCCATAAAACCTTGGCTAATGCCAAGGAGGACACTCAAAGGGAAGGAGGAGGCTGCTCAGTATTCACATGGATAGGACAAGGCCAGGGACAAAATATTGAGAAGATCACAACTAACTCTCAGTTGTGTAACCCCATGACCTGTTTCTGTACTTTTTAATGTGGGGTACAGGTCTTTGTCTCAAAGTGTTTTCGGACATCACCTGAAGCAGTTTATCTGTTGCTAAATCCATATTAAAATTTGATCTCACATTGTCTTTGTGGTTTTGAAAGTTCAAACCTTCTTCTTCAGGACAATGGAAGGAAGAACATGTATGTTATCTATGTATAGTTATTTCTGTAAGCATAGATCTGACTAGTTCCCCAACACAAGCAAAGTGATTTTCTTTGAAGAGAATAATGGCAGAAATGTTCATGTGGAAATTGTACTGCACCGCCCTCCCAAAATTTTTTGTTGCAGTGTTTGCCTACTGTTTGCTGGACTGCTGTGAATCCTAAACTGTATTTTATGTTTGTTTTATGGGAAGAAAAGCCTTGACTAAAGCAATTCCTGTGTGGTCTGAAGCCGGTTATCGCGAGTCAATCAGTCACACTTTCATACACCTCCTCTGTAAGCCTCTGGGGTATGGAGAGAGTTATTTTTATACAAAACAACTATATTTCCCTGTATCTCCATTAAACACAAACCGTGTCTCATATTTTTATCATGGGCATAGGCAAACCACGATTCCCTGCAGCCCTGTGCAAATCATACATGGTATGTGATGGAAACTCTGTAATTTACTGGCATTTGTGAAACCAAGCTCTATATCCCTGTACCTTATTTTCTCCATTTTTCAATTAAGACATTTGCTCAAACATGAAAATTGTAGTCAACTGTGTGGTGAGTAATGCAATGAAGTTTAGCTCTTCTTCAGGGGGAAGTGTTTTGGGGGTAAGAACTATCTGAAGGAAACAAGATGTAAAAGTTTCACAAAATCCCAGAAAATATTTTCATGCAAACCTGCAGATATTCTCCAGAGTCTCTTAAAAATGACTAAGGAGGTGCTGCCTTTACTGTGTTTTTAGAGCACTTTGAACTTCAGTCTGTGTCTCCAGCATAAGGTGAAAAGTCCTGTGATGTTTGCTACTACCCACATCTAATTTGAACCATTTAGCAAGGCCCCCAGTTCATTGTTTTAAAATCATACATCTTAAAACTGCACAGCTGTTCACCTCTTATTGCCAGCTAGATAACAGCTATAAAATACAAGCCATAAGACAAATATTTCTGCAGATTTGCTAGGTTATAGCCATCCAAAAATATTCCCTCTGCTGCCCAATATGCAAACACCCTTTCTACTGTTAGGTTTTATGACTGCCAAGGATGGAAGTTGTAAAGAATGTGATACCATTGTGCTAGACCATAAACTGCTATTTCACTAGATTCCATAATTTCTTTGGGGAAAACTAGCACCAAGAAAAAAAAATTATGTGGAAACCCTCCCTTAATTTATTAAAAATCCCTTTCTTCTCAGATATAGTCAAATACATTCTCATAAATATGTTTTACAAATAGTGCTCCAAGTACAGAGACCACCCTAACTAATGACCGTGTTTAGAAACCTGGGGTCTGCCTGCATAATACTGCTTCTCCAGTTCTAACAGTTATACATTAAGATGGTGTGAAAAACCTATATATAGAATGCTTTTGTTAAAATCAGATTATACTAATTCTATATGAAGTGCTTTAATGAAAAATGCCTAATGGCTGAAATACTATAAGACTGCAGTTAGAGTGCAGGTGCAAAAATGATATTCTACACTCCCTGGAGAGCAAACTTGTACATACTGTGAAATATCAATTAAAGTTTATAGTTGCCTGTGCTGGTTAAATGTCTTTTTCATGGGAAATTTTCATCTTCTCTTATGAAGCACTCACTCGGGTCAAAATGTGTACTGAATTATGTGGGCATTCTGAGTTATTAAGGAATAGATTTGTTTTACAAGCAAGCTGTAAGCATTCTTTGCAGTTTTTATGAGGTCATCTACATGACTTTTAAATGGTGCTCTTGGCCAACCTCGATTCTCAGATTAGTTCATTAATTCACACAGCTGTCTTTAAAAACTACAAGAATAATATATGTTGGAGTCTGGAAGAAAGAGGTAGATTTCAAGGCTGTATTTCAATCAAGGGGCCTGTTGACATCATAAACTATGAGAGGACAGCCTAAGCTGTTTTGTGAACAGCAGCACGCTCATGATTGAAATACAGCCTGCTTAATTCATTAATTTAGAATATGTGTAGAAAGGATGCAAAATTCACTTTCATGCGAGCACACCTCCCAGAAAGTGTCAGCTGGGAGCTGTGCAGCTTGTCCAATCCTCAGAGTTGGTAAAGGCTGTCCCAAATAAAATCTCATATTCTATGGTATATGCTATGGTAGTCAGTGTGCTCACATGTTTCTGGATCTGAATGGGGAAGATCTGGATTTAATTTCTTATTTTGCCACACTTCCTGGGTGGTTTTGGACAGGTGTCTGACTTCCCTGTGTTTCTGTTCCACTTTTTAAAATTCTTGGATAGTACATCTTCTTTATTCCATTTTTATCTAACCTTTTTTTGTTTTGTTAAAAATTTGTGCCATAGTCTGTCTGCCAAACAATGTTTGTATCTCAGTTAATGCAAACTCTTGAGATTTCAAGATGCTCTTGAAGAGCAAATAAAATCTTAAGTACATTAATACAGGAAAAAGCTTATTAGAGGAAATGTTTAAAAGAATGCAACACAGGCTGAAAAATTTGTATCAAAACTTTCTAAAAACAACATGTGCTCCCTATTTTTAGTATGCCTCTCCACAATCTGGTAGAAAGCAAAGGTCAAAATCTAAGAAATACTTGCAACTAACAGGTATATAGTTGAAAATGGATTCATTCATAATGTGGTGACTAAGGCAGTGAGGATCCAAACCAAGATTTTATCTCTTCCCCTTCACTGCAAACAAAAACTGGTGTAAATAATAGGTACAGAACTAGAAATTGAGATACATTTATACCTAGCTTTATTTATTTTTTCAAGATATTTGAATTAAGCCAGATAAAATTGTTTAGAGGCATATTTGATCTGAATCTCCTGCAGCTGATTAATGGATAATGTTTTCTGAATTCACTAATTTCTGAATGTTTTTTGCATGTTTGAATTAAAGCAGTCATCACACAGTGCTGATTCCAGGTTTAAGCCCTTTCCTTTCTTTTGCTTTAGGATCAAGCTATATTGAGAGCTGTTTGCAACTCACATTTTACAGCCTGTGTGGGCAAGGTGGATGATCTGAGACACCTTTCAGCTTAGAAAACCTGCTGTAACCTCTGCTCTATCTGCCAGCCTCAGCAGGACGTTCAAGGCCAGCGAGTGCCCCTGGCACTGCTGCAGAATCAGAGATCTCCAAAGGTCTACCCAGGAAAACAGAGTAACACCAGCACCAACAGGACCTTGCACTGGTGCTGGCATATCCATTTGCCAAGTAAATACTTGGATTTCAGTCCTTGGGGTTCCTCTCTTTGGAGAGTTTCAGATCAGATTACCTGGTTTCTATGGAAGGAAGTGGAAAAGCACTGGCAGTGACACATTTATCACCACTTTACCTGTAAATGTGTGACACACAGATTATTTACCTTCCATTTTCTCTCTGCCTGGCAGCATAGACTGAAGCAGGAAGAGATGACAGAGCAGTTTTCCTGAGGAGTCAGGCCCTGGCTGTGCACTGTGGCTACTGACAATTGCCTGTCGTCATACTCAGCCTGACCCAGGACAAAATGTGGGGGCAGGAGACCAAAGTAGCCCAGCCTGCAGTGGGAATGAAATTTTCCTGGCCAGTGGTGAGAATCATAATGAGGGATGCCATTAGCAATCTGCTGGTGCATCTCAAAGGTGCAATGAGAGTCCCTATCAGAGGCACTGTCAACCAAGCAGCATGTGTGGGACACTGGAAAATAAATACTGGCTACTAATCAAAGGTACAGACTTCGAGGAAAGAAATGGAATTGGGCCCTTCATTTCAAACATGGTGGAGTCAAGTACCAATGAAGGAAGAACAAGAGGGATACTGGACAAAGAAAAGCAGAGTTCCTATCCTAAGCCTCCAGGGCATGACTTTATTAACTAGCCTGAAGAGAAACACTGTAAGAAGATAGCTGAGTGTCTATTACCACATCCTGTAGGGAAGTCACTGTGCACATTAAATATATAGAGAGCCCATAAATGACATTGTAACAGTGGAAACCACTGAAGATCAGATATAGCCTGCTTTTTAACTCAGAGCAAGGAGAAAGAGCATAAACCCTTAACACTGACTAAAGAAAGGTCTGAAAAAAAAGCAGGATGTGTGCTATGAGTATGGAAACCATTCTACCTCCATTTGGAAACAATTCTACCCCCATTTTTGTCAGAGCTCAAGAGCTGGAAAGAGCTTTGGGGTCCTGCTAGCTGCACCACTGCAGGACCTTGGGAAGGGTGATGATTTCCTGCAGTGGATGTTCTTCCCTGCTGCTGTGTGAAATCCAGAACTGTGTAATTGGAAAACCAACTACTAATTGATAATATATTATTTGAAGAATACCTCTTCCTCTAAGAAGCATGCTAAGGGCTGTCACTTGGGTTTTGGCCTGTTTTTGCATTTTAACCTCTTTATTAGTAATTTTGTGTGTTCTGAGCCTCTTCTGTAAGACAATGCTACTCAGTACCACTAGTAACATGCAATACCTGGGCAGCCAGTCCTACACATTTCTTCTAGTATTACCTCTCAAATATCTCATTTACAGTATCTTTAGTTCATCAGTGAAAAACACTGTTTGCCTGTCAGGAGAAAAGAGGCAAGTCTTCTATACATACCACCTCACACAGGAAATTGGGAAGTTGTGGGTCTTCCATTCCTGGAAGTGGCCAAGGCCGGGCCTTGTGGGGCTTTGAGCAACATGGCTTAAGGAAATGTGCCCTGCCCATGGCAGGAAGGTTGGAACTGATGATCACCAAGGTCCTTTCCAACCCATTCTATGATTCACAAATAAAAATTTACAAAAGCCTCTGAAGTACTTATTTAGAGTCTTCACATCTACTCTCAAACACTGATGTTTTAAATTGAATCTCTCATCCTCATGTCTGCACAGGAACTCATGACAAGTGTATTTGTGTCTAGAATGCTCTTAAAATATCTTCAGAAGTGTCTGGAAAGAGCTGTAAGCTCAAGCCATGCCTCTGGAAATCTCATTATAGTCCCTGACTCACTCAGGGCAAGCAGGCAGGACTTCCACCATCGTGGAGAGTGTGATGAAAGCTGGATGGTACATGGATGATGAAATTCCACACATTTCAAAACCTGTACCTTGTCAGGATAAATGGTTTCCTCTTCCAGGACAATTCCCTTTTTCATTTTAAACTGGAATCACTGCCATTGAATACACTGCAAATAAAAATTAAAAGCTAAACCTTGGATACCGGGCTTCCTTAGTCCTTGACAGTGTTGGCATTTTGTGGAAAAGCAATCAAACAGGTCATAAAATTTTTTGTGCTGTAGTAGGCCGTTTGTAATCGTGAAACAGCAAAGACTGTGACACCACATGGGCATCTCCAGACGCCATTGGGAAAATTACCCTCACTTCTTGTGCTTCTCTAAATTTTCTGTTAAGAAAGCACCTAATGCATGAAAAAAACACAAAGATGCAGTATCATTCACTCTTCAAGTCCTTACATCCATAGCTTCTTCTTGTTCCAGGAGCCAGGTGACACTGGCTACTGTTGGTGGTACAGCTGAGTTGTCTCTGTGGCCCTTACTATGTTTGGCAGGTAGATGCCACTGAAAGGAAAGAATAAAAGGGCTGCCCAGTTCTGCTCAGCTTGCCTGTTAGCTCAGCTTCACTGTTCACATTTCATGTTATCTTTACTCTATAATTCTGACATACAATGTTCAGTCATTTGGCCTGATCAGTTCTTGGACAGAAAGTACACCTTTCTAAAGTCACTTTCTTCCATGGATTATTTTAGTTATCCCAAAAACATTCCTTGTGAGACCCCTGCACCTTCAAGCTTGACGCATATAGCAGTTGAGAAGACAGCACCATTTCCTGTGTTACTTTTTTTTTTTAGCACCACTGGCCTCCAGGAACATTTGAAATTATTAAAATCACCTGCTCCAGCTTTCTGCCAGTTCCCTTCCAAACTCAGGCTGCTTCAGTTATTCCATTTTTCTCACTTATGTACTTTATTTTTAACACTATGTAAAAAAGACATGACATGGGAGTTTTGGCAAGGGTGCTCAGGGCTTTTCCTCCTTGGGTCATTTCCAGGACAGTCACATGTTTTGAAAAGATTTGCCCCTACTTCAGGCACGAATTGGCCACAGCAACAGCTGTTCTCCACAGATGCTTTTTATTTTGCCCCTCTGTCCTCTGTAACAGGATTTTGGGTGATGGAGCAAAGCAGACTGTCCCTAATTGTCCTAACTGCTTCTACATGGCTTTCTCTTCTACTACTGCCTAGTAGTGAGCAGGAAAAGCAAATGGAAAACACTTCTTTTTTGTTTGCAACAGTTGTTCTAGTCTGCAGCTGTGTTTAATTAATTGCTTGGGTAAGTGAGATGGATAGAAGAGCTTTTCAAAGCTGTTGAGAAGAGAGCTGTCTGCAGCTAATTATACTGTTATAATAATCCCATGGCATTCCTCAGACTTTTCATCCTCTGACTGAATAACAGTTTAGCAAAATATCCAAGGATCACTTATAGTTTTGAATAAATATCTGAGAAGAATGGTAAAGCAAAATAGGATTCAGCTAGGAACAATTAAAAGATATTCAGCTTGCTTACAGACAAATCATAGGTGATCAGATACCAGGAAAATACAAGAAGGATTTTCAAAATGTTTCCCCTCCTTTCCCCAAAATATTTATTTAAGTTTGCTTTTTCATTCTTTAGATAGTTGACATGATTCATTTTAACGAAAATACTTAGTACTTATCAAAACCACTTGTGAAAGTTCCTTTTAACTGCCAAGAGGGAAAACCAACCAGAATATCATGTAACATTTTTGCTCATTTTTGGGAAGAAAAATATATATGTGAAAACTGGAATGGTAATACCATAGAGCCAAAAGAAAGATTTTTCAAGGACTTAATAGCATGGTTCCTTCGTTTTCCTTTTTTTCCCAGAACATACTTTTTGTCAAACATCCTAGGTTACACCTGAGATATTAGACTGGGTTGGGGGTGTGGGGAGGGGGGGCAAAAGAGAAACATTAAGTAGCTGGTGAATTGAGAGAGCTGTAATAACAAAATAACAAGTTATTTTGCTCTTCCATAAAATGCTGTAAGATAGGTTTCTTCTTCTTTGCATGCATAACTCCACATTGCATATTGCTTATTAAAGATACACAACACATGAACCACGCAGTGAAGAGTAAAGAATAATAATGGAAAAATCCTCCATTCTGTGGCCACAGAAGTATTTTATTTCAATATGTTTATCTCTGCATAAGCCTTGGTGAGCTGTCAGTGCCTAGAGCATTTCTCAATGCTGCTACCTATTATAAACATACATTATCCCAAGAGGGATATTTCTCCTAAAAACACAGCTGAAAATAAAGTGCACATATGCAAGGTGAGTAAAATTAGTGCCAGCCAATACCTGATGATGCCCATCAGAGCCACTTCTTTGAAGGTTTTCTGTTTGCTGAGCTTCTATTCAGGAAAAAAAAACATGATGGGAGATGACGCTTACTTAACATGAAGCTATATCTCAGTTTAAACATCGTGATTTTTAATTTTTCTAAATACAAAAACATGCTAGCTCAGGACATTCTCTTGAGCATGACAGGTTCAAATATTAATGAAAGTGTTAATTTAGCTTTCATGTTGACAGTCCAGTTAATATTGCAATTGCACCAGCCTTTTTCAAATGAGACACGTGTTTGCAGAGCTGAGTATGCAGCAGCTACCACTTTGACAATGTGCCAGTAGCAGACACTGTAGGTGGACAGTGGAAAAATATTTCACTTTTGTGGAATAAGCCTGAGTATGGGCAAGCAGAAAGCAGACATCAGTGTCATGCACAGACAGCCAGTGCAGACACAGCCTGGAGATTTAATTTGGCTGCCAACTGTAGACAATTTTCTGCAATGGTTCAGCACTCCACACACCTAGGAAAGACAATATTTTTCCAAGCTAAATCTATGCCTGACACTTTAATTTAGAACATGTCATTAATAATCTCACCAAAAGGAAATATCTGAACACCAAGCATCCACAAAAATATCCTTAAAGCAGCTGCTGCAATGCAACAGCTTTTAAATCCTGTTGACAATTTTCTCATGTACTGATAAACCCTTTACTGATTCAGGGGAGACTGAGCTCGACAGTACTTTTTTTGCTCTCTGCCCCTCTCCTTTCTCTCAAAGCAATAGGACAGTGTGGAATTTTTTTTTTTTTTTGAGAGGAGGGGGAGGTTGTTCTCAGCAAGGACAATCAACACTTGAAACCTTAGAGATACAGCTCCATCTCTCCAGAATCACGTGTGCTTATAGTTTGGCCCTCAGGTGTTCTTTGAAGATGACTTACAACTTTGTCCTGAAGGCTCCTGATGGAAGAAACCTCTGTCTGGACAGACATGGCCTTGCAGAGCTGTTTTGCATCTCTTGATCTCTTATAGATGATGCAAAAGGTGATAGAGTATGGGGGGAAATACTAAATGTGCATCAGGTGATGTCATGTTTCTTTCTCTGGTATTTCTTTTGTAATTATATTTTCTTGGTTTATACATGACCACATTACCCTCTCAAATGAGAAGATAGCTGCAAAGTCAGCACTTGAATTAAGTTCTTGTCATGGAAACAGAAGCCTGCATCCTAGGTGGGACTGGATCTCAGTCCTCTATGGAGATGTGACCAGTTCTGTTCAGCCTGGTCAGGAAGAGAGCTTGTCTCTAGCCAAGCAAAATGGCATCAATAACTCAGGTGTAACAACAAAGCTTTAGGCTTTGTATCATCTCTTTTAATTTCGACCCCACACAGTTTTCAGTAGCCTCTCTTCGCAGTTCTCAGCTAGAAAATGTATGTTTAGCAAAAAAGAAATGCACAAAAGAAAATCTTTCTTTTTTAGATTCTTGTTAGCAGTATTTATTTTTGGAGTGTTTTTTTCAGTTAGCAGTTGTCTTATCAATTAGTCCTACTGAACACTTGAAAGATCAGCTTCCAATTTCAAGGGGAATAAATAAAGGTCCTTTGGGTTCTACTGTCTTCTACAGTCTTCTGAATATAAAATAGAAAATATGACCACAAACAAGTGCAGAGGGTATGATCACATCAAGAGTTTGAGAAGCATGGTGGTCAGCCCTGTCTGAGGCAAAGCAATGTGTCATTTCCATTTGATATTTCCACTGCTGGTTACAGCTGAAATCAACCAACCACCATGCCAGACATTTTCTACAGCATGTTGCATGATCTGGACTCCCCAGTGCCAGTGGGAAAAAAGGAAATTAATTCAAAGGATTCCAAGATGATATCAGATAGGCTGTATCACATGGGATTTGCACACTGAGAACCTTTCACAATGCTCTGGACAGCAACAGACTCTTGCACTAGTGGTGCAATATATCAGCTACAAAGAATAACCCATCCCTTCCTACACCCAAAAGTGGTGGAAAAATAAGAGATGACAAAAATCGAAAAAGTGGAGAATGGAAAGAGGAAGGAGAGTATGTCAGACTAGCATGTTTCTATATTCACAGATGTACAGTGTCTGCTGATTCAATTAAGATGTAGCATATGTGGAGTGTACTGCATTTTCTGTCACTCCTCTAGGGAATTTCCCATTTCAGTGACATATCTCAATGCTGGAGACACTTCCCCCTGGAAAACTTTGCACCAATTGTTCTTTGCCTCTAGTTCACAGTGGTAAATGAAGAAGATATGGGGGAATCAGAAGGCAGCACATGGTCTCCCTCCCACCTGGTCTTGAGATAACTCCTTCAAAAGATAAAACTGCAAAGTGACAGCTGAAATGGACAAGGCAGCAAATATAAAGGCATAAAATGTATTTCCCTAACAGCTCCACCACTGCTAATTGCACATGACGTTTATAAATGAACTGCATATAATACAGCAAGGCTTTTGTTGATTTGATATGTAGCAGAGGGATTGGGCTTTTTGCTATCCCACCGACACAGTTTATGGACCACTTGGTTTCCCATTCCTGATTGCACAGCACTCCTGGTGCAGCAATAAGTGCTTACATGGTAAGTTGATATTCAGGCAACATTTGTAGCATAATTTAACTTTCTTTTGGCAAAAATATCAGATGGAAACCATGATAGGATTCAGCAGCTTGTGCCCAGTCAGTCAGCCACAGCTCAGGGGCTGCCAGCTGATGGTCCCTGTCCTGTGTCATGCACCCACCACATGGAGGATCTGCCATGTCATGGTGCTGATTCCCTCTACAATAGGACTATGTTATTTTGATATGTGTGGTGTTATTGAAACCCCACTCTGCTTGCTTCAGAGAAGATCAGTTGTTGAGAAATCAAAACTTGTGGCAACTGTAGGGTAGAATTTATATGAATTACAGGTTATTGAAGTTATTTTCAAAGGCAGTCACCCTGTGCTTCATATCTTATGAACAGCAATGATTTAATGTCAAGAAAGCACAGTTTATTCTAATCAAATTGGTTTTGGAAATGAAACTTAGCTTCCAATGGAACTTCATAGATTTTACACTTTTCAGAACTTGAATTATAGATTTTTGAGCTGGAACTGAACAATGAAAAATCCTACAATGCTATTAGGTAATTTTCTGTTTAATTTTGGCCAAAAAGACGCTTTTTATTGAAAGGCATTCCCAAAGTCTTTGTCTAATACATTTTAAAATCACTCATACGATGGAATTTCTGATATTCTTCTTTAAACAATACTCTCAAATCTAACCAACCAATTAACGTCTTGTTTTCCCTCCTATTTGAATGAAATTTGCTGCCCTTAAATATTTTCTTTGAAATTCCACTTCAGTTAAAGATTTATACGTATTATAATAAAAAGATTTTAAAGTACCTCTAATAATTATTGTTACATGCATCATTTGTTGTAGTTGTAGTGCCTTGTGTTCAAAAAAATCTGATCCATATGTCAGATGTACCCTGATGGACAGTGGAACCCTTGCAGCATGGATGCTGTCAGGGAGATTGGCATCCTTTCAAAGCCAGCGTGCTTGAGGGTGAAATGAGGCACAAGCAAGAGGTCCACTAACCCAGTGAAATGTGTTTGATCGGCTGTGCAAGATCTCTTTATCTTCTAACTCCTTCTAGAGTCTCCTCCCCTGCAAGGTCAGGCACTCAGAGGAGCAATTTATAAACTCACAGCTCATATTCTGGTTGCAGTTCCAGAACTGACACAAAACGAAATCAGTCTTGAGTGCAGTAGGATACAAAAATTACCTTCCCAGTCTACTGAGCCCTTCAAGCCTTCCAATAAATCTCCCAGTGGCAGCATTCCAGTGCCGGTTGCCTATCTTCCTTGCCTTACAAAAAGACCTTGAAATGGAAACAGAAGGGTTTTCTTTGAAGTCATATTTCATAGCACAAAAAGACATGCACAGAAGCAGCTGACTTAAGTGGTTTCCCCCTCTCGTTCAAAGTATTTTCTCAAAAGTCTTAAATGGGACTTTTTAGTTAATCCCCAGAACTCTTAATTGCAGGGGCCGCAGCACTTATATTGACAAAGGCTCCTTTAAAAAATGATGAAGGCAAAACACTTTGAAAATATGCAGGCTAGAAGAAACATTGTTAGACTTCATCTAATTGCATTCCTCCCCTGAAAATTATAGCACTCCTCCCTAAAAAATATTAAACTTAAGCAAGTATATTCACTTCATCTTAGAACTGGCACTGAGTGCAAATGAAATATATCCCTGCGCAATTATTAAATTGAGCAAGCTATAATTATCTCCAGTAAGATTCCCTGGGCTTCAGGAAGAGATAAGCTGAGTTTTAGAGCAACCTTTTCACTTACTCTTGGGGAGAAGCAGGAATGGGACTCGAGGCTGGCTCTGGTCCTTCCAGAGCCTCTTTTGCTGGTGTGTGACCTGGCATGGGCTCCCTGCACTATTACTGAGCTGAGCATGGCTGCAGAAGAAAAGGCTCATCATGCTGGCTTGTTCCTCTTTCCCAAGAACTCATGGAGCTGGAGGACCGGCAGGGCCACATGAAGGCATGGTTCTTGAACAGAGGGGCCCAGGAAATGCCCCCACACTGAGTATTACCTGAGGATGATGCTACTCAGGGGAGGAACAGCTCCCAGCAGAGTGAGGATGACTGCCCTGACACAGGTGACCATGGGCATTCAGAAAATTTTGAGAGCCTTCGTGAAGGTCACCCTGTACTTTCATAAAGAGCTGCTATGTTTCTTTAATGTCAGGCTTTCTGTTGCTTGAACCAAATTAGATACTGTGCAGTGGACATGGACACCAGCCCTGGCACCTCTCAAACTTTGGTCCTGATGCTGATGCAGGCTTTAGCCTGTGACACCCTTCTATTTTAGGTGTAGAGCCCTCCAAACCTGTCTGTGTGCAAGGGGGAACTCCCACGTGAGTGACCCGTGAGGACTTCATTTTGTTTAAGGCCGCTTAAAGTGTTATTGGAAAATTCTGTAAGGCAGCTCAAGTGAGTGAAAATGATTTGCTTAGGATGAATGTAACCACCAGTGCATTACTTCACATAATCTAAACAGAGTTTCAGACACACTTCATCTATCATTCCCTGAAAGAGGGAGGCTGAGTTAATGCTCTCTGACAAATATTATGTTTCTCAGGCAGCCCTGGTGCTGTCTTCCACGTTTCCTGACCCACTTTGATTAGATATATAAACAGCACAACTAAAACACAGGTTGGATTTTGCTGTTGGAAATGCAAGATAAGGATACCATAAAGGCTCATCAACACCCCAACCCTCTCTGTAAGAGACACTCAGCACTCATGAGATTGGAGATTCCTTCTCAGTGCTGTAAGATGAGTCACTTGGCTAATAACTATGATTTATAACAGCATTTTAACTGCTCCCTGGGCTCTCTGATGAAGACAGGAGAGGGCAGGGTGTCATGCCTCAGGACAATGTCCTTCAGGGCAGGGGGAGAGGGAGAGCAGGGCTGATGTCCAGTGGTGAGTGAGCCTCGCTCAGAGGGCAGCTGGAGAGGCCCAGGAGGACAGAAGGAAAGGATGCCAGCCAGAGCCACTGATGGTTCCTGGCAGCTGGTTTGCTAATGCTGACACTCTTCTCTGAATCTAATATGAATGTCAGGGACAGGACTTGGAGCTGGCAATCAAGAGGGAAAACTCCAACTCTTCCATGTTGCTTTTGCTAAAAAAACTGTCTCTAGCAAACCTCTTGGTGCTACAACTCTGTTGAGAGTGTTTGAGTAGGTTAAATTTGCCTAAGAAACACCCCAAAGCCTCAAATGTATTCATTCATTAGCTCTAAGTGGGCTCATAGCCACATCTCTGGGCATGTATACAAAGAGTAATCAGAAGAAAATTAGGACATTTCTTTCCAAACATGTAAACCTCCCACATCTGTCAAACCGCAATTCCCCTAAAGTCAGTTCTCACTGGTCACTTTCCCAGAAAGAAGCATTACAGAGCAACTTGGAAGTCAGCAAAAAATGTACAAGGCGCACATCCTCACTACATTGCTAATCCAAAGGCCTCAGAGGTTAACTGAGAGCTGGCAGGAAGAACAAAAGAGTTTTCTCTATCTGGTTTCCCTGATACAATCACGCTAAAATATTGGCTGGAGCAGCAAAGGCTTGAGACAGCACTCCAGAGAGCTGGACTTGTGCCCTATCTGTGGATCTTCACTCATTTTTTTGGGGAGGACTGTACAAACTGAGCAATGCCACCTTCCTCAGACTGAACAGAGAGGCATCTTTCAGGCTGCTAAATTGTCACTCGTTATGGCCAATCATACAATCTAGGTATCCTGGTTAAGTGAAACCCAGATTTAATTCTTCATTTTGTGCAGGAAGAGTCTAATCCTACTGTCTTGTTGATCAGATATCCAATTTACATTTCTACTGAATATTGAGATGGAAAGAAGAGCATCCCAGGTTTAGTGGTATTGTCTTCAGTGGGTTATGATATTTTGTGCAGGTATTGCATTTGAAATGTTATTGCATGTTGAAATCTTTATATGAGGAGAATAAAGGTTTTTTTAAATACGGAAAAGGAAAAAATATAACAAACACAAACTCTGTCATTGCTAGGAAATAAATAATGGCTATGGTTATCAGCTACAGAAACAGAGACATAATTAAATTGGTTTTAATTGCTGTGATTGCCACACCCAACTGGAGTGGGGGGTGGGATCTGGCCACAGGCAGCTTACATTTGGCCAGGTCATGCACTACCCCAGCAGGCAAACCTGTGATCAGGATAAATTCACAAAAGAGAGGACAATTTATTAAGGGTCAGTTTCTACAGTTAGTGATGATGCCCAGCATGCAATGGGCTGATGCATGGGTGGGACGAGGCCTGACTGCCTTAGTCCACAATCGATTGATTGCTTACCAATCCCTGCTGTACCTGCACAGCGAGGTAAATTAGATTCCATGGAGTTTGCTTTAACCTTCTGTGGGTGAATGTTTTCTTGAGCTCCCTGCAAGCAGAGCAAGGCTCTGTGATGGGTGTAACAAGCAGGAGCAAGGGAACCTTTGGACAACCTGAACCCTTGTCCAGGGTCAGAATAGCAGAGAAAGAAATCAAGGCAAATCTTAGTCTGCAATGACAACTGAATTGATTTAGAAATTATGAAGAACAGGCTAGTGTTTTCCATTTTTCTCTCCCTCTCCATTGGGACTTGCTTTCTTTTAATAGACCCATTTTAGTGACTATTCTTGAATCATGGTCAGGTTGCTGCCTACATTGAGCCCCATCTGGAAGCTGACTTCAAGGTCTCTGAAGTAAAAATGGAACTTTGGTTTCAATGGTCTGTGGGACTTGCTTCCATACTCGTTATCATACTGTCACTTTTGTGCAGTTTTTAGTTAGCCAAACAGCAAAATATGAGTGGGGGAATGAAGAATCACTGGTGGGTTTGAGGCAGCCCCACCATGTCTCCACTTCCACGGTTGCAAGCTGGGTTACAAATGCGGATAAGCTGTGGCATTACAGAAAGGGCATCCACAAGGCTCTGCAACTCTGAAAGTCTCTCAGAAAACATCATATGGTTTCAATCTGGGAAAGACCACACAGGTTACAGTACTTGTGACACCTGCTTCATGTCTTGCCAGTCACTGCCTTGTCTTGCCTTGCCTTGCTGGTTCTGGTATAGAAGGTGATCTTCAAAAATATATTCTTATTTTTACAATATTACCACAACAATACATAGGCTTATAAACATTCTGAGGTTGCATTGCAGGAAGAGTGCAGGCCATTGAACCAGTGAAAGCCAAATGGCAGAAGCTCAGTTTCTACAGAAGATTAGAAGATTCCAATTGATTAGGGTGGCCACTGGGACCACCACTTTGGGAGGTTATTTTTGTCCTGGAATATATAACTGCAGCACCTGCTGTTTGGTTTTCCTGGCTGGTGGTTGTTAAATGCACCCCACAAATGGAGATGGGAGGTCTGGAGGGTGCCCAGTGCAGCACTGCTTGTGTTTCACACCCCTGTGACTTCTTGCTTGCACTGGCTGACCTGATAGTGCTGATAGAAGCTGAGGGACAAATGCTGGGCTAGCATGGAGGTAGCAGCAGTGAACAGCAACCTGATGCATTTTGAGCAGCAAGGGACCACATTCTCTACTCATGCTTTGACAGAAGAACAAGTTTGCTGCTTCTTCATATTAGAATGGTCTTGGTTGGGGATTGTATAGCACAGGGGAAAATGTCAATTGTAGCTCTCCTCTGGATGTATTCAGACATCCCACACAGGCTCTGAAATTTGGCATAGTTTGCTGGAAAGTTTGCATGAACTTCTCCAGCATTTCTAAAATTTTTCAGGCTGGGAATGCAGTACCTCAACTAAAGTGCAAGTGTGTGTCCCCTGACAGGGACCAGGATTGCCACCTTCAATCAGCAGAATCTTCAAGCATTTCCTAAATTCCTAGGTAATGTGAAGGGTAAATGTGGCAGTAAAGTAGGGAAGACTCATTGCAAAAAACACCTCTTATTAATGAAAAATGGAGTATCTGAAGTAAACTACTCTAAGGCTATCAGTTCCTTTTGAGTAAAACAGCAGAGCAGGTACATGTTCCACTCCCCTGGGGTGCAGGTAGACAGATGGACCTGGAGGGTGTGGGACAAGGTTAAGAGCAGGTTGCCTGTGCTGGGTGAGGGCTCAAGTCCCATCACATTGGTGTGGTATTCAGTCTGCATCTGGGGTACTGTGTCCAGCTCTGGGCTCCCCAGTACAAGAAAGACAAGGAACTAACAGAGCAGGTTTAGCAGAGAGTTACAAAGATGATTAGGGGGCTGGAATGTCTCTCTCATAAAGAAAGGCTGAGAAAACTGGTCCTGTTTAGCCTGGAGAAAGACTGGGAGGGGATCTTACCAATGCATATGGATATTCATCTTAATGGCCAGACTCTTCTGTGGCAACCAGGGCCAGTACAAGTGGCAACAGGCCCAAACTAAATGTAGGAAGTTCTATCTCAGCGGGAAGAAAACTTTCATTCTTCTGAGGATGACACAGTACTGGAACATACTGTCTAGAGATTGTGGAGTCTACTTTTCTGGAAATATTAAAAATGTGTCTGGATGAGATTGTGTGCAATCTGCCCCAGATGAACCTATTTTGGCATGGGGGTTAGGCTGGATGATCTCCAGGGGTACCTTCCTACAGTAGCCATTCTGTGACTCTGCGATGTTCATTTTTATTTTCTTCAGCCTCTCTTTTTAGAGGTTTTAAATTTTCTTAAAGCCTAGGAAGGAAAGGCCCACAGATGTAGATATATATTATTGCTTTGTTTCAAAATTCAACATTAAGCTCTTTACTGATTCTTCAGTCTTTATTTAAAGGCTATTTAGTAAGTTAGGATTTTAGACATAAAAAAGCAGGCTTTTGCATCAGAAAATATGCATGCTGGAACTAGAATTCCATTGTTTCACTTCAGAGTCATTAATACATGTTTTATGAGTTCCTTAGGAATAATTGATGCATTGTGGATAAGTGGACAATGCTTTTTATCTTTTCTGGAAAACAAAAAACCTCCCTTGTGACTCACAGCCCTTGTGGACTCTTGGCTCCATCCTTAATTCCCACAGCACTCCTTGCCTTTTCTTTCATCAGTGAAATTTAAGAAGCTTTATAGTAATGATAACTTTGCTGTCCCATACCCAGAGGTCCCAGATGATCTCTGAGCCAGTGTCAGTAGTGCACCTCCCACGTTTTCTCCTCTCCTTTAAGATCTGCCACAATTGCCTGCAGCCCCCTGGTTGGGTCAGATATGCTTTGTATTTGCAGCTTCTCCTTCTCATCTGACACTCACCATTCCACACTGTTATTTCTTAGCCTCTCTGTTGATATCTATAGATTTCACAATCAAGAAAACAGCTATTTTTAACAGTGTGTGTTCATTTGCTCATGCTTTCTGGAGAAAGTGAGATTGTGCACCTCAGGGTGTGCCTCAGCTGTGCCAGGGCCAGGAAGAGGGACTCAGACGTGGCATCCTCTGTGCCACCTGTGTCTGACTCCTCTGTGTGACAACATCTACCACACAAGTGACCTCAGGCAAAGGAGATGTCATGGATCCATCTCAGCTGCTCTGAAGCAACAATTAAGACAATATTCCAGGTCTTGGGAGACTTCCCAGCTTCAGGCCACAGCTGATGTTGTGTCTTGGAGGCAGCAGAGGTGGGTTTCAGCAGTCACCTTCACTTTCTAAGCTCCTTTTGCAGTCTTTAGAAATGCATATTCTGCCTTACCTTCCTGAAAGAAGTTTATGTGGGAAACTTTCACCTCTCCAAGTGTTTTTTCCTGTTTCAACTGGCCTCACTTTTGTCCCTCAGTCCTTCTACAAGGCTCTGCTTTTCTGGTGGGTGGGAGGGTAAATGTGCATGCTTCTGATTGTGGTCATTTCTCTCTGCTTTATCTGACATAATTGTAGCATGTATTTGTTTTATCCCCAGTACTCATTTGTTTATATTACAAAATATTAGAGAACTTTTTAAAGCAAAATGTAATCTATTCGAGTATGATGAAGGAATGAAGAGAATAGAGAAATCTTTTGGCTAATTTTATAAATTTAAGAAGAAACATAAATGGAATAAATAGAATAAAAGAGTTTCTTTGGGTTTTTTTTTTTTTTTACATACTCAAGGAGAAAGACTTACTTTAACTAGCAAGGGAACAAAATCTAAATGAAACAAAATGAAATCTGTTCAGCTCTATTAATTATAAAATTTTTTTGGGTTAAGGTTAAAGGCTGAAGTGATGCAGACTCCCTGACTTTTCCTTTGTGTGTGAAATTTGTCCACAAAACACTTCACTAGGCTATCAGCCAGCTTTCCTAAGGCAGAAATAGTCATGGCCCAAACTTAGACCAGATAGACGTTTGAAACATTAATCCTACTTCTCCTCAAAACTAAATGAGGTAAGCTCATTCAGAGCACCCTACAGACTCACTGGAACCATCTGAGATTCAAGCTGTCACCTTCCCTTTCATTGCATGTTGACACCAGCACAGCTAAAATCCAACAAGAGGAGGCATCTCTCTCAGCTGGTCTTTGGAGTGCCAGACCCCAGCCTGTTTCACACAGCTCAGGGGAGAGGTGCCCCTCTGCCCATGGACAGTTCTCCCTGGGAGTCACATTGCCAGTGGCAGCATCTAACCTTACTTCCAGTCATTTAATACAATTGTAAACATCTCACAGACTAGGCAGACATGCCAAGAAATGTTAGAATCTGGATCTGCAGGAAGTGAGTCAGCTCAGGCAATGAGAAATGACTCGGAGGTACTTTATGGCTATCTCTCACAGCATCACTTCCATGCTGCCTTCTGAATCGTTCCCATGGACATTGCCAGCTCCAGGGATTATCATCAGGACTGAGTTGAGAAGCACGCTTTCTGCTTTTAAAAGTTTAAATGTTCTTAACTCTCCCTATCCTTGATCCCATGTGGCTGAATGCAGCTGAATTTGACATTGCTGTGAGCAGCACTGTTGCACTCCGACGAGCCAGTGGTACCTTGGGGCTTTCTGTCCTTTTTAGTGTGATCACTCTAATGTCAATGTTAGTCCCAGTTCCTTTCCCTTTATTTTTACTCCAAGTCACTGGCCTGTTTGAACCTTCTGTTTTCACTGTTGTTCGCTGTTGCTGGTCAATTCTTTGACTGCAGTCACCTCTCTGGATAAATAAATACTAACAACAGCATTAAAAATTTCTGAAATTAATAGTTTCGAACTTTCTTCTGCTTTTTAAGCCATGATTCTCAATTATGAAACAACACAAAATACATCACTTCTCATCACTTTCATTGCTTCCTGTCTTGACTTCTAAACCAAATCTTATCATTGCTGAGATTTTTCCCTGCCTGTGTCCTGATTTCAGCTAGGGTTTATCTCTACAACACTGATGCATTCAAGCATCTGAAGCATCTTCTCTTATGATTACTGTGACATTGTCTTGGTGCATTTCTATAAGGATGTGAATATCTTTAACCTAAGAGGTTCAGGTTCCTGAGTGGCCTGTGCATGGACCAACCCATGCCCTGGCTCACACAAATCTCTTGTAGTGCCTGTGTCTAAGTTTAGGCACTGCAAAAGAGATTTGTGTGAGCCAGGGCAAGGACTTACACCTTGGCACCACCCAGTACAGTCCTAAAGTCCTACTGCTGCCTTTAAGCAGTGCTCTTACTTTTGATATCAGAGATTTTCTCAGTTCCTATGTCATTCTTTGTATCTTCTCAATCATCTAAAAGGGAAAGCTCCAAAAACTCTCCTGCTGACTGTAACTCCAGGGTGAAGTTTGCTACACCTCCATACTTTGTTCATTACATGGGCCTAATTCCTGCCCACAGTGAAACCCCTTGTCAGACAATGTAAAAACAGCTTACAACTGATGCATACCATGTTGTAGCCTAAGTGATGCCTTACAGCTCCAGGGCAGGGTGAAAGGGCAGTTAAGGGAAAATCTGCCTCTAGGTTCTTCTCTTGGGTCCTCCTCTACAGATTAAGGATATTTTCTCATCTTTTCTTTCTCTTGCTATAGGCTCTGCTCATGGGCATTTCATCTTACAAAACAAAAATGTAACCAGTGAGAAGGACCACCCCTTTGTTCATATAAATTCCTCTTTCTTAATATGCCTAGCCCTCAAGGGTTTGAAATAATTTCCATCTGGTTTTGGGGAGTGGGCATGTTCTCCCCTATCAACTGTCTTTAACACAGTATTTCATACAGCATTTTGTTGTGAAATATTTCACTAAGTCACATTTTCAGTGTGTTGCAGAAAACAAAATTGTTTTATGCAACAGAACAAGGAGAATGCAAGGCTATTTGTTTGATGAAAAAATGTGAGTCAAAAAATGATGGAGACTTACACATAGAGTGGTTTTGTCTTTGTTCCAGCAGCATACAATGGAGAACAGCAATGTGCACACTAGACAGCTTGAAGCAAGTTATTTCCTATATACTGAAATAGTCTCACTCTAATCCACTTCAAATCTGAGCATTTCAGATTTTCTGCTTAGGCTGTATTTTATTGCTCTAGCTAATTTTAATTTACATGGGAAAAATATTTTTCTAGTCTATCCTTATCAGCAAGAGCCTGATGTTAGAAAGGCAGGCAACTGGATCTTTGGTTTCAGCAAAGGATTGCCGTCTTGTTTCAGAGTACCATCTCAGGCAGAAATGTCATTTCTTGTCCCAAATTGTGACCCTCCTGTGTATCACACAGATGAGGCACAAATCAGTCTTCCCAACAGGAACTCATGGGGATGATGTGGTTTTAGTGGGGGGAGAGATGGTGCCATTGCCTGAACCATACTGCCATTCATCTTGAGGAGAAAACAGTGACAGCACTGCTGAGCAGCAGGAGATGAGATGGAATATTTACCCTCACTATTAGCAGTGTTTGATATACAGTCCTGAAAGAGACAAATGGTGACTATGTATGCCACAGAACTGTCAGTACTCCCATTGAAAAGGTGTTCCCTTCCATACAGACTGAAGGGAAGTGGGAGAATATTGGATACAGATACACACCCATCACAGTTTGCAGATAATGTCTTCACACCCAGAGGATACATTTCCATTGAATATCAATTCCTAAGTGTGAATTCAAAAATTCACATTGTTGCACTTTTGGTTAACATATATTTAGCTATATCTAACATGTAACATATCTGGACAGGTGAAGGTTGGTCTCCCCTCCCATGTAGCAAGCAATTGGACAGAGGAATTGGCTCAAGTTGAATTACTGTTCTTGATTCAAAACAATGCATTTAGGTCCCATTTACTTACCCAAAAATGCTATCACTCACTGCCATCTAGTGTTAATGGCACAGACTGCCTGGAATTTGATATTACTATTGTTATTACATTTTTCAAGTTTGGCCCTGTCTGGAGAACCTGGCCATTCTTTCTAATGACAGAGGGAGCTGCAGATGCACAGCAGAAAACCCAAATAGTTTATTCATGGGAGTAGATCTGACTTTAATTATTTTTTTACTTTTTTATGCTCTGACTCTGCTCAAGTGTACTCTCCCTGCTGCACTGTGTCACACTAGGCCTGGCCCTGGAGCAGGGCTCCTCCTCCAGCAGCCTCCTCCTATTTTACCTGTCAAGGATTTATAGTCTAAAAGCTGGGATAGAGCAGTTGAGTGAGAAAGAATTTTGCCTACTGAACATCTGTGGCAATTTGAAGGCACAAGTTGCACTGATTTACAGTGCATCTTCCAGTGTTTTCTGAAAACTAGACAAGTTCTATATAGTGTGACTTACCTTCTGGTGACTACCTTTTAAATAAAAAGGAATCATAACTGGGTTTTATGAGAAGAACTAATATATACTAAGTTCTTAAAGAAAATGACTGAATTCAAAAGCAGATCACAGAGCCTTACTACCATGCATAGTCATAATCAGTTTATTAGCACTGGTTTTGAAACAAATATATTTGGGTACTTAAACACATTTTAGTTAATGTTTACTAAATTTAATATATTACCATATATTACATAATGCACTGAATATTCAGTAAATGAATAGTAAAACCAAAGTGCAGATTAAAGTAGCAAGGTCAGTTTTAGGTTATTGAGAAGGCCAAAATCACATTAGCAGTATAAGGATAGCAAGTTGCAAATGACTAATTAAACATGTCATCCTATCATTACTATATGCATGCTAGTACAAATGATCCTGCTGTGAATTGCCTCCACCTATGCAGAAAAGAAAGCAGTTCTTCCCTTACATTACAACTTCATGATCCTTTATTTCCTACCTTTCAGGCCTGATCCTGCAGTCCCTACTCAGCAAAACTTCCAACGCACTCTGTCAGATTAGTTTTGTACATTTTCTTTAAGCTACAAGAAGCCCATTGGCTCTCTCCAAACATGTGAATAATAAATGACTGGAATCTAATTTCTAAAAATTTAGAAATTCTAAAAAATATTCGTAACAGAAAATAATGTCATTACATACAGACCTAAGTGTACTAGGGCCAAATCCAGGAACAGATCTAGACAGAAACCTTGGGAACTGCCAGGACAGCAAGGCTGGCCTCTGTTGAGTTAGGCACTTTCCTGATTAGCCAGTAACTTTTAGGATCACAGTTTTGAATGTAGACATCTCCAGTCTCCTTAAATACTGTTTTGAGCACCTGCATCCTGGTTTTGGATCTGGCTTTCTTCTTGTACTTGAGTACATGATGTATCACATTAATGTTATGCAAAGACAATAAGAGAAGTGACCCTAAAGTAGAACAAAATGATAATACAACATGATATCATAGCCAAGTCTAGAAGAAGCTATTGTTCTTTTCTGTGCTTGGGTTAGGCACATTTGTTTTAACAGCTTTTAACACTGTATCCCATTTACTATTCTTATGCTCTAACTGCCTTTTCCTAAATTTGTGCTGAAATAAATCATTACTGTCTTCATCTTCAGCCTCTGACACTATCTCCATTTTTTGGATAATCAGTTTAATGAGGTCATGCTGCTTTTCCAACAATGTTGATATATCTTTGAGCCTAAAAAGCAAGCAAACAAACAAATACACATCAGGCTTCATAATTTGATTTCAAAGGACATATAAGCCATTAAAGTTACAGATGCAAAAATTGACAAAATTGACAGTACTTAACCGTTCTGCTAACAAAGACTATTATCTAGAATACATTTAATTCTTCAAGCTGAAGTACTTCTCCTTGTTACAGGATTAAAGAACAAATCTGTGGTTCTTGTGAAAAGAAAATATATAGTTAAGGTAGAAGAAACTTCACTCTCAAAATAAAGTTGTTGACTGCTCTATCAAAAGTTTTTCCTCTTGACCTATTTCCTTGTCTGGCAAGAAAAAAACAAGAGTTGCAATGGCAATTAAGCAACCAGAAACATTTAGTGAAATTCACAACTACTTTTACAATGTATAAGAAATACTAATGAGGCACTAACTGATGTTTTTCAAAGTGCTATGCAAAGTGCAATTGATGCAATGAAGTAGTTAAACTAAGTTAGCATCACACATAGAGAACACAGTATCTGTTATCTTCAGAGAAACAGTGAAAGAAATGGGAAATATGACTAGGAACTGTGTTTATAAAACTACCAAACAGGTCTTTTGAAAATTCACTTTTCTGAAGTCTAGACTCACTAAATTACAACATGAAATCTAGTTGGCTGAAAAGGTTCTTTGTGAAGAACAGTTGGGGGGCTTTAGATGCAGTTAGGCTTTTTTTGTTTCTTTGTTTTTTAACAAGGAATGGTAATACACCTTAAAATATGTGAAAATCACAAGAATTAAAATGCAAAGCAAAAGAAAACACCTCCCGAAACCAAAACACAAAAATACATAAACCCAGCACTGACACTAGCTCCAGCAGTAACTGAACTGTGTTTTGAACTCTGATAATAAAAACACACTGGCAGCAAAGTAAGGGTTTTCAATCAATATTTTCAGAGTAGTAAAAATGTCTTTCCATAATGATATGGTCATAAGTTATTCTATTGCAAATAATTTTGTAAAATTATTGTTTCCTTCCTTCTCTGTAGCAAAAAAATCCTAATCAAGAAAGAATCTGTTTTCTGCTGTTTTATAATATACTGATGTAGAATACATTTGAAGAAAGACTTGCTAAAGTCCATGATTTGCCTATATCTGTAGTCTCAACATCCTTCAACTCTTGCTGAGTCTTTCATGCAAAAAAAGAAAAAAACCAATTCAATCTGTGCAGGAAGACAAAAATTGGGTAGATTAAAAAAAAAATAAAGGAGAGGAAAAAAACTGAGAGAGAAAAAGTGCAAGGGAAAGTGAGACTGAATGAGAAAGAATACGTTTTTCTAGCTGTACATTCACAGAAAGCTTTTTTGAAACCATTCTTATGGATATGCTGGCATGACGAGTAAGCCAAGAAAGTACAAGGGAGAATCAAGACACCAATCCATTTTTGAGGAAACAATCTGAATCTTATTTACCATCAGACCAGGGGAAAGTCAGTAGCAGATTGGGTATACTTGCAAACCAACTGGAATTACATCGCTCGGGAGTTCCAAATAACCCTTGAAAACCTCCATATGCAAATATCTAAAATGAAAATGCATCTTCCCTTTTACTTCAGATTACTTTAATTAGCAACAGGTTGTGTTGGTTTGGGCTGAGGACCCTGAATTTTATTTTTTAGATACAATATGGCGTACTGTAAAATGCTTCTTAAAATAGGAGTATGTTTGTAATATTGGTTCCACTTATTTTTACAAGTGTGAAATATCACAAAAAATACCTGTATTTCTGCTTCAGAACTTCTAGTTCTAGTGTTGCATCAGGGCTCTGTGCATAGGTGGTAGAGTCCTCACATCCAAAGCAATACTGGAACACGCTCTAAACAAAACATGGAGTCAAACTTAAATAGATCCTATAGTCTGACAATAGATTAAAAATGTGAATGGTAAGTCTTCACACAGTGTTAACACTGACAAGACTTTCTGTTATGATGTTATTTTTTTTATACATTTAAAAATATTTGTTTTGCAGAATTTGTTTTGTAAGAAAATTCAGTGTATTAACAACAGCTGAAATACAAAGTAAAGAAACAAAAGAAGATAAGCCCAAAGGGAGTAATTCTACTTTTTATCTGAACATCTTTCCTAGCTTTTCTCACTTCATAAAGTTACCATTCACTGAGTATTTAAACCATAATTTTATCTGCATACAGCTGCACTGAAAATGATTTATCAATTTCACTCAAGGTCTAACCACGATTCCCTTATGTCAGTTAATGATTGAGTCTCAATAACACAATGTCTTTAGCAATGTATGTACAAAGTCAACCAAATCCCTTTTGGGGAAGAATTCTTCTACCTGGTATTCACCATCTTACCATAAATCCACAGTATCTCGGCCTGTTGGGATACACAGTGATTGATTCCTGGTCCACCCGACTTAAGAACCAAAATGGCAGCTTCTTCTCTAAGTTGGTGTGAAGATTAACCTAAATGTAGTTTTGCATTTAGAATGAGATATGTTGTCTTAAGACAAATACACATTATATGTGAAAATAACCATCATGCCATTATTTTCAATTCACTAGCACTACCCCACACTGCAGACAGTGGTATAATATTTGAATAGTCCAGCCCAGACACTAAAACTACAAAGTCATACCAGTATTGAGTGTCTTAGAAGAATTAATTACCCCACATAGATGTGCACTCTTAACAAGTGAGAATTTAGAAGAGCAGAATGAATTTGGTATCCTTTTCATTTTTGTGTACATTCTTTCTACTGTATAGGTTCTCTACGAAAAGACAATTGTGATTTCAAGCATTGCAGTGACTGATTTTGAGATTCTGGTTTTGAAAAAACTCAGAATTGCTTGAACAGATGGTTGAAAAATTCTTGAAAAATGCATTTGCTTGTACACTTCCTTGGCAATGACTCATATGAGTGAAAATGAGATTCGGATTAAGATGCCATATTTACAAACTTGCTTTCCAGATATCCTAGGATAGTTAGGAATGTGATGACAAATCAACTAGTTATCTAAATGATGTTCTAGCAACAATATGTACTTCCAATATTAGACTCTTTCAGGGTGTGTTACTCACCTGCATTGCAATCCTTTTCAGTGCAGCATATTTTTGTACTTCAGCAATATCACCAACAGCTAAGCCAATCTAGAAAAAACAGAAATATTTCATTATCTATTTTTTCATAGTCTGTGATTTCAATTTTATTTCTCATTCACACTTCAGTAAAAAAATATTCTACATTTAAATTATTTTTTCACTTGAATTTGGAAACATTTTTTGCATATTTGGAAAATATGTATCAGTAAATGCAGAGAGTGTTTTTACTGACAACACTCTGTTAGTAAGGCTCTAAAGAGCTACTTTTGTCAAGAATAATATCCCTTCTTTTATATTCTTCATTACAGCTGTAATGTTAAGAAACCAGTTGATTAAGTAGGATCATGGCTACAAAAAATGAGTTTAAAAAACATGAGCTGTTTGCCTTTTATCACTCAGCTTATATGAAAATGTGATTTCCTAAATAAAAATTATATTCAATGGAACATAGCTGAAGATATATTACATATTTTCCCCCCTTTTCACCATTATCATATTTTCTGATTCTTAACATTCAGGTCAGGTTTGTTAGATAGTTCTATCACTACTTCTGATTGTTATTTTGTGTTAGGTTATGATTCAACAAGGGATTGAACAAAAATAATTTTCCCCCAATTTTCTTTATCAAGACCTCAGAATAATACATAGCAGCTCCAATTCAAAATCCATGGCAGTTATTACCTAAAGATATACAAGATACTCCTGCAGGAGTGAGGTGTGGGAAAATATTCAGAACAGTAAATTGGATGGAAAACAAGTGCAGAGAATGGGGACATTTTATTATGTTACTGAAAATATTTGTTAAATAATAAATGGCTGCCACTTACTGAAGTAATTCTTTGCACTAGAACTCTCTCTATATACTCATGTTTAACCACTTTTGTATATTAATAAATAGCTTACTTACTAGCAAGTTCATAAGAAGGATTGGAATAAGCAAGGTAAATATAATGAGAACTGTGTAACTCAGGAATGGATATGGCAATTCATTGCTTAGTAAAGGATCAAGGAATGCATCATGGTAGTTAATGTCCCCCAGCATCATTGCAAATGTCTTCATTACGGAAAGCAGAGGTGTGCTGTATGTTTGCTGCAAAAAAGAAATATCAAAATAAAGAAAAAACCCAAGTGATGAAATTTGTAAATAAAGTCTCAAGATGCTTTAGTCAACGATAGTATTTATAATGACAAAAACTTAACTTTATAATTGAACTAACCTGTGAACCCAAAAGGACAAAGAAACTCAGCCCAAAAGCCAGTATCAGGAAAAAGAAAACCACAGCAATCCGAATCAAAGTCCTCAAAATTTCCCAGAACATCACAACATAGATTCCATAGTTCTCAAATCTAGACAATAAGTAAACAAAAAAGGAGATAATCAGTCAGGATCACTTATTTTGGAAAAGACTTTGAAGGTAGTCAGCTCCAACCGTTAATCTTGCACTGCCAAGTCTACCCCTATACCATTAAATACCAGAGTTAGAGTCCCTTGCTGTTATTTATGTGAGGCAGTAAAGTAATGCTGATTTTCATCTGTGGAAAGAGACGCTGCCTCTCTGAGAGATTCTGGGATGGCAACAAACTGGTTCCACTTTCACATCCCAAGGAGTTGTTGGCAAGCCTCTCCTATTCTTGATTAATACAAAAAAATCTCAGAACAGGAATTATTATAAAGCAAATTAAATTAATTTTTCTTTCAAACCCGAACTTGGGAATTTATGTGCACTCTCAAATCCAGGGACCAAGAGATTTTTTTATGCAATTACAGTAGCAACTGTGAAAATTCCTATGAATGTCTTTCTCTCTGCAACATGATGTGCAAGACTGAAAAGGTCAAGTTGCAAATAAAAGCAAACCTGATCTTCTCTTACTTATTAGGCAAAATTCAGTTGAAGTCAATGGAATCACAGGTTGCTTTGGGAAAAGACAGGCTGATCAAGTTAGAAGAATCATATGTAGAGTTCTAATGCTACACACTTGAAAAAACAGTCATGTCAGGAAGGCATTTCATTCAACAGCAGAAGAAAGGTTGTGCAATCATTTGTTTACTTTTTTACTGTTTAGGTTCAACCTGCATTTTGCCCAGAGCAGACAGGACACACCCACTCATGAGTCAGCTAACATCAGACACCGGGAGGACAAGGTTTGCAGCAGAGGCAAGACTATAAAGGTAGTCTCTTTGGCATTAACTCTGTTTACAAACCATGTCCTTAAACATCCCTACTACCATAAAACAACCCTGAAATTGAACCACAAATGTTGTGTTTGTCTGTCCCCAAGCCTTCACAGGGGTGATTAGTGCATGTGTACAATAAGAATTGGAAGAACATTTATGCAGTGTTATCACACACAGTCCTGCTCAGGCACAAATGTGTTGAATTTATTAGTCTTAAGCACTACACCCACACTATCTTTTTAACTCCACCCAGCTCTCCTGAAGTTCATAACTCTTTGACACTATTGTACCAGTGACAAGGTTTAAGATAATTAAGGGCAATAAACAGATATAATATCAACTGAAGAAATAATATAATACACTGTAATTCTTTTACAAGCCACTGTGGTATAAAGAAACGAGATGTGCCATTTAATATGTGAAATTATAAAATAATTTACCTTCTTCCAGGTATTACTCATGAAACATGACATACCTTTCATAATTCATATCCTTCTGGCTTCTTTTAAAGTCAAAGTCTATACCATGTAATGAAAGGTGATTTTAAAAAGATAAAATTAAGCAAGGCTGTGCTTAATTAACATTAAGAGAGATATTGTTATTTTTATATGTATAACATATATTGTGTTGTTCTACATGAAAACCACTGAAAATGACTTTACAGTTTACCATTAAATACCAGTTCCTATGGTCCTAATCTGGAAACTTGTATAGTTTGAAAAAAATAAAAATACAAAATGGGACTCTGAAACTTGATCAGTCACAGTTTAGGATATTTAAAATATTAAAATATTTTGTTGTAAAGCCCGTAAAAAGTTTTTACCTTTGAAGATAAAGCAAGAAGTTCATCCAAGACAAGTATACAGCAATTGCTCCACATTCCCACTGCAAATGAGCTGGTGTATTAATAAATAAAGAAGACACAAAAATTATGCTTGTAGTATAAATGGTCCAGTCCAGTAGATTGGAGTAATCCAACAAATATTTCAATTTCTAGGATTTAAGAGAGAAAGGTTAGTATTTAAAAGTCATCCATCATTAAAACATTGAATTCAATACACTATTTAAATTTTCTTCTCTGCTTTAATCTTTATTTATATAAATCAAAAATTATAAACTGGCATTTCCCTTCTAATCAGGAAAAAAGATTAATTTCAATATCATACAAACTGCCATGCAAGCACACTGTCTGATTACTGTTATTTCTCTATGTACTTACCTGCTGAATCAGCTGAAATATTTCTTTGCAGATGCCCAGTAAACTCATAATTAAAACTAAACACATACACACCCTTGTGAAGTATGAGTCCTGAAACAAAAATCAGAGCACAAAAGAAATAAGAAATTGTTAAAGGAATGTTCATTTCATCTCTACCTATTATGTATACATTACATTGCTACATTAAGTAACACTGTTAGCTTGTGTCATATACTTATTACTGTCTAAATTCTGTTTTACTAATGTTTATTGTGAAATCCATGTACTGGGTTGGGCTGTATATATGACTCTCATTACTTTTTTATATACCAGGATATCTTCATGAACCTTTTATATCCCTTGAGTTTATTTCATATTTCTACTAGCATATCTTTTTTGAGTTCTTGTTTCAGTTCTATGTTTTTTCTCTCATGTGAATCTTTTTTCTCCAATATTAAACAAATATTGTTCACTTCAGGGAAAAAGCTGAAGTAACCACGTACCAAATATAAATATCTCATAAAAAAATAAAAAATGAAAAATGAGAACTGAAAATTATCTAAAGAGGTTGCTGCTGACTATTTACAAAGATACACTTCAATTTTATTCCTTAGAATTGCTAGATCATAAATTAATCCAGAAATTATTTACATAATCATACCTTTTTACTATAAAAATCCTAAACATATTGTGACTACTAATAAAAGTACCTCATATTCTAATGGTCTTGCTTCATAGAGCTCTGTTCCATTCAAAGGTCTTCCTGGTTGTATGTGAGTGACCAGAAGAGTCAGTGGGATGAGACCAAGAGAATATATGCCTAAATTCATTAGATGTGCTCGAAACCCATAGGCCATCCTTGAAAGTGAGAATGTTAAAAGTTATAACACTTTTCAAATTTAGAAGAGCATCCATTCAAATTTAAGAGCCAATAATGTCTTCAAGACGTGCAAATAAACATTTTTTGAAATGTCCCTTTGTGATGAACATGTTCATCACTTATATGGACAAAAGTGTATTTGCCACTCTGAAATACTGTTCCTTTCATTTTTATCTTGGCAACCTTATTACATATTTTTGTAATAAAGAGGAAACAAATATAGTAGTTGTCTTTGTTGTAAATATCAAAAAATCTTTACTAAATACTAAGTTGCACTTTATGGAAAAGACATTTGCTCAGTCAACTCTATAAATACACACATTTTAATAAACAACTTTCAGACACAATAATCTTTATCTTGACATGCAGTATTATATTTTATATCCATTAAAATAGACCAACCATTTCATAAGCAAATATTCTTTACACACAGGATGGCTGAGCAGCTCCATGCGATTGTGGCGCACCATGGCCTACAAAACGCAAATACAGAAAGGTCAAACTGAATTCATGTAGGTAAGCAAAGTGCTTACAAAACTGGCTAGGCCACCTTTTTTACCTGACTATTAGCCTAATGAAAAGCAAAATGTGAGTAAAGTATTGCAAAGTTCTTTTGATTAAGCACTCTGGCCCAAACCCATCACTGTCTTGCCCTCTTTGTCTGCTAAGGCATTCAGCTTCACTGCTGGGGCTCTGTTAAGTCTATTTCAAGCTTCAAAAATTATTCAGATGATTTTCAACTATACCTGTGAGACCATGCTTTTACACTTAATGAGAAAAATATTTATTTATTTATTATTAGACAGTATAACAACTAATAAAAAAATAAGCATATTACGCCAGAAAGTTTGTTATATAAACATTTTCGGACAAAGAATGAGAGAACAGGTTGACTATGTAAAAAAATCAGCAAATTTGTTTCAGGCATCATAAGTATTTTGCAATTAGCATATGAAACAAATCAGCTTTTCAGGTTTTTCAGTGCCTTACATTCCAGTGCATGGTCACTACAATGACTGGAGTGAGGTTTCCTTTGATGTACTACCTGCACGTACGGCGCAATAACTTGAGCATTCATAGTTTTATCTAAACTTAAAAGAAGATTTATTTATTACCTAGAACTTTGGCCTATACTTAATTTCAATATACTTTTAACATACAGAGTTATGGGCTTTGGAGAAGAAATATTATGATGAAAAATTCAAACCTCTTGATTTTATCTAAACCAAGACAGCAGGCAATAATGTCAGAGTAAAACTAGAACTTACATTTAAAGTGGTAAGTGGTTCATAGAAAATATCTTCACCATCCTTTACTTTTCTGTTAAGTGTCAAGGGACACTGAAGATATCTGAAGTTGTATTCAATCTATATAACACACATACATCAGAATTTAAATATAATGCAAATGATTATCTCAGTCTTAGATGATGTTCATAATACAAAAAGTCTATCCTTTAGAGAAAAAAAAGCATATTGTATCAGGGTAGTCAAGATGAAGATGTATATTCATTGTTAGCTGAATACATGCCATCAACATACACATCTGTGACTGCAAGACGTTTAAAAGAACAGCCATTTTGAATTATAAAATAAAAAGTGCACATTTCTCACTAAAATGTTACTATTAAGAAAGGTCATTTTCATAACTGTGATTTACTTTAATGCCAATTTTAATTTAAAAGCCTGTCTTTAAACGTTACATGGCTTTGATAATACAATACAAAGAAAATGCCCAGTAGCAAAAAAAATTTGCAAGTTTTCTGTGAATGATGTGGACACAATGCAAAACAATCACTGGTAAGGTGGTTTTCAATACGGTTTCAATTGTAACATATCTGGAGAACATTTATGTCTCCTAGCATTAAAAGCACTCTACTGCTTAAGATTTTGGACAAGTATTTACTAAACACAGAAACATGTTTAACTTATTGATGACAATTGCACTACTTATTATAAGCATACTTTTGATATGCATAAATATATATTATGTCTTCTCTCACAGCTGTTCTGAAATACCCATAGTGTCTGATACTCAGCTTGATTGCAAAAATTAACACAGCAAAGATACAGTTTATGGATTGTAGAAGTTTGATGTCACACCAATTAAAATACATAAGCATGAAGATTATGGAAACTGAACTTCCAACCATTTACAGTTCAAAGGATAAAATAAGATCTGTCTCCAGTGTTCTGTGTTAAGATCTGAGACTCATCTACAACTTTAACTTACATATATGACCTTGACATGTACATTAAAATATACATATTGTGTACTTTCCCAGATTTTTTCATCTACTTACATAGAAGTCTCGACTTGTCTTTTCCTCTGAAGACTCAATTATGCAGTTGTCCAAAACCAGCTTTGCAGACAAACAGAAAAGTGAATTAAGGTAATATAGACAATGTTCAACAGAAAGAATGTCTTTAGACCAAAAGAAAATGACCATTACAAGACTAGTAATGCTAGTTTACAAGTATGAAGTGTGAATAGTTTATGAATACATACATACTATGTCACTTGCTATTTTAATTAAAAAACATTTCTGTTGTGTCATTTAGCAGTTAGCTAAGAGAGTGAAAATGTCCCAGATGACTTTGAACACGCTTATGGCTTTCATTACATTTATACATAATTTTTATATTACTTTTATATCTCCATTGATCTCAGGAAACAAAGAACTTTTCTAACACTGAAGAATTTAAACTGGACAAACTGAGACTATCACAAAATTATTATTAAATGATTTTTTGAACTTATTTCTATTTTATAATAATATGTAATAGTGAGCACAACAAGCAGAAAAATGAATGCAGCACAACTGAGGTTATTTTGTGAAGTCATTTCTTTAACATGTGCAGAAAACTTACTTTAAAGGAATCAGGAAGATACTCAACCATTTCCAGCAAAGGACACTTATTGGCACTGGAATAGTGAGAGAAAGTCACAACAGCTTCTTCCCATCTGCAAAAATTATTTCAGATAATGGAAAATTAATTAATTGCTTCTGTTTTAAATTAACTACTTTTAGATTATTTGAGTTTTATTTAAGATATTGAAAATCATAACGTATAACTATTTTATGCACTATGAAATGGAAACTAAGCTGTTTAGGGAGTAGCTGAGTAATATTCAGGACACTTCTGTAAGAATGGTTCGTGCTAAATTCTGTTATCAATTAAACAGAAATGTTTCAACTATGCTAAGACCTCCTAAAAAATACAAAACTAGAACAAATTTTGGAATCTTGGGTTATAAAATTAGGCAAGTAATGACAAATACAGTAAAACCCTGTCAGTATTCCTGTAACTCTTACCAAAATACGTTATCATTAGGCAATGGTGTATTGCTTTATTCCAAAAGTGGGATTTCAGTGTACCTTAACCTAAAATATTCTAAGCTGCAGTTGAAATTCCACATTTAAAAATAATTGCAATATTTAAAATCATGACTTTAAATTAAATCCCTGGAATTATTTCAGTTGTATTCACATTTTATTAACATTCTATAGGCATTTAAGCATTATGTGAAAGGTCAAAATTATTACTGATGGCTTCCACATGTTTTTTACACACAGAATCCAAATACTCAATGTAATATGAAAAACAACTTGCTGCATGTCTGATGTCCATTACAATTATGCCGTTTTTCATTTATGCTCATTAGGACAGAACATAACCTCTGGAATTTTAAAATAAGTACTCAGTTTTACTTATCAAACTACAGATTTTAAGAACTTAGTCTCATTTAAGAATACCAGAATGAAACACACGGGCGAATAAATTCAAGAAGCATTTTCTGTATACTTTACCTTTTGTGCAAAATGACAGCCGACACCACGTCTTTTCTCCTATTGTGTATTGCTTCATGGAAAAAAGAAGCTACTGCTTTGTTGAACAGAATTTTTGCACCATAGTCAAGAAGTAACCTCACTGCTTTTGCATGTCCTTCTCGCGCAGCCAGGTGCAAAGCTGTGTTCTGTGCAGACAGGCAGTACAGCAGTACAAGAATCATTTAAAAAAAAGTACATTTCAGTGCTCTCCCACATTGAAAAGCCATGAGCTTTTCTCAGCTGCAAGTCTCAAATGCTTTTACTAGCAACATAAAACATTAGAATGCTGTCAGAGATTCTGACAGAGATTACAGACGTGTTCTTTATATCTACAGTTACAGTAGGGCAAAATCTGAAGAGGAAACTCACTGTGGGTAAGAAAAGCCAATTCTGTAATATCTTTTAGTTTTGTAATTAACAAATTGCAAGTGACAAATAGGTAACAATGATGGTATCTACAGACACAGAACACCTGCATTTAATAATCAAGAAGAGTAGCATCCAAATATATCCAGATGTGCTCACACAAAAAAAATCTGCAAGAAAATCTGAGGGCGCAATTTTGTAAGTGGAACATTTATTTTTTCTTTGATGTTTTCATAAAAGTAAAGAAATCAGTGGTTTAAGAATCAAGTTACGCTGAAACTGACTTTTGAGAGTCTTCTGGATGCACAGGTTTTTCTGATTGGAAATTAAGGACTTCTCATAAATTGAAATTAAGGCTTCTCTTAAATTTATAGTCAAGATTTGTTTCTAATCTAGTAATTTTAAATGTTTTCAACACCAGTTCTCAGAGAAATTAGCAATAGCTTCTGTATTGGGAACTGAACTGTTCATTTATTTCTGATGGGACAGATTCATATGAGAGGTCTTCAGTCCAAGACAGGGATTCTGTCTTGACCTAATATACACTGCATTTGTCAAAACTCCAGAGCAAGACAGGTGTTGTTTTTGTTGGGCATCACTGTGCAGTGGATTTCAAACAATATATTGATGAGCTATGGTTGATATCAAATTTTTTCTCATATATGTAAGTTCTTTAAATTTGCATTACGAATGTTTGTACTACATTGATAAAATATTCTTGCATTGTATAGGAGGCAAGAGGGACATGTCTAATACATTCAGTGTTTCATGTTTTCTATTAAGCTATTTGAATCTTTTTTGTCTCCCTCTTGATAGACTTGGATAACTATTTCAGCAATCTTATATTTGTCCAAGAAATCTTTTAACAGTGGTGAAATATAACAGCACTGTCTGCCACAGGAAGTAAAATGTTACACATGCAATGTACTGTGGAAAACCTATAGCCTAGCCCTGACATTTTGTCTAGAAGTAACAGAAGACAAGAAACAAATAATGTTAACACATACCCCTTCTTCATCCACTCTGTCAGTACACTTCACATTAGTGTCCAGAATGATCTGCATGGTGCGAGTGTATCCTCCGAAGGCAGCGTGGTGCAGGGCTGTCCAGCCTTTATAATCACTTACATGTAATGGTATAAAATTAGAAATTATAAATAAAAAAGCTTTTTATAAATTTAGAGTGAATGTAAATCCCTGCTCCTTTGACTCAGACCTCTTTGGCATGACTACTGCAGAGATTTCTATACATTCTGTCAACTACTATGTGATGATCAATGCACCATTCAATTTAAAAAGGTTCAACTCAATAATAATACTTAGATCTCTCCCTTTTCATCTGTTTCTGAGATCTGAGGATCTTAGACCTGAAGGCAGGACTTACAATGCAAGGCAGAAAGCCTATGAATAACGAGTCCTAAGAAACCCTACCCAAGCTTGTAAGTGAAGCTGAAATGATTGTAGTATTTCCAAACCAATTTTTTTTTTCATTTAAATATTCAATATTCTTCTTTCAGTTGGATTTAGAGAAATGTCAGTTACCCCAGCATTAGAAGCCTTGGTTTTACAGCTAGCCATGTAAAATACTAGCTGTAAAATACTGTTTTACAAGTATTTTATAATATAAAATACACTCTTATACTGTATGTTTGTATTTATATATATTAATATAATAATTATTTTAATATACAGTATTTATATTTATATTACATTAACTTCCCAGCAGATGAACGAACATGAAACATAGGGGGATAAGGTTTTTTTGGCTTAATGAATGAAAATCTGTATACTTACCAGAGGAAGAGAGCCCCTCTCTTCAGAAGAAACTGAACTACCTTCTCATGACCATTCTGGGCTGCCAAATGAAGGGGAGTCATTCCCTTCTTATCACCTTCATTCAAAAGTCTTGTGTCTTTCATATCTCTTATGAGTCGTTGACAAGTATTGATGCGCCCATAGCTTTGCAGGACACACAGAGAAATGAATGTCAAAAACACTGTGATGAGAGCAGTGGCATGGATTCCATTGCCTAGACCCTGCTACTAACCTGGCAGCAAAGTGTAACGGCGACTTCTTGTCCCTGCTCTTGGAGTAGATAGAAACGTTGAGGCTGAGTAAATTATTTACAGAGAGGGCCACACCTTGTCTGCATGCATAATGCAATGGAGTGCATCCTTCATTATCTTCATCCACAACGAGATTTTTAATATGTTCCATCTGTTACCACCCCAAGAAGTACCAAAAACAAAAGCACAGAATTACATTTGTATCTCTTCTGCTCCTTAGTTTCTAATAGCTTGCAACAATAGCATTAATACTCTAAAGCAGGATCTAAAAATAAGAAACAAACTTTAGTAAAAGTAAATTTAGGAACAAAGAACACTTTTGTTGATTCAAATCTGTTGATTTGTGGGTCAACATTTTTTTCAAACAACTACTCTTCAAAGAACACAGGAGTTTGCCATCCTGCATCCTGACTGCAACCTATCCACAGCACAATAAAGGAAATTCTTCTATGCTGCCATTCCAACATAATGCTCACTGCTGGCAGCAGAAGGCTTGCACCAAACATAAATGCAGTCCATATTCAGTAGCAAAATCTCTGACTGTCAAAGCCAAGAAGTTCAGTGATGTGCAATGTAAATTTGTTTCTCCTGTTTCTTCTGTTTCTCTTTTTCATCTTTATTTCCCGATTTTCCTTGTCTAACACTATCCTGCAACCTTCCTCAAAGCGACTAAAAAACTCCTCCCACTGTCCAATCCACTGAATTAGTGATATGATCAATAATCAGAAAGCCAATGCAGAGAACTGAGAGTTACCATCACTATTTTGAAACTGATTCACCACATCTGCTGAAAAGGGAGGTTAAATCCATTCTGAATTATAATCAAACCTGTTCACAGATTTCAGCACATGTAAGATGAGTTATATTTGATTCACATTTAAAAGGCTATTTCTGGATTAAATTTTAAAAAATTATTTTTTTCAGGCAAGCCTGGGCTCTGTCAATATGAGTGTTTCATTTCAACATAGCCAAATACAAATTTATGTTCAAAATATTTTTAAAAACCAAATCCAAGACTTCATTATAGTCCAGTCCACAGAGAGCTCCTGCAGAATATGCTGTAAACTATAAAGTTCTAGATCTTGACTGATTATGAGCATGTCTCCTGGCTTTACTGCATGCAAGCTGGGAAAATAGAAGTGAAAAGTTCTATATTTTATTGCCTACCTCTTGAGCTATTCAATCCCCCAACAGCAAAATAATTTATGGGATTATGTTATTCCTTTGCCTGGCAATAAGAAAACTGTATTATTGGCTTTGAAATGCTTTTATGAGAGATATGTCACATGTACCTCTTCAAACCATTTTTTGTGGCAGGCACTGGGCTATTTAACAAGTATCACAAATTTTTACAAACACACTAAAATAAAATGGCAGTTGCTTTTTTCTTTACATTTTCCTAATAAGAGTAACAGAAAGACATAAAGTGATGCTTACTGTACCTGCAGATATTTCTCATTCAGATGCTGTAATCCTCCAGGCTGCAATACAGTCAAGTGCAAGAAATTCCGACCAAGATGATCTTTTAATGATACATTTGCTCCTAAATAAATATGGAAATAAATATCAGCAACTTCAAAACTGCTGGTTCTTGGCATTACATAATGATGTTTAAGACAAAGGAACAAATGTTGAGCAAGCGTTTATTAATCTATAAAATTTTATAAAACAATTTTTATAAATCTATAAAATATTATTTCAAGTCAACCTTGTAATGTATAATTTTTTCCCCCCCCCAAAAAATCATCCCTACAGAAACTCAGCTTCCATCATTTTCTTGTGTGCATTCATTTTGTATTTAATCACAGCACTAAGATTTATGTGGGGCCCTTATATTCCAAGATGCTGCTCACCCACAAATCAAGAGGAAATTTAAAGATGCAGGTAGTCACCTCTTCTAATCTTTAAAGCTGTAGTCTTTTTGAAGTTTCAAAACTTGCTATAAGGCTTTTAAAGAAAATCAGTTATACTCTCGACAAGAAGAAATACAGTAATAATGATTAACTTGCACCAAAATACAACAAATGAGAGAAATATAGCTCATATTTTTCAAGATTACTGTGTGTTTATAAAACCACAGGTAAAGTTTAAATGGTGGGCTTTAACACTTCAAGACTGATTGCCAGTATGAAACATGACTCTGTTTAAGTGATGAGTTTATTCTGCAGTCTCACTTACTTAGTGAGCTGCTAAGGAGTGCAGGGATGGAGCGCCAGTGCCACCTCCACCTAGAGGAGTGTGACACATGGCAGACACGTTCTTCTACAGCCTGTTCATGCTGTAGTGAAAGGGGTGAAATCATCACACCAAATCCTCTCTTATCTTGGGGGATACCAGCAGTGTGCAGCTGTTCAGCTCAGCTGCTCCTGGGCTGGATGCTGAAATAGTGAATTCAAATTGAGAGGGAAGATGGAAACAGAGTTTTAAAATGAATGAACCCTGATAAAAGGAAGTATACATATATATATATATATATATGTATAGTTTGTGTATATTCCTTACCTTTTGAAAGCAGTAAATTCACAATTTTCCATGATGCACAGGAAGTGGCCAGCAGAAGTGGGGATCGACCTTCTATGTCAACACTATCAATATTAGCCCCCTGAGAAAAAGAATTCCGAGTTTATGGTGAATAATGAATTAATGAATCCTTGAAATTGTGCTGCCCTTTATAAGCATAGCAGAAATACAGGCGTTCTTAGTAATGCCAGATGGCCCAGATAAGTAATTTCACATTACATAAATAAATAAATAAACACATAACATCTCTCTATAAAACTACTAGGTTTTCTAACCATCAGCCACAATCCTGTCATCTATACATAAAAATTCAGATGTTGAAATAACAGTGGCCTAATTATGAATATACTGAACTTACAGCTTATGATCTTTTGTTAGACAACCTTTCCATGTATTTAAATTCTCAACATAAAATTCTAACTTGAAAATACCAGGATCCTTCCAAACCTCTACATCATATGAACACAATTCAAGAAGTAATGTGTCCAGAAATTAGTATAGTTCAATCTGCATAGCTCAATCTATATTAGTTTTCTATACTTCAGCATAAGAGATTTGAACCAAGTCCATTTTTATGCCAAAGTATCTGTATCTGTATCAACAGGGGGCATATTTTATTCTGTTTTGTCTATTTTTGCACTGAAACATATTTTTTCAGTACTGCCACTATAGTCACAGTATCACCATGGCCATATCAGCAAAGTTACTATAAGCATAAACATATTTATCTAAAAATCCCCACCAAGGGAGCAGGAAGATACATGCAAATGAACCAATGAGATATATGTATCTTTTATGAGAGTTTAGATATCATTTTTTCTAGATACCGAGTTGCAAGTAAAACTTGATGAGTTGAACAAAGTACACAAAAAAAATCGATTTTATTTCTGATAATATCCAAAGATGATTGAAAAAAAAAAAAATCAATGGCAGTTTTTCCATTAACTTCAATCATCTTTAGGTCCAGTCTTAATTTGAGAGAGAATTAATCACAGTCCTGAGAAATATTTGCTTTCTAGGATGGTAACACCTGTAATGTAGCAATAAGAAGTACGTAATAAATGTGCAATGATTACTTTGGCACAGAGAACAGGAAGCTTCCAATGTATGTTCATTAAATATTTGGGAGCAATACACACAAGACCCTTTCCCCATTTACCTTTCTACAAGGTCAGACAATATCTTAAAAATTATTTTTTTCATCAAGAACCAGACCTTTTTTATCCAAGTGTCTCATTTATTTCAATGAATACAGGGCAGCAATTTCCAGTTCCTTATGTAATATTTATTCACCTTCCTGACAGCTAATGTAAATGTTCAGCTTTTAGTAAAATGAATTTGGCAACATTCATAATTGCTTATCATAGTAAGAAGTAACTTATATATTGCCATATATGTTTACCTCATTTATGATACAGCTGAATTAAGAGTTTGTAAAATAATTTCTGAATTCCATTTAATTTTCCATTTCTGTCGCCCCGAATGCACTAACATAAATGAATTAAACAGATATTAACAGAAAAAAATGACAATTTTGTAAATATCAATTATTATTTATACCAATTTAATCTTCCATTTGCCTTTTAGAGAAGATTAAAGAAGCAAAAGGGGGAAAAAGTCCAAAAAACGGTAAGAAATGTGTAAAATTACTTCTTATTTATTTTGAATAAAATGTGAATATTTACTGTGTAAAATAAATAGATGTTCTTTATCAAAACTGGAAAGCCTTTGTGAACTGGAATTTGCTAGTCCTTTCAGGCAGTAACACTGCTGCTCCTTTTCTTTTCCACCCTTGTGTACACCACAGCAGAGGCAGAACTCTGTGATCTTGCCAGGAGCCCAAGGGAGGAGGCAGCACAGGGTGTACATGCAACACTCCACCAACTCCAACTGACACATTTCAATCCATTCCCAGACTAAAACAGTCCTAAAACATCAAAACTGACATACATTATACGGAAAGCCAAAGAAACCCTCAGCAAATCTTCTATGGAAGAGGCCAAACTAATCAAACGGCACTCAAGGAATGAAAGTTTGTTCTTAGCAAATGAAATTTTAAAGGTATTTGTGATATAAGGCTTTGTACACAAAAGCCTCCACATGCAAAAAACTTGTTCCTGTATTTTTCAGATAATAAGTTTTGTTGACAGTTGGTTTTGTCAGACAAGTTTAAGTAGCCAAACCTAACCATTTCATATTTGAACTAAAAGTAAGCCCAACATCTAGTTCTAACTAAATCAAATGCCTGTAACAGACTTTATGAGAAAAGCAAAACTGTATGTAGAAGAGAATTTCTTTTACTATATTGCCATGAAATGAAGTAAAAACCTTAAACACACATAAAACAAAAAAGAAATTTGATGATTTCTTAAAATGTCCTCAGCTGAGTGGGGCACAAAATGATTATATGAGCCTTAGTTTAATGCACAAATGGACATTGGGAGCATAGCCAGTAACATCCCTGATTACTTTTCTTCTCTTTGTTCTTCATAATTATTCACTGAAGAAATACAATCAAACCACACAGAATAAAAAATTTTTCAAGATCATGCACAAAATCAGACAAAACTTAATGCATGTTTAGCATTTTTTTATATATTTCATGTCTGAAGAGTGTGGGATGACCAGCCCACCATATTTGGTAAAAGATGTTCATGAAACTTTTCTGAGTAAGTAAAATAGAAATAAAAATGCAAGATTTCTTCCTCTGTAACTGTGGGATGATATTATGGATCAACAACTACTGTTTTACTGTATGTTTTAACTATACATTATGAAATGTATATATCTATCTATCTATATAGCCTATACCTGAGAACACATTCTATTTTATGAATTTCTCCATGCAGACCTGTAGCAATAGATAACAATAATCTCTCTAAACATGTTACTTAATTAAATATTTACCATGGAAATCAAATACTCCGCCAGTTCATAATGATCAAACAGTGCTGTTCTGTGGAGAGAAATGCAAAATACAGTAATATTAGAAAGGACAAAGAAGTTTCAAGACAAAGGATAAAATACTTCTCAATTTTTGAATATTTTCAAATAAATCAATTTTAAAATAAGAGATAGAGGTTTGCCCTTATTGCATAATTCATCTTAATAAACTGCTTCATTTTTTTGCATGGAGTTCTCTCTCCAAACTAAGTTCAGCTCAGCTATTACATTCAAAACCCACTGCAGGGAACAAAGACCTCATTGGTAGGTAAACAGGCATTTTACCACTGATTTTTAAGAGAACCAGTAATTTCATGTCAGATCATCAGTGTTCGACACAAGGTCAAAAAAGCATTCCATACAGTTCATATGCAGTTTTTTTTCTAAGCATGTCTGGAGCCCCAAATTCATTTCATCATTAAAAAATAATTTGGTTATATTTTGTGCAATAATGCTAGTGTGAAGTTAAAATAGCAATATCTAAACATTTATTTTGACTGTGGCAGGCAAGTCTACTTGAAAAAATATGAACAAACTAATTGATGTAGACTGGGCATTTGGAGCATAGCCAGTAGCCTTAGTTAAATACACTGATAAAAAGTCGTTGTCATTTACCAAAAATATTTTAAAGCTGTCTGTACACTTGGAATCTTCTCAGGTTTTATTCTACAGTAAGGCATTGAATTATATATTACAGGAAAAAAATGGTCCGAGCATGAATGTATAGCACAGTAAATACACACAGAAAAAATGTTTCCATTTTTTCAGACCTCTTCAAAATATTTTGACTTAATAAGCAACAGAGAAGGACAGTTCCAAGGTTGTATTGTATCTCAAATGATAACAGTTGCCTTAGCATTATAAGAGGCAATAAAACATTGGGTGTACTGTAGTTAGAACTGATTGCTCAAAAGACATATTTTAAAAATCAAGTCATGGTTCCAAATATGTAGAGATGCCTCTGTTATCTATAGCAGAGCTTTCCAGCCACACATTAATAGTGAATGCTTCACAAACGCTATAATAAATTCCAAGGTGACTGAAGAGAAAGCAAAGTCATTTTATGAAATATTTAGGTGGAAACCTGACAGCAGGAATGCAACAGCATCAAATCCCACCTATGCTTCACTGCTGCTTTGTTTCTCAACAAGTTAATGTTCCTACTTAGTTTTTTTATATTCTGAGATATTTGGTTGACTTTCTACCTTCCCGATGATTCTTGATAATATAATTTTCACTGTTTATACAGACACAGGGACTAAAATAGTGTTGTCCTTTTTACCAAGCTTTTTCCAAGGACAATAATTTTTCACAGATAAGGCAGCCAGTTATCTATTAAGCAGTACATGTGTCTGCACAATTTGCTTTGGCATTCTGTCATCACTTTGTCTTCAATCATGTTCTTCCATGGTAACATTTCCAAGTGTACCCAAACATTATCCTAATTTTACAACAAACTCTCTTAATGTCTGCAATTATCTTTGAATCATTCCACTTTATACTGTGGCCAAAGAACAATCATCTCCACTGCTTCTACCACTTATTTCATACTGTAAAACTTCTTGTAGAATAACACTGTCAAATAATTACAGTTAAATGCAGCAAAACGTATCTTTCTTGCAAAAAATGTATTGATGGGGAAATATATTATATTCCATAGAGTTGGGAGCCAGCATGTTTTGGCTACAAAGGATTTAGGAAACTTCTCCACAGTCTGGAGCTCTGGTTTTAAATCGAGTGTGAAAGACAAGTTTTGAGGATTAGTACATACAAAAACATCATCTGCAACTTTGAAGTCACAGAGAAGGGTACAAACACTTCCTTTTACCTGATCAGGTATAAGGGTTTTTCAAAAATGAAAAAAAACTTTCTTTTAAACAGTTGATATTATTTTTCACTCATTTTCTTGAGAACATCAAGTGATTTTATTGAGGGCATTTCTTACACATTCTCAGAAGATGATAACAATTCCATAAACTTGTTCCCCTATAGCTATACTGGAGTAAATTTTCAGTGCAAACTGTTAATGACCATTTCTTGACATGGTTCCAAGGTAACTGGGACTGTTTTCATTTTGGTATCAACACCGAGATTTTTAACATTTTGACCAATTTTTTTACTCTTTCATACTTCACTATAACCATTTCCCATACCACGGAGAAGTTCCAAATTATGTGGAAGGGTGTTTCAAACACAAGGAATAACTAAGAATATCATAGCTCACAATTTATAGTGGAATCTGGCACAGCAGCTTCCTACCTGTGAAGCAATGTTTCCTTGTTCCCATCTACAGCATCAATAATGGATTCCTCCCCAGCATAGGATGATATCATTAGCTTTACAATCTCTGTCGCTCCTTGAGTGGCAGCAAAATGAAGTGCTGTGCATTTTTCATTCTATAAGTAGGGAAACAAGACAAAATACAAATTTTAAAGCACAGAAATCTAATTTCCAATATATTAACGGCACTAGTGAACCTGCACAAAAGATGTAATTCATAAATGCCTAAATTTCTATGCAAGTTATAAAGCTTTAGTCTTTAATTGTAGTAGAATTCTAAAGAGACAAAACCAGAAAAGACTAAAGAGATAGTTTTAAAGGATTACTAAGAAGTTTCTTATCACTCTATACCAAGTCCATAAGATTTGAGATAGTTATACCCTTAACAATCTTTTTTAGCTTAATTAAAAACCAGACAGATGCAGCACCCTTTAATAAAAGAGATGAAGCAAATGAAAGCTACAGAAAACCATATCTAGGCCAATACAAATGAATAAGCAAACAAATGGGCCTACATAATACAGAAAATGAATTATTTTAAAATGTCATTTACTTCCTGAAATGGAATTCCCCTTAGAAGTAATTCTTAAATCAACCTTTCTACAGGTAAAAATTAAAATTGTCCAATATGCTATAAAACTATTATAAACTAGACTCATAAAATAATTAGGCAACATAAAGATGAATAGAACAATATTTTCTAAAATGGGATTTTGTTTAGCAAGATGAGACTAACCAGTTTTGATATATGCCCGAAGGTTTTGGCTTTCTCATTTTTAGAGCAGAACCATTTTGGTGAATGCATTAGAATGGGCTTTTCCACAATGCCATAAAGCATTCTTAAAACAGTTTTACACATTACAAAATCAGCACCATAAATCACCTCGTTCAAAAGCTGTTTGTTCAAAGAATCAAACCAGTAAAAGAAGGTAAAATTAAATTTAGTTTTTCTTCAGGAGTTGATTTCATCCTTGCAAACATTTTGATTAGTGATAGATATTTTTCAAAATATTTATTCATGAATGCATCTGGCCACAGACCCTCACACCAGCAGTACAACACCGTGGAAGCAGCATTAGTATCACGAGTTGGTGTTTGCTTACAAAGATACTGCAAAGGCCAAGGCAAGGCTGAGGATAGACAAGAATGATCAGAAAGGGTCAGATTGAAGATTCCACTTCTGGGAAGGGACGTTCCTATGTAATTTTGCAAAGAAATGTCACATCTTCCCTGATTTGAACCAGAGACTTGCTTTCATTTGCTGCTCCCTCTGCTTTACATTGGAAGAGTAAATGGACAGTGATTATCTGCTCACCTTTTTTTCATACCACTCAGAGATTTAGAGATACCTAGGTCTTATCAAAAATACATTTCACCCCAAACTGAGTTTTACCTGTTTTAGATCAATTTGGGCTCCAAATTCAATGCACATTTTAATCATTTCGAGGTCACCACTCTGAACTGCCAAATGAAGTGGACTGCACTTTCCATTATTGGTAAAATTGATGTGGGTTTTAGCAGAGTGGCCCAATTCTTCACCTGAGAGATGAAAATAAATGGATTTGTTTTATAAGGGAGAATGAGATAACAGAAGATATAAAGGCTTTCAAAAGAAGCATATTAAGTGTGCAACAATATTCTCCCCTCTGAAAATATGAGCCTGTCACATTTATCATTTAACAATGGATGAACATATATTTAGGAAAGCAGCTTGTTTGCTGCTTTAATCATACAAAAGTTGTCAGCATAAATCACCCATAGGAATAACTAGTAAGTTAGTCTACTAGTTAGTCTAGTAAGTTCAAACACACTTAAAATTGCTTGTTGTCACAGTTATTTGAGAACTAAAGCAGCAAATTGGTACTCACTGCTTGGGAACATTGTATTTACCTTTTTTCAAAAGAATTTCCATACATGTTTTTGCACCTGAAAATGCTGCTGCATGGATAGGCATACATCCTGTTTTATTTGGTTTACATATTTTTCCTCCATTTTCAATCTGAAAAATAATGTCTCAATACAGCTTAATGACATACAGAAAAATCTGATAAATGAATATACTGTTACTGATGTAGTCTCCTAGGTAGATGTCTCCTTTTCTAAAATGTTGCATATGTATTATGAAGTTTATATACAAGTATCTTTTCGCATGTTGTAGCCATGCAATGCATGTGCTTCATTTTGTGTTCTCATGGCCTTCAAAATCAATTTTTTCCCTTAAGCCGACCACTCAGATAGCTATAGATATAAAATACCCTCTTAAAAGATTAAAGTTTCTTAGTAACCCATGCAAAGCCTGTTGAAGACTAGGTCCATGATCAACCTTCCTGCACTGAACAAAGACCGAACCCAGGAACACAATTACACTGCATCAGGGTAGAGAGAACCACTTCAAAAGATGATGGATAATAATACCTACCAGGAGTGTCAGTGCTTCAGGATTGTCCTTGTAGCATGCTACCATTATAGGTGTGTTCCCTGCTTCACCTTCCAAGTTAACATCTGTACTGCTATGTTGGACTAAAATCTAAATGTTTAAGAAAATGTTCAGTTAGTCATAAGCCAAACACAACAAAAGCCTATTCCATTATTTTTGTTGCTTACAACCCATAACATCCTTGCAACTTACTCATTTTGCATGCCAAAAGCCCACAATGCATAGGCAGATGAGTAAAATAATGTTATAAAATAATGAGTAAAATATGCTGGTGAAAAATGCAGATATGAACAGAAATGAAGTACAATTCTTTCAAGCGAGCAGCCAGGTAAGTAAGTTAAACTCTGGACATAGCTGCAAAGTATTTTAAAGTCTCATTTAACAATTTCTCAGTAATGGGAGAAAAGTATTTTCTGTAGCACATTGCAGACAAGAATTTTTAACTGAAGTTTTCTACAGAAAATTCCTTGGCAAATGGCAATGTTCTGGAACCTGCTCAATTAGGAATCTACTCAATTGAACAGTAAAATGAGGGGAGATGGGTCTTGATGAAAACAGGGACCTTGCAGTCCTAAAATCCTGCTCCAGTCTCTAGGTTAACAGCTGACACTGAGCTATCAGTATCATCAATTACCTCTATGACTACTTCCAGCACTTTTTGAGAAGCAAAAGATCTGGAAATTATAATGACCATACTGGCTTATGTATTCCCCTAGCTACATATTTATTTAATTGTCTTTCAGTAATTTCAGTTATTTATTTTTTATGTACTAGAGAAATTGGTACATTTAATCACTCTCAGGCAATTTGGCAATAAAAACCAAGGGAGAATTAGTTTGAATAAACAACAGAATGGAAAAAAATGAGAGCACAGATTTAGTCAAGAACCAAAGCACAGAAGCTGACAAAAAGCTCATTTTAAAAATGTCACTGATTTCAGATTTCATCGTTCTTAATTCATAATAAATACAGATTTTGTTAAATATTTGAGGACACTGAAACATTTCTAAAGAACTCTTAGTCTTGGATACAGATAAGTGTTTCTTTCTTTTGCATGGATGAACTAGAAAAATAGACAAATTGAAAGAGAAAAGGAAGTGTAGCAATTTTAAGGTTGCATTCATCTAAAAAATTAAAGAACTTTTAAAATGTTAACATTCTAACCCTATGATGCATATGAAGTGAAAACATTCTCATTGCACTTAGACAAATTGTTAAAAGATTATGCTGCTTAAAATCTCAACGTTATCGCTATTATACAAGGTTCAACATGGACACCTTAGTGATGTCTTCACAATAAATTTTCGTGAATTTTATTTGCAGATTTAGTTCTGCTACCATCCAATTGATTATTGAAGTGTTATTTCTAAGAGCTGTGCTTTCTGACAGTTGTAATCTGGTTTTTTTATTTTAAAAATACACTAGTTTCAAGAATGTTAATACTTCTAAGACACTCTATATGACTGCAAAATAAACAGAACATTATAATTTGAAATACACACGCCTGCATGAAGTTTCTGTTTCAAAAAGATCACTTTTAAAGAAAGTTACTTGTGTCTGGAAAATTGAAAAACAATTTCTGTGAAACATGAGGATTACTATCACAGCACAAACATCAATATTTCTATAAATCAGGAAGTTACTTTTTACTGGGAGTGCTGAGGGGACACCAATATTTCTATAGGCATCATGTTACACATCCTGCTCGCTAAAGAAAACAAATGAGGAGATATGGCATTAATCAACCAGGCCTTGGTGCTCTGCACACGGCTGCTGCCCAGGCTACTTATCAAGTGTGTATATTTACACAGACTTCAGGCTTACCTTCACAATTTCATTGTGCAGGGACTGAACAGCCATATGCAAAGGTGCCATCATATTGGAGTTGAGAATGTTTGGATTGGCTCCTCTGCTGAGAAGCAAACGAACACTTTCAACCTGGTTTTTCTTTGTGGCCCAATGCAGTGGGGTATTTCCAGAAGAATCCATCACATTTAATACTGGGTCAAAGAGGAGAAAACAAAACAAAACAAAACAAAACAAAAAGAGCAGAATCATCAAATGTTCTGATTGCACTTGAAAAAAAAAAAAATCTATCTTCAGTGTCAGGTTTAGGTCTGTGCTACTGCATTTCTTTGGAAATGGAAAGGAAAAGATTTCATGAGATGGAGTGAATTGTGTTAAATTGATTAAATATTGTGCTGAATATTGGTGAGAGGAATGGGAGTGGTGAAACACCTGTCTGTTTCTTGCCCATTATTATACATGTTTTTTCTGACCCAAGAGTTACTTGATTTCCCTCTCTCCTTGGTTCTTCTTTTTCCTGTTTTATTTGACTTCACAGCTATTTCTTTAGAGGCTGCTCAGAATAAATGAGTTTGAAAAACCAAAATAAGAGGTAACAAATAAGTGCTTCCAAATTGCAAGATCTACTAAGACCATATCTACTCTCTTTTGCTTCAGAACACAAAAGTAAATCAATTCACACCAGTTATAAAAATGGTCTGTTCTACACGCATATTTTGAGCTTGAAAACTGAAGATAAACTTCTACAAATACCCTAAAAACATAGGAAAAAATGACAGAATGAAAAATATATATATATTTCAGCCAGAATAATCTAAAATTATATTGGCCATCAATGGGTGAAAAAAACCCAAGCTTTTCAGGGCCATTGCAGGTTTACTCAGTAGCTTACAGTCTGTCAGTGGGGTCCAACGTAGCTCACAATACTTATATAAGAGACACACAACATGAATAAGGAAGACAGAAAGTCAAGTCTCCTGTTCAAATTGCCATTTTCTTGCTCACATCTGAAGACTGTGTATCTGAGTGTCAAACAAAGCAAGACATACTGATACACTGCATTAGTGAGAAAACAGTCCTACATAACAAAAGCAACCCAAACCACACCTGAGACAGTGAAAACTGTGGCAGACAGTTTGAAATATATTTGAATCTATAAATAGAGATAACACTTATTAGTCCTGTGTCAGTTGGGTTGGGACATCTTGGTTATTGAACTTTTTTATTGTGCTAAATAAAGTAGTTTATAAAATGCATGTTACCTTCACAGGAAGAATCATCTATGATCAACTGCATTAGTTCTAGTTGTCCTCCTTCTGCAGCGTGATGCAGTGGGGTGGCATTCAATTCATCCACTTTTGTAAGCCCAGAACGATTCTTCTTAATGAAGCTCCGTAGCCGACAGGCACTTCCATCTGAAATAACCTGTTTTGGGTAAAAACATTCTCATTTTCTCATTCTCCTAAAAGGCAGGAAGTTAGCAATGCTTTAATGAGTTTTTGTGGGCATGTCACCACTCAGTAACTCCCACCCAGTTGTTTGGGCTCATGGAGAAGTTCACAAATCCTGACCAGATTGAGCCAACAGTGAAACTCTGATTGGTTCTTGGTTTAACTGACTGCAATATAAGATCTAGATGAGGAACAGTGCAAAATGGAACAAAACCAAAAATAATCTTAAGTACAGTGTTATCCTCTGTACTGAGATCAAGATCCTTCTTTCACCATGGAAAATCTCAAACAAGCAAATTCATCACTTATGTTTTTATGCTCTTTCTTGCAGTGGCAAGAACTCAACAGAGAGGAAGATTAATAATCTTGATAAACTCCTTTTTTTAAGATCTTTTTACAGAGACTGGTACTGTGTCCTTGGCTTTCAAGTACAGTCATTGGGCTTCTGTGATATTCCTTGTGTCAGAGAAACTAAGATTTTTTTAATTTCAGCAGCATGCTTAGAACATCAGACTATTATTTCAGCCTGAAAAAACTCAATATTGTCCCAGTGAGCCCACTGACAGCATGATACATTCCAGGTACTATGCTTTACAACCAAAGTCCACCATGGAAACTCTGCTGATTATTATTTTATTATATTCTCCAAATATTTTTGTTATTCAAACCCCATATTTCTATGTAAAGAAAAGCGATAGAGTAACATGATTGTAGTAGAATGGGCAGGAATTTAAGAAACAGGTTTTAAAAATTGAGGATAAAAAAGAAAATAGTTCAACTACATTGGGTGGGAAAAAAAGGAGAAAAATGCTTATCTAAAGTAATCCAAACCTTCAAATGGTGTGTAAACCAAGCAAAGAATAAAAAAAGGTAATTCTCTAAAATCACTGCTCCCTTCACACCTGCAAAAGAAAAGGAAAACTTTGCTCTCCAGGATCCCCTGAGTCACAAAGACTCAACAATTTTTGCCATCCTTAAGCAAATATGCATTACAGGGCATTCATGTGTTTAGCTTCACTCAGCTCAATAGTCCCACTGACCTCAGTGAGGTCACTCATGTCAATAACATCACAAATGTGTTTAAACATTTATAAGACTGAGGCCAAATACAGGGCTGTATTTGTATCAAAAGTGCAATCAGAAAAAGCTAATTGAAAACATGTGATGTAATTGTGGAAAGGATATTTAAGATGAATCAACTGTCACAAAAATAACAGCTCAATTACACACACAATATTTATACATTTTAAACACACCAAAAAGCTGTCTAAGAAAACCTTATTAGAAAGCCCAGTATTTTCTATTCCTTCTAACATTCTACCTTTATTATTTCTATTGATCTAGACCACATTTTTCCCCTTCTAACACTGGATTTATTTCTCAATGTAAGACAAAATGTGGCATGATGATAATTTCTATTGACAAAAGTAATATACTGCTGTGTTTAACAAAATAAGGAAGAAAGAAGTCAGTTAGGTGTTCTCAGTACTTGGGTTAGATAAAAACAGCAAAGCAAGCTATTTTAAACAGCAGCCCTGTGCCTGAACAGCTTGGTAATGATAGATCACCCATGAGAGTGACAAGCCATATTAAGCTGAAGAGGTGTTGCTCAGGTCTACAGCTAGCACACAAAAAACACATGTGAATGGAAATTACCTCAGGAGTTATTTAAACTTATCTACAAACTTTGTCAAGTTTGTTTAGCCTTCTGTTAAAAATCTCCAAAGTTATCCAAGTCTTCCATCCTGTAAGCAAACTCTTCCTTTGCTTAATTATTCTTATGCTTAAAAAAGGCTTCACTAAAGTTTGGTCTAGGTCTCCCTAGCAGCAACACAAATTCATGACTTCTTATTCTATTTTCTGTTAAAAATGGGAAGAGATTTCGTCCTTCCTGGCTCCAATATCACTTTTATAGGTTGCACTGATGGTTCCTTTTCTCTTCATAACAGTTCCAGCACTTCTAAACTTCTCTTTTGTGTCATTTTTGTTAAGATAATCTACTCAATTTCCAGCATGACCTAAGCTTCCCTCTAAGAGAGAGTGTCTTTCTGTGCCTAGGGGGAATATGAGTTCTGCATCAGCAGCCTGCCATCCACATCCTCTTTCGCCCGCTCCCCTACCCTGCCGCTCCCCCCGGCCCACACAGCATCAGTGTCCTGTGCCGGGACAGCCCCCGGCCGCGGCAGCTCCCGGCCTGTCTCCCACCCACACCGGTGCTCCCTGCCGGCTCCGAGCGAGCGGACGGGCTCTCCTGGCGGGACGGGTCGCTGGGACACAGCCCCGCCGAGTTGCCTCCACAGACCCCCCG
>VYXF01007832.1:12900-91117 GCA_013397295.1 Polioptila caerulea | reverse complement strand
GGGCATCCCTGCGGGCGGCGGCTCCCACCGCAGGCGGGCAGCTCCGGGCGGACCCCCCTCCTGCACCCGTCAGGAGCCATCGCCTCAGCTGGTGCTACCCGCTCCTACACTGCCCTCCCGCCCTAAAAAAGCGGCTCGAGTTTTCTACTATTAGCTTCTCCGAGTAGCCATAATATTTCCTTGCAGAATTTGTTTGGCCACACAGTCTGGGGAGATGTAGGAAAGCTGTAGGAAGAGTACAGAAAGAGATGTTTCAAAGGGTTAATCCTAAAGCGCCTGTAACTGAATCAGTCTTTACGGAAATATGTGTAACTTGGGAAACAAACACTTTAGTGAACATGAGATGAGTAGCCCTGCCAAAGGTCAGGTAGTGGAAGGGGTAGAGGGTTAGGAAAAGCAGTAGGAGACACATGAGGTGATTTTTTCTCCTGTGTTTTCACTGTTTACGGCAAGCAGCAGCTTAAGGACTGCCAAAACCAAGTGTCACACCCCATACAGCCTATTTAATAGCTGTCAACAAGCAATTCTCCACTATTTCGCTCATTCCCTTTTTAAATCCTTTTTATACTGTTTGTGCCACAACATCCTGTGGCACTAAGTGCCATAATTTAATTATATATTTGTGAAAAAAAGTGTTTTCTTTTATCACTGCCTTCACTTAGTGGTCTCTAGTGTTTTTATTTTGAAAAAATGGAGTGTTCTTTCCCATTTTTTTCTTCCCTATTAGTACTCATTATTTCACAAAGTTTTTCCAGCACTGCTCATTGATGGGGCCTTGTACATGCGGTTTTCTTTCTTGCAGATGCCACTTTTTATCTCTGAATAGCCACATCCTGCTACTCTGAATCTTTTTTATGTTCCTTTAGAAGTGGAATGGGAAGACTTACATGGTCAAGGTATATTGAAGCAGTAGTATTCATTGTTTTATTTTGTTTTCTTCATTCCTCTCATAAATGTTCACAAATATATTTGGGGTTTTTGGAATGCCACTGAGCTAAGTTTCCATAGAAATTTTCTCCACCATAATCTCTTTTCTAACTGGTGATAGTATCAATAAATAACATTCAGGCACACAATTATATGAATCTAGTTAGGGTTAAGTTTTTTATGGGTACTCACCTAGAATTTATCAACATGGAGTTTCATCTGACATTTCATTACTGTATCACCAATCTTTTGGGATCTGCTACAACCATCTGTATTTTTGGTCATTCTAAAAATTCAGTAGTGCCTTCCAGTCACTTTTTGCACCTTTACATCATCACTGACTTTAAAGGGTCCCAAAAAATCCCCTTGCTTTGCAAAGTTGTATTCCTATCCCAAATTTTTGAATGTTTAGCCAAATTCAGAAAATCCTTCTTGCCTGTCCTATGACAGTTTAATTTCATTAAAAGACTACAAGGAGAGACCTTTTTGAAGAACTTTTCCAAATCCACTTATCTCTGGTGTCATTTGTACCTTTTTTTGCTTGCTAATTCCTTCAGAGAGTTTCACTGGTGTGCATAACACCAGACTTCTCTCTACAAGGGTTGTTTGTTATTTTGATCGAGTTCTTTTGAGCTCCAGAGTTGTTTGTTGTAAATTGCAGAAATTACAAATCCTTAGCTAAGTAGTCTTAACACTCTAAAGCTAAATAGTTCCAAGACTAAATGGGTGGGTTTAAGTGCTTGTGGTATAAACCCTCACTCCTGTCAATTATCACAACATTAAAAAATGAGATGAAAACTTTTTTCCCTTCACACGCTGCTGTAGCCACAGGTATTGCAAATGTTCAACAGCAGCACATTAAGATATGGGATTTTTTTGCTGCATCATCATTAATTGTGACCAAAAGGAACAGGGATATTTATACTATAACAAGAAAGCTATACTCAAGAAAGCTAGCCATTAGTGCCTGCAGAAATTCTATTTATGTGGCCTGGGATTAAGATGCTGGAGGAGATCTCTGTATTTCCCATGGCTTTCATGGTGCCTCAATTAGAAGCAGCCCTAGTTGGTGAGAATGTTCACCTTCCTCTGATGAGATTCTTTTGAAATCCCTCTCTGGCCTTAACTTTTCTGTTGCTCACAGTCCTCTTTATGAGAAATTAAACTCAACATCTGGGTATCACATAAAGAAAATAAATGCTGTTTCCTGTAGTAATCATTATCTGGAACTATTAGCATTACTAAAATATCAGTAAAAATTAGTGAAACTATCATCAATTTCTTCTTAAGATCCCCTAAATTGCAGCCAGAGAAATACTGTGAAACAATAGGAGTCACGAACCTCAACCAACCATAGCTTTACTAATTTTCTTGAATCTGATAATACTGCTCCTTTCTTTCAAAATTGCTGCAATATTTTAGTCTCCTAGTAAATGTTCAGAAGACTGTTCAGAGTATGAAAAATGGTACAAAGGTTTTCCATTCCCAGTAGGATTCAAATGGAATTTTAAGTGGGCTGACCACAGCTTTTATTTCTGCATAATGATTTGACATAAGGAACTAATTTACAGAAGTAGTCGAAGAGTAACCTTCCATACAGCTGTTTTTCCCTAGAGTAGATTAAAATACATTTATACCATTTTATTTCAAACATGATCTTGCTAATGGAAGAAGAGGATCCATTAGTACAAGCAAAATTCACTAAGGGTAATCATACCACAGCATTTCATTAAAAATATGATTGTTTAATAATTAAATTTTATATACAGTAAATATGCACTATTAGAATACTGGAGCCTGAGTAACACAGTACTGCAATTTTGTTAATTTTTCAGTCCCAGGAACCATAAATTCAAGCAAGTAGCAGTAATGAAAAGGATGCTCCATATGTTTTTTTGCTTTGGAAGGGATTTATTTGGCACCAGTATTATATAAATTATGATATGTAAAATTATCATTAGGATTTCATGAAACAGCTTAATTCAGTAGGCTAAATTAAGTCATGATGTTACTTTAGATATTGATTACAGCCATTCAGAAATTAATCTGAATTACTGCCTAAACAAGCAAGGATGCATTGTCTCCTACAAATTTTCAGAAACATCCTTGTACTTACCATGAAGAAAATAAAATGTTACTGTTATTGTCAAACAAGTGAGGTCAGCTTGACTAACACTTTACACTTATGTCTAATGGATTTTTCATTGCATTCTTTATTCTTGAGATTTTTGCTATAGTAAGGAATATGATGCTATGCTCAGCAGGATTTAATCTATTGACCGGTTTTTACATGCCTAATTGTGATTAAAAAAAAAAAGAAGACATAGAAAACAATAATTCATTTTAATACACTGCAGACTCTTTTTTTTTTCTAATGATAAAATATGATATGAAATAATATCTCACAGATTTTGAGTCCTACTCCTACTATTTTGGACAAGAAGAAATTTGTGTAGAGGTCTGCAGAGTAAATCTTTCCTTGAAAGGAAGTATAAATTGATTTTATGGTTCATATCTATTGTAATAAGCAGACGTCACTCCATGAGACAGTTCTTCATAAGGATACTTCCTAAGGTATCCAGTGCAGCCCAGAAATTAATTGAAGAAACTATTGGCTTCAAATTTGCTCCTAGACAAAAACAGTATACTGGATCAAGAAGTCTGGGGGTATGGTAGCAAAAGTGAATGTAAGCCCTTGTCCCTGGGAGATCTGGATGCTTCAGAATGGAGAGTGTACAGGGTGTGATTTAGGATGTGAGGGGTGATTTAGGTACCCATTTCAGACAATAATCCTCCTGTGAAGCTGGGAGCTGAGCCATCTCTTACAAACTATCTTTTAAACAAGTGAAGGACCTCTTACATGGCAGGCATCGTATGTCTCCCTCAAACCAAAGAGATTAAAATGTTCTCTCTACTTCATAATGAAAACAATCATGGTCACCAAATGGCAGCTTGCTTTCTGGTAGTGATTCTCTCTCTTCCTCCTATTGGAGCTGTGCCAATGTACAGCCAGAGACGGGGTCAAAATGCTGATCTTTGATTCTCCACCACCCTGGAAAACTTGTCTTCTTCTTCCTGCCTTCAGCACTGGTTTTGTGGTTTCACATTCAGTTACCACTGACCAGAAACCATCTGACCATCTGTGATGTTGGGGAACTCCACCCTGGACTTTCTCTAATCACAGAATGTAGGAAAAGCTGAATTATCAAGCCTCAGAAACTTTCTGATCCCTCAATCCAATCAGACTAAGGCATGGAATACATGCTTTACATTGCTTATTTTGAATGAATTTATTTTGATTTTGAAGACTGTGGAGATACAGCTTCAGATGTACCATATCTGGGAAAAAAAGGAGAATTTTGGTAATAAAATATCTATAACTAAATATTAGTTTGTTTTGGAAGGGACCTTTAAAGTCCTCTAGTCCAACACTTCTGCAATGAACAGCGACATATTTTACTAGATCAGATTGAAGATACAGATGCCTCAGGATATTTGTGGATGTGAGGGTTAGACACGGGTTTGCTTGTGGCAACAGTCTTAGATTTCAGAGGTTCAAATCCCACCTGCAGTCTAATTCAAGCACTTTCTTGATTACCATTAATACATTCAACAACATTATTTCTTAGTGACACTCGGTTTTCCTCAGCAGCTGAGTGATTTACATCACCAATGCTCTCCTAATATGCATCCACAGAACTTTCCTCCTTAGTATATTTGCTGCCTGTCAGGGAACACAGTCATTGCAATGGTGCTTTTCATTCATTAGTTTGCCCTTTTAGAAATCCTTTTCTCCTATGAACACCCTATCCAGTCAGATTTGTCCTCTACAAAGTCATCTTAATCACACAAGTTCTACTTTCTCTCTTCGCCTCTGAAAAGAGCCTTAAATTATGTTTGTTCTTCCAAAGATATAGTCTTTGGTGGTTACTGATATTGAGCTGTTATTGATAAAAGTCTTTAAAGGTGGCAGTTCTTAAAAATGTCTGTATGAAGGAAAACCTGCTAGAATGTGTCCTAGTAACTGATAGCTCTCTATTGGGATGCACTTGTCTTTACCATATGTAGTAATAAAAGGACAAAATAAGTAGGAATAACTTCTTATCACAAAAACTGTGCTATGTATAATTCTGTCAATTTTTTCCATGCATGCATTATTTTCTAATGAAAACATCCAGTAAATTTTAAGCTCACTGGCTTGGAATTCATCTATTTTGTCTTACGTTTCCTCAGAGTGTCGCATACATTTCACTGCTAAACCAGAGTGCTCAAAACTTTTCATGCTTAGAGTTGCTGGGAACTAGTGTTGGGTAATGGATGTTTCCCCTGCCACCAGTTTTCAAATAAATATAGAAAATGAAGGGTGACAACCTCAAACATGGAAAAGTAGCATTAGTAAAACAACAGCGCACATGATCTCCAATATCTTCACGCTGGCATTCCAAACTCGATTTTATGACCATTTTTGTATCCTTCCTACTATCTCTCTTTTCTGTTCTTCTCCCTTGGCTTCTCTCTTTGTATTTTGAGTCTGCTTAATCCTCTTTCTTCTCTTCCCCTGACATTACTTTTTTTCTGCACATATTATCCATCCAAAGTCTGTCTTCCTCTTTACTTCTACTGACTATGGTTTCTCTTTTTTAAACAAAGAGGATTCACTTAACTCTCTAGCTTCCTTAGGGACACATTTTTTGAAAACACTTCCATGGTTTCTGATATCTATAGAGAGATATGGATCCTAACTTTCCAGTGGTTAACCTGACCCTCTTGTTTAAGTAACTGGGAATAATGAATTGAATCTATTTTGCAGAAAAAGGTAACACTAGAAATCTTCAGTAAATGCTTTCTATGGATCATCACAGACTGCTATAACTGAAACAATATATAAATCTATATATATTTTCTTCAAAATAGAATGCAATTTCTATTTTTGTTGTCAGATTATACCTCAGGTCTTCACTTCATTCAAATATCAATAATGAGTTTTGCAAATTTTCTATATCACTTTTATTTCTTCTCAATGGATTGGCCGTGCAATTGTACTGAAATCATGAAGGATAATTTTTGGTATATTAAACTATATTTACATCAGGTTAGAAAAAAAAAGACTTATTGAAAATCAACTTCATTTGAAGGTATATTATATAGTGCACATAAGCTATATATATATATACATAATTTTATAAAGAAAGAAAACATTATCTTGAAAATCGTTACATATAAATGAAGCAAAAGTGATGTTCACATACCCGAATCTAGAAAAAAATTGAAAATACGTAATCTTGTTTTAAATTAGTCAGTTTAAACAAATATAATTCAGGAAAGAAGTAGGCAAAAATAATTAAACTGCGAGAACTACAGTGCTGAGAACTTTAGCTCTTCTTTAAGACTTGTTGACTATTGACTTGATTTGCACAAGCCCTGGCCATTCCTGTCCTAACTGAAGGATGGTACCTGAGTCAAAATCAGTCAGACATTGTGTGTCACTGACTAAGATTAAGTTATGTAGGCTTATTACCTGGAGTATATATGGGTATTTGCTTGAAATGTATTTTCTATTTCATGTTTAGTAGATACGAAACTACGACATCAGTAACAGTCTATTTTATTCTATTAAAAGTGTATTTAATTTAATATTTCATTTTTTACAAGCATCACTTGGAAATAGAGTTAATACCTACCACTAAGGTAGGTACAATACTTAGAGTGTTTACTTTCATATGGATAATACAAGGGAAAATAAACAGTGTCAGGTGGCCAGAAAGAAAGAAACAGATTGTGAAAAACTTTTGCCAATAAAAGGGAATGTAAAGTCCATACTGAACATGAAAGGATGTAGTATTATTTGTATATTACTTGCATTTTCCTGCTTGTAAAATATAGATTTTATGAAAAACAAGTAAAATATGTATATACATTTTTCCAATTCGCTGAAATCATGCCAAATTTACATTTCAATATAAAATTAAAAAAAATCTACATTGTATTTTCAACAAAAAAATCTCCCAAAAAGCAAAAGAAAAATAGGCCCCAAAAAAATCTGAGTGACAAAATTTGAGCGAAAACTATATTACGCTTACCATTCAAGAAGTTTGCAGATGATTTCTCTCTGAAGCAACACATATATAAAGAACACAAAGATATGACTGTTTGAATCCTTATCTGATGTTTATATCAGTAAGTTCTTGTGGCGGGTGAAGCCACCGGTTGTGTCATCTGGTGGCTCACTTTGTGTAAGGAGATGCTTATTTAAAAGAGGTAGGTATGCATTGCTCAGTGTGGGAGGAGCATCGCTACTCATCAAGGGATCCTTGGAGCTCTCTTTTTTTAATACCTCTAATCCAACCCCATTTCAATTCTGGCTGCAAATGTACCTTGCATACAAGAAGTTTTTTTCTAATGCAATATCTCAGAGTAGTTTCAGTTTGTCAGGTAGTCACTGGAGGGTACTTGTTTACCTATTTGCAGTGAACTAATTGCCTTTAATGGAAAATCTAAACATCAGTGAAGAGGAAAACTGCCTACTTATGAAATTCACTTTACTAATAAATGTTTCAAAAATTAGAATTACCTTATCAAAAGTAGCAGACTGTGATCGATTCCTAATGTAATATGGGACAGTGTAAGAATTGTATATGCTTTCTCTTTGAAATATAAATCTTACTTTGTCTTCTGCACTTTATTTTCAAAGTGCCACAATGTTGCTCAGTTCATTTGAACTAATTCTCAGAAGTCTCCTTGGCCCCATCTGCATTAGACTGAAAGCAAGATAACACAGTTCCCTGAAACTGGAATAGTTACAGTGGTCAGCATTTTGGTAAAGAACAAAGTTTCCTTGTACTGACACCTATCAATTACACTGTCTCATCACATATACTAGAACACAAAATTGTGCAGTCTGAGGAAAATAGCTCATATGCTTCAAGCAGTATCACAAATTTAAGTTCTGTGCGATTTCGTGTTCCTTCAGAATCCATAAGCCTTGCTGATTCTCAAACAAGGGATTGATTGTGGTTCAGAAGGTGACATTTTCAAGCTTTTCTATCATTCCGATAGCATACAAACTGGACGACAACAAAACCTTTAGAAAAAAATACTTATTTTAAATTTAAATAAAGATCTCTTGAAATTTAGTTTTAGATAGAGAAATTTAGAAAAGTCCTCTAAATTGACATAGTAAAAGGATGATTGGGGCTCTTTATTCTGCAGCTCATCTTTGCCCAGCCTGCTGAAGCCCCCCAAGCATTGTCACTCATCCAATGTTAGTACTGGCTTTGACCAGAATGCTTAGTGACATGAGGAGACAACCTCTCAACAGTCGAGCAACATGGACCCAACAAAAATTATCTAGCATCACTATGTAATTCTATTTATCTGTCTCTTTGGAGATGAAGCATCTATCTCAGTAAATAGAAAGTAGATATGAACACAAAAATAGTCCAAGTGCTAGTTGAAGCTTTACAGCACCACATGGTTGTCTTTAAAAGTGTGGAACCAAGAAAGAATGGTCTTGACAGACTTTGTGCGCTTACCATTGCACTTTAAGTTGTTTTCTAGTGCTGCTGTAGAGTGCTTGAAGCATGAAATTTGTTGTGTTCATGGGCTGCTGTTACAGGAGATAACTAGATATTACAGTGCACTATTCTATTAATGTGGACATGGTTGGAATTTTGTGAATATTGTGAATTTGTGAATAGTGGTTGTCAGCTAGAAAACCTAATTTCCTCAAAATAAAAAAGTCAAGCCAGTATGACATTTTCTTTGAGGAAACTTCAAAATCAACAATTTTTAAAAGGGATTTTCACTAAATTCCATCATCTGATAGCCCAAGTGTTCCCATTCACCATTGTACCATTCACCAGAGCATTTTCTACCTTGAAACCTGTTAAGTTGCTTGCCTCTATTTTTTCTCTAATACCTTACTGCTTTTGTAGTTAGGGATGTTTCTGTAACCCCCAAATTAAATTTATTCATGATCTAGGGATGATAATTTCCTCTTGGTCAACACTGTTTTCTGTTTTAAGCTAAAATTCCCTCATGATGGTATTCTCTCTATGTTCTGATTTACTTGGAAGAGGACAATACAGCCCTTTGCAGCCACGATTTTGTCAGACTCAGCAAACTTAACTATTCATTCATTTTCTTTTCAAAAATTCCAAGAGCCTCGAGAGCTGCTCCTGTTTATTCTTACAGTTTCCAAATTGGCAGTTTGTAGGGTTTATCTTCTGTGAGTATTAAAATAGGTACCTACGTGAGTAACAGCACGTTCAAGAATTCCAAGTGTTCATTAGGACAATGTCGGAGCATTTAATGGGACTAATGAACTCATTGCACCCTTTCTGTTGTCCTGAGAGTGTAGTCATGGTTTTGCCTACTCAGACATAGACTAAGAGTATTTCAAAGGAGTCTCCCTTGTCTCCCTCTCTCTTTTCCTGATGGTCAAATTGATGGTAATTTGTTCTCATATACCTCTGGGGGTAGGGATTTACAAATCAAGTATGAGGGCTGAGAACTACTGGGACCCATACTTCTAGGATATTTAGGCCCCTAATTCCTAGATACCACTCTTAAGGAAAAAGCAAGGAAGAGACAGTATAAAATGAAGAAGGAAAACCTCCAGGATACAACTGTGTCAGCTAGAGGAGTACTTAGTCTGCATACATGTAGAAATAAATATTGCAGCATCTTTTATATACTTTGTCATGTGGATATCAAAAGCATTCTTTCAAATTTAAAAGGCAATAAGTGCTACATTAAAAATAAGCCCTGCTTAAATGAATGGGTATGAGGTGCTTAAATATTTTTTACCCACTTATAAGAATTCAGTTTTTTAAACTGACACCAAAGGATTAGGAATAGTACCTGTGAAAAGTTTACTTTCTTGTCGCAGAAGTGACACAAGCAAAGGGACATGTTGAGATGGAACCAGCAGTGCTCCATAAGTCATGTGTCAGCTGGTGATAATGCAAACAGAGAGAAGCAGAAAAACACAGCAAAGTATGCTGCATCAGACAAAACTATAAGATATTGTTACAGCATGAAAAGCAAATTAGCAGTGGTAAAGTCAAAGGAAAGATTGTACATATGCCATCTAGTGAGTGCAAAGCTGAGATTCATATATCCACTATATAAACATTTAAAAAAGTGAATAACAGGGAGCTATGAGGGTGTCTTCATATGATGGTGCTGTGAGGAAACGAGAACAGAGAGGAGTTAAGTATTAAAATACTTTTCAGGTGTTTTCTTTCTTGAAGGCAAGTTGTGCTTTAATGAGATTAATTATAAACTGAAGATGAGAAAATCTGTGCACAAGTCATGCCCAGTGACAAATACATTAGGTACTCAGCACTATAAAAGGTGAAACAATTTGGAAGTTTCACAATTAGAAAATTTTATTCAGAAATGTCTAAATACATCCAGTAGAATACATCTTAGCTAATTTGGTAATTTATTTTCAATTTTTTCTTCTCCTAATGATTTAACTTCTGCTTTCTGGAATGGAGATAATGCATTAAATTTCAAAGCAAGAAGCAAGATTATTATTACTAAAATTACATAGAATGTATATGAAGATAAAATCTGTATTAAGTTCAAGCTTATTGTTTTAATTGTGCTATCTTCTCAATGAATATGTGACTTTCATGAAAAGACATTTTTTAATATAGAATTTAATTATCACTTCATTTAATTAAGCTATAATAGTTAATGTCACATTGCAAACAGTGTGTTACACACTTACTTCTTGGATACACATTTATTTTTACTGAAGGAAAACTAATAACTATTAATGCAGGTGATTTCAATGGGATGACAGTGTGAAATATGTTATCTGGTGTATTTAAGGCATTAGTATGTATTTTAAAGAATTTTGACATTTTGAAAGGACTCCTTCAATACAGATCATTGTGAATCATCCCATCTTTTATTGTCAAACCAGAAATCTTAAAAAAAAAAAATCCTTTGGTTCTTCTTGAGTGTGATTTCTGGCATTTAGCAGAACATCAAAATGTTCCAGTAATACAATGACTGTTCCAGTGTTTGAGTTACTGATTCAGCACCAAGAACATTAACACACTCTGCAGCTGCCCTGGGAAAGAGGGATGGCATCGAGCCACTCCATTCCTAGCACAGGATTCTCAAATACTGGGTGCATAAAACCCATGTCCACTGTATTTTTGCAGTTTCACCAACCCAGAAAAACATAAAAGGATGCCTTCAAAGGAAATGGAAACTGTATCTTTTATTTAAAAAGTAAAGAGATTAAAGCAACTAGGACTCATTCTTCAATTCTGTAGCTATTAGTACTTGACAAAGTTGATTTTTTTCTAAAAGTCTACATTCAGTGCTAAAAAAGAATGAGCTGTTATGAATTTCTTTTCCTCTTATGTCTAATCAGCTTGTATGATTTCCCTGAATATATTATATTGAACCTCAGAGAGATTCTGTATTTTTATTCAGGAATTAAAAGTAGCAATTGGTATAGTTTATTTGTCTTCTTTCCAAATTTGATCAGTTTCATGTAAGAAACTTATATGGCAAAAAAATGTGTTTGCATTAATCTGTATGAAATATGATAAGAGACTTTCAGAAAAGCTTCAGTTATATTTGTGTCAGGACCAAGGAGGTTAATTAACTGTTTCCAGTATTATTAGCCATTACATTTGCTGTAGTCAGAACCTGTTAAAACATGAATTAACACTAAGCAATTATTTATAATTATTATAATTATTTAGTAACTATACATTAAAATTGCAGATTTTGTCAAGACTCACTCCTCAGTTGCTGGAAAATAGTGGATCCTGTTATAGTGCATCCTAGTAGTCATTTTCATTGAAATGACACTGGATTTTTAAGTACTGAAATAACTGAAAAATCTCTCATTTTGTCAGAAACTCCGTGGAATGACAGGCAAATTACAGAAAATTAGTAGCATTTTACATTTCTGTGTTTCATAAGTACACAGAGGACCTCAGGGTAAATGTATAACACCTGATATTTCTAAAATGAGAAGAAAAGGTCCAAACCTTATATCAGGGAAGACAGGACGAAAAGAAAGAAGGTCTGAAAGGCCAAAGGAGAATGAGGCTGGCAGAAGGTAGGAAGGAGAGAGAGGCAAGTCAGAGGGAAGAAAAGGAAAATTCTTGGCCACTACTGCTTCTACATTGTCTCTTCCTCTTTGGCAATGAATGAATTGATTTGTATATACTTATCAGTTTTTATAAGTAGCTTAGCAATCCAGACTTTTCTGATATTTTTGTATCCATGACAGGAGCCAATTTATTTCCTATTAGGACATTTCACAGATCCCCACATGAGTAAATGGTAGAATGGTTTGGGTTGGAAAGGGCCTTAAAAATCACCTTGTTCCATCTCCCCTGCCATGGGCGGGGACACTTTCCACTAGACCAGAGTGCTCAAAGCATCATAAATACTCCACTAAAATGAAGTTTGTAACTGTCTTAGACACTCTGAAATGCTTTACTTGTCAGCTGTGCCCACTGCATTGAACTTCCAGACGCGTGTTTGGAGTGGCCATAGCGATTGCATTACTTAAACAGAGCAAAAACTAGGGCGATAGCCATATGCCAGTCAATTGGGTTACACAGGAAGTCACAAGACACCAGTATGTTTACATCTGGTTACAGGCATTGCCACATCTGTCAGTGTGACTCATTCTGTTTAGTGAAGGTGATAAACCATTTCAAAAATATTTTTTTTCCCTAAAAACATTGTTAAAACTAAACCAAGATAATTGGTCACCCCAGCCAAGGATGTCTTGCTATGAAAAATGAAAATACAAGTGAGATCTGCCGAAAAAATAAAAACATATTAGAGAGATTTGTAAGATGTTTGTGTCTAAAAGAGTTTCAGATATACAAGCTGAAAGTCTGAAAATGCTTCATGTCTTTCAATTGACTCATAATAACTGAGTTATCAGATGATGGAAAAATGGGCTCTACGAATTCTCCATCAGACTTAGGTCATGCCTTGCTTCTGTCAGAAGCTGGCTATCAGACTTGAAATACTGTCTGCATCTGTCACCTCCATATACTCTATCTGAAGCTTGATGAGGATCTCTGTGATTTAAATATTTACACTGGGTCCCTTTTAATGTTTATAACGTTAGTAGAAACTTTATTACGTGGATTGTGTCAGGACTGTAAATATTAGCTTGGATATTATTAGTGGTCTTATGAACACAATAAGTTGACTTTGTTTACTTCCCTATTCAGTCTAAATTAAAAATTGTATTACTGGAAACAACACAACAAGAAGCAAATCCCAGCTGATGAAGTGTTTAGTATATACACACAGTTTCTTTCTGCACTTCCCTGATGACAGAAAAGAAAACCTGACATGCGATTGCACAAAGCCATCAGTCTGCTTATGCTACTTACACTGAACTGATGTAAAAAAAATATCAACTTTGGGGCAATAAAGCTAATGAACCTCAGTTCAGTGGTATGTCTTATTAGTTAGTGAAAGCAGCATTATCATTTTAGACTGTGCTTCAGGATTCGACAAACTGAAAGAAAAAGAGCAATGTAATTAGAAAGTAATAGCAGTAATAGAAGAAAATAACCTCAGTTATGCGGTCCAGTTTTGAGAATAAAACCTTGATTGTTGTAGAATATCCACTTAGAAAGACTAATATAGCATGACAGTCCCTTAGAATTCCTTTCAAATAGGTCCACTACCAAATGGATCTAATAAATTCTCTCTCAGTACTATCCGCCCTAGCTAATGGGCGCAGTGTTTCCATTTTAAATCTGTCTTAAACATCTTGATTTTGTCCAATATGAAATCAATATATGAATTTTGTGGCTTTTATTTGTTCAGAAGAGAAAACAGCTGGATCTGCCACAACTGGTGGCTGAAATTCTCACTACATAATGTGAACTGCATTCACTATTGTATTCTTAAAAAATGTATTTACATGTGTGTTTTGACCAGAGATTAAAATGCCTCAAGACAGCAAAAGCAAAGTATTTATACATATACATTTACAAATTTACATTTAACTACAAGTAATAGAAGAAAATCTGGGGCCAAGATATTATAGTAGTATATATAAGTGTAGTATATTATACAGCTGTATATATTTGACAGTAATCAGCTCCAAACTGTGCTATGAAATCTTCCACGGGAAAAAAAAAAAATCTATTCTAAAAGTTCTTCAGAAAGCCAGAAGAAAATCTTAATGAGACAAGCCAAATATACGATTCAGATGGAAAAGTATTTCATTTTTTAAGAAGAAAGCAGCAGAAAACTGTAGGTGAAACATTGCTATGACTTGACAGCCCAGCAGCTGGCCAAGGCCTGTGGCTATAAAAAGGACTGCACTGAGAAATTTCACATGAGATGTTGCTGTGCATTAGGGAAGATGGTAGCAAAATATGTAAGGGGGAAAAAAAAATAAAAAATAAAAACAACCAAAAAAAAACAAACCCAAGACAAAATGCAGTAATTCTATGCTGAATTTTGACTTGATTGGGTTAGGCTACTGAAGAGCAGATGCTTGAGGACAGGGGAACCTGAAACCAGACAATTCAAGTACCGCACAGTCCATTGCAGGCAATATTCAATTATAGAACAAGCAGATTCCAGAAGCCATTTCTCTGTGTTCAGAGGTAGAAACCAGATGTTATAATCATGGCTCCCTGGCCCTATGCACAGTAAAAACCACAGATATCTCTCCACCTGCCTTACAATCCAGATCAAAGTAGGATATAATAGGTAGTAGGAGTAAAGAGAGAATATAGTTAATCTGAGTTTTTGGGGGTTAGTAATTTTTACTGGCCTTTGTTATAGCAGTATTTTCAGATAATAGTCTAAAAATGTGTTTTTAAAATACAATGGCTTCTTAATAGAATTTTTTTAGTCACTAATTACAGATCACAGCAGTAACAGAAAATTCCTTACCCAGTGTGTGCACTGTGTGCTGTATAACAATGGAAAACAGACAAGGTTTGACTAGCTTATTCTATCTAAAGCTGTTTCTTCTAGCTACACTATTTTTTCTATCTAAAATTGTTATATTTTTCTTTTCAAGCTAAAACTGCAATACTTTTCTGCACAGGGCATTATATACCCATGGCTGGTTTAGGTTGATGAAACTGAAAGTCCTGTGTTTCCAACTCTTTCCCAACCCAAACCAGCAAAAGGTATCCAACTTTTCCATGGGTGTCCCGGACAGTGCATTAAAACCTAAACTCTTCTAAACATCAGAACTTTAAACAAAAACACCCAAGACAGCAAAATGGATCTGTTGGTTTGGACACCTGCCTGCCATTGACAGGATTTGAGTTCAGTCATCTGGTCTTCCAGTGACTCCCTAGGGTGACAAAGTCACTAGTGTGTCCAAGTCATGAAGGCTTTCAAAACTGTCCATATTTTCTCTGTCTGTGATATTGGCATATGCCCAGATCCACCAAGACACCTAGACCTGAAATATTTAACCCCAAGGGAGTTATAAAGATCTTTCATCTCTGTTTGAAGTCCCCCGCTGGATGATCTTTCTGCGTACTTCTTCCAAGGGTATGCTGTGACTCTTGGATACATAATGATTGTGGTTGGTAGCTCTGGTGGGTAGTTCCCACCCATTTGAAAAACGGGCTTGCTGTTTCCCTTTTCCCAGTCACTGAGGACTTTGCCTGACTGCCATGACTTTTCAAATATCCTTGGGAGTGCTTTGGCAACATCAACCGATTGTCTCAGGACCCTGGGATGCAACTCATCAGGTCCCATGGTGTGATGTATGCTTAGGTTCATCAGGTGGTCTTGTCCTAAAACAGGAGGGACTTCATTGTCCCTGCTGCTGCTTTAATGTTAATCTTGTTTTCTTTAATCTTCACTTTCTGGTCAATGTACCTGTAGGAACCTTTATTATTTTTTGCATCCCTTTGAAAAATTCAGCTCATGACTGAAAAGCAGCATGAAGTTTGAAGCCCAAATCCATGAAGACACTTTGTACTTAGCATCATACTGGCTTCAAAGTGAGATGGAGTTAGGAATGGACTTAGGTTTTTAATATTTGGTAGAGCTTGGTCTTTGTCTCATACATTATTCAGTCAACATAATAAAGAATAAACCACAGAACTTTAGCTATTATCTTTTCTTAATAATTTTTGTTTATTGTCTGGAGAAGAACATTTGAAACACATATTCAAAACATATTCTTAGTGCCTTTTCTTCCAGGTTTTTTATTCTGAATTTCAAAGTAGTTGAGAATTTAGTTTAATGTTACAATGTTTTTCCCATGAGGTAGACTAAGTAATTTTGGCAATTTAAATGTTGATTATGAGGTATTGATGTGGGCAGATGTAACATTCATTATACACTCTGCAGTAACTTGGAAGTAGCTCCAGACATTAAATTTTGTAGAACTGAAAATTTTAATACAGTCTAGGATACTGTGGCTTTTGTGCATGTTCCATGATTTAGAACAGAATGTCTTTATCCAGCACTATCACTGGAGATATTCCAGAGCCATCTGGATGCAATCCTGTGTCCTGTGCTCCAGGATGACCCTGCTGATGACCAAGGAGGTTGGACCAAGTGACCTTCTGTGGTGCCTTCCAACCTTACTCATCCTGTGACTCTGTGATTATTGAGACTGACCTCATATAAACTTTGGGTGGAAAAACACCAAACATAGTTTGCTAAACCAGGATGAACAGGTATTTGTGCAATCTGCTGGCATGTTTGGGAAACTGTCATGAACAACTGTATTAAGGTAACTGAAAAGGTTTGTAGTGGCAGTGACTACGAAATCTTGAAGCTCCCCATGGTCACCATCTATCCCCTTATCCACCATCACAAAACTCTCTGGCCACTTATGGGGTCATATGAGAAATATCATGTAAGTGCTGTTTTTTTCTCCATGTATTCTGAAAAAGTATTTTTGGGGGTTTTTTCCCCTCAATTTGACTTTCTAGTGTAAAGCAAAAAGCAACAAAACTTCTGAATAACTCTTTAATGTTCAATATTATGACCCAGGACAAAGCGCAAAACTAAAAGCAGAGTTGAGCCTTTTGAAAAACTGAGGCTAACAAAGGAATTAAAACTAATGAAAAATATGTATTGGGCTATGATACGTTGAGCCTGTTGGTTCTCAATGCATGGCACTAGTAGTATATAAGTACATTCATGATATTGAGGAAACAAAACCGTCTGGCACTGGGGCAGGCTCTTGTGAGTGACAGTAGAATTTCCTGGATGGTTGGTCTGGTTCTGATTGCGCATGGGTCTGGTGATACAGACATTGCCATCACAGGGTGTGATGTACCCAGCTAACAGATAAACTTTCTGGCTTTGCTGCTCTCCACAGTGTCTAACACAGGCCAGAGAGTTTCCTCTGGTTTGCTGTCTCTGCAGCCCTGATAGTAGCACCAAAGCCCCTGACTGGAAGTGAATTCCATGAGGAATGAGGAGCTCTAGACCATCACACCCTGGCCTGCATCTCCTCTGTGGGAAAGGCACTGTATTACAGTAGCTGCAGTCACTTGAGCAGCCTGCAGAGGACTTATGGCCACTGGTTTTCCTCCAAAGATACATCTCAGTCTCACAACTGCTTCTTCTATGGTCATGAGATTTCATGTCAGTACTCACAGAGAAAATTTGCATCAGGAAATAAAAAAACAGCAAGGATATGGAAGAACTGTTTGGTGCTGTGGTTTTCATTCCACAAATAAAATGCACTTCAAATACTTCAGTTCCTTCAATCTATATCATGTCAGTGCTGAAATCCTGGAAATAATCAATTCAAGTGTGAAGACATTCTCACTTTAAAATGAAAAAGATCCCATTTTCATCTTCCAAAAAAATTACCAGATTTTGCCATTGCAAACAACTTTTTTGAATTTCTAATTAAAAAACAAACAAAAAAACCAAACAAAAAAAACCCCCGTAAATGTAGAGGGCAAAATAAAATAAAAAAAAAAACAAAAAAACCAAAAAAAAAAAACCCCAGTAAATGTAGAGGGCAAAATAAAATAAAAAAAAAAACAAAAAACAAAACCAAAAACTTTAACAAATCTTTCTATTTTAAGATTAAAATTGGGCTTGGACTACCTGTTCACAAAAACTATTACTTTTTCTTCTCTGTTTCAAACTGGAAAGAAAAAAGATCTCCTAAAATCCTTATGGAACTGGAAAAAACTTGTTTGAGGTGGCTGAATGCATTATTCCTTTGGGGATGATAAGCAAAAAAATTTTAGGAAATGTCACTGTTTCTTAACCAAAGAAAACCAAGCGTGATCAGACAAAAAGAGAAAATGATCAATCAGATGAAAAGAGAAAATAGTCACTCTGTTACAGGCAGGAGTGGGAGCAGGACAAAGTTTCCATCAGACATTATAGCAGTGGAGGGCTACTATCTTCTACCCCTGATGAGGAGTTGTATTCATGTTTGACTGATCTCTAGTTCAAAGTAATCTACAAACACTGAGTATTTCAAACAGCACACTGAGGTAGGGAGCTGTAACTCTTCCTGCTGGCTTCACGGATTCCTGTTAGACTGGGCAGAGATGTGGGACACCTTGCCTAGGGTCATGGAAGGAAAAACAGTGTTTCACTGCAGTATTATTTTTCAGCCCAGTGCTCAGGAAACCTCCGTTATTTTCTTATCAACCTAATATACTTGGGGAGTTTTCAGCATATCTCAAAAGAAGAAACAAATAAAAAACCAAATGAGAAAACACCTGTTGTTTAATAGTCAGCCTCTAAATGAGAAAGATGTCACTTTTCTAAACATCTCTTTACATATTTTCTCTCTTCCTATATTTATACTTTAAATGTCTGTTTAAATACAGTGAGACCATAATATTTACACTACTGCCAGGTGTGATGCACTAATGGGTTATGGTGGAATAAAAAAGGCAGTAAATATTCCTGTGCTCCTTTTACTTTATGTTTTGGCGTAGACCTTTTGCAGGAGATCTACTGCTTTGTCCACGTTTGAGTGAAAATGAGAGAGAGCTTACATTAGAAGAAGAAGGAACACAGTGAAAAGATGCAATCCTTTAATCTAGCTTTCTGTTTAGCTGTTAAATCTCCTTGCATGTTTTCACCTCTAAAGGCTTACCCTTTGAACACTCATCTTTTCGCAAACCCGTGTATGCATTCCAGCGCAGCAAAAGCCACATCCATATCAAGTGCACATATGGAACAACATTTTCACCCAAATGATCCATAAAAGAACTGTCAGACCTTTAGACACAATTTATATTGTTGTCAGTGAAAGCAGAAAAGCAGAAATACATCCTTCGGGGTTCATTTATACATGAGGAATGGAGATGCCATCGCACAGTAAATCTGAGTTCATGGTACTCATGCTTTTTTCCCCCTCTCCTCCTCATAGAAAGGAAGACTGAACACTATTAAACTGAAGAGACTGGGGGAAAAAAAACAAAATGGTGAGAAAAACTTAAAAAAATACTACAAAGGAGAAAATCTGTGAGTCAAGAGGAGCTGCATACACAAAGTTTGTTTCATTATGGTTCACAGGGTACCTGCAGCCAATAATGTGTCTGCTCAACCCACATGGGTGTAGTCAGATGTGAGCCTTCAGCTCCCTGAGAACCTGCATGAGTGGGATATACTGCCCCAGGTAAGAAAGTTCCACCAGAAGACCAGAGAATCTGAAGCAATTACTACTTTCTTCTTTTGTCCCAGGGAATCTTTCTCTGAAATACAAATTAAACCTCAGGTATTTTTTTTTGTGTCCGTACCTTGTTTTGTCTCCATAAGCTCCATGAAAGTGCAGTATATACAGTTTTATTGATTAGTAGTCTGATTTTATGAAATGTTCTAAGAAAGAAGATATACTTTTAATACAAATTTAATCTATAGCTGTATCTAGATAAAAGCACACCTTACCTCCAATCTAAGCACTTCAAATTTCTAATGTTTTAGTTTTTATAACATCCACTTTTTTAATCATGGAAGTCGTTCAAAGTGCTTAAGCAGAATGCCTTTCTGTAACTTGATGTCAGTGGATTACCCGCAGTGGAATTGGATCAGAGCAAGGTTTACAATGTAACAAATGCATAAAGCTGAGGAGCTGCTGAAGACCAGTAAATGAAATAAAGCTCCCCAGTGCAGAAACATTTTTCTAGTAGAAAGAATTCTCTCTGCTTCTTTATGGATTAGGGAGAAGTTACTTAAAACCAACTTTGAAATTCTTCTAACCTCGATCACTACACTATGATCATTACACTACTAATTCTTTCATATTTTTTTTGTTGATTTTGTTTTGTTGGTTTCGTTTTTAAGGGCCTTAAATTTTAAGTGCCTTAAAATTTGACAATCTCAAGAATGTCACACTCTCCAGGATAAATTACCTTCTGTCACTTGGTTTGAATGCAGTAGGACCTTTATAAAAGTTCACTAAAATATGTGAGATTTTCTGAAGGATTCAACATCTTGCTTCATACATCCATATTGATACTTCTATTTTATACTGAATAAGATGGAAGGAGCACCGTTTTACAAGGTAAAAGTTAAAAGAGGCAATACCTACATTCCTGGTGCTTTCCCACTGGAGGTACAGGGCAGATTTTCCATTTATAAATGTGGGGATTAAGCTCTGCTTCAAGAATTTCTTTAGACAGACAGGAGGCAAGGCTGTTATGAAAATTTGCTAATGGCATAAATACCATTTCAAGCTGGATTATTTGTAGCACATTCTGTAGCCTACAAGCTGACATCTTCTTAGATAATGAGAAGGAACAGGTTCAGGTCTACTTAGGAAGAGAAATGGCTTTAAGAAGAAAGAAGATACACTGAATTAGATGCTAGGAAGACATTCATGACAGTGAGGGTGTGAGGCACTGGAATGGGTTGCCCAGAGAAGTTATGGATGCCCCATCCTTGGTAGTGTTCGAGGCCAGGCTGGATGGGGTATTGAGAAACTTGTTCTAGTGGAAAGTGTCAGAGGCTTAGAATTAAAGGATCTTTCAAGTCTCTTTAAGCACAAACCACATTATAATTCAGTGATATGCTATGAGGATGTAGCATATTGATCCTACATGGCAAAATATAGGCAGATCAAACTCAGCCTAAAGAGTCTTCCTCAGCATCTGGGCTCTTCTGCTGCTACTTTAATTTTTGACTATAGGTCCTAGGCTCTTACAGTATTAGACCCCAGCAGGGGTTTAGAACATAAAATTTGGGCTGAAGCCCAACTAATATTTTTTACATTTAGACCTTTAGTGGATTGACCCATTTTGGACTTAAATCTTCAGAGTGAAATTGAATATGCACTAAACATTAAATGTATATTTACACTTCTGTCCCTTTTAAAATGTATTTGCTGTTCTTCAGCTGCATGGCCATAAGAATTTGCATTTTTCCTCTGGAAGGGCTTCAACAAAGAGTCTAGAGAATACTTGAATCCTAACTGCCCTCTTGCTTAGCCATTTGACACACTCATTAGATGTGAAATACAGATTTAGATACCTTCTGCACTAAGAAAGAACTAAATACAAATTTCTCACTTCCAGCATGGGTGGGCTATTAAAAAAGCTACTAATTGAGGAGTAGTACAGTAGACCCAGTACGAGTTACAGAGAAGTGTTCGAGAATGAAATGGGATGTGACAGCAACATTTTGTAAGGAGCCCAGGGTAGCCCAAGCTCACCTCCTGGACTGGGTCAGCCACAGGAAATAGGAAACAGATTATTAAACTGAATCTTCTAAGGCTGTGTTAGAGACAAGGCTGAGCACCCAGAGCATGACAATGGGACAGCTGTTTTGTGCATGTGTATAAGCAGAAGCCCTGCTAGGCATCCATCTGAGACAGTCATCTTGAGGATCTGTCTTGTGATCATGGAGTGTACTTTAGTGGCTAAACCCTTTGGTTCATTGACCATCTTCTATTTTGCCAACAGACAATATTTTGTGGACTCTGCACTACGTTTCTTTCTAAACATTCTCCACACCCACTCAAAAAGGAACAATTTCCTGAAGTAGTTTACAATAGTCAAAAGACTCAGGAAGACGTTTCCAATTAAGGCTACAACCATCAACCTAAGCTATTACACAAAACCTCAGTTCTCTGTGGCAATACTGGGATTAGGGTTCAGTTGCTTTTATTGTGGAAGTTTGAAATGCCTTTCTTAAAGCTTTTATTGCTTTATAAAGCAGCATACTTGCTGTACTACAGAACTTCAATTTTAAAATGTTTTAAAATGAAATATATTGAAATGTCTAGCCTACTATTCAACAGAAAGAAAGAGCATTATTGACCACTTAGAAATTTAGTGCTTACCACAAGAAACAACAATATCTTTATGGAGCAAAAATATGATTTTAAGGGACAGTTATGAGCTCACTGGGCTTTTTTTCCTCCATTGTATAAGAGGTAAATAGTGTCTGAACCTCTGCATACAGAACAGAAAAAATAAGCTCATTAGAAATGATCCTTGTTTTTCTCAGTGACAAAACATATTTACTTTCAAAATAAATAGGATCACAGCAAGGAACATCAAGGACTGACTTTCACCATCATAAATATAATGAATATATTATTTCAGTGAAAATAGTTCTATTGGCCTCAATGAAAGATGACAATACTATCATTTATGACTTTAAGTTTCTTTAATAAGGAAAGGTTTGATAAGGAGATCCTGTACTAAATTTTCTATTTCAGTTCATTACTGAAGAGTGTTTTATGGCAACTACCATTAAACCGGAGAAGGTGTGGCATAAAAATATCTGGTTTTAATACAGAAGTCTGAAGAGATGTTAACTTTTACTCTACTAGGATTTTTACGTGGTCGGTTTCCTCTCAGTTCTCATGGTTAGGATGGGGCATGATGAGCAAAGTATATGACAGATGATTCTTTCATTCATAGTGGCTTTGTAGCTTTAAATATCCTACCAGTATACTCAGTCTGGATTATGAGCCACGAGACAATGTTGTATGCTTTCTGTCTTTTGCAGTACATCCAGCACCTAGCTCCATTTCATTCAGTGTTTTGAAATAATTTTTAAATGTTCTTATGGTTTTCTTCTTTCTCATCGATTTTTTAATTTATTCTAATATAAATTTGTCATTGTTAATGAGGAAAAAATGCAAAATGCTAGTAATCTTTAGAAGAATTAACAACCTCCTTATTCAAATCCTTTTTCTGCATCTCTCTTTGGACCAGACTGCATACATACTGTCTAGATCTTAACTGGATACCTCTTTAAAATATTAACGGAAAATATACATAGAAAGTAAGCTGAAAAATAATTCAGAGTCAATTTTCAAACATCTTCAAAAGCTGAAGAAACTCAGAAATGCAACTTTCTGCATTAACTCCTGTAGTGCTTTCAAAGTGCTCTAAGATATCTCCATAAACATTTGCTGTTCATTTTGTATTTGCTTTCGTGTTAAATTTGCTGCCAACTAAATTCCTTTTCCTAGTAGTTTGTAAACACATCTGTCCAGCACAAAAAGAAAACCATAAGCGGTTCACTTCACATATTTCCAACAAATGTTCAGGAAAATATGACTTACATTCACTATTGATCTTGCTGGGACTTGGATTAAATTCCTTTTGGCAGTGAGTGATACTTTAAGTACCCTTACCCTTTTCACACACTTGCCCTCTGCTTCTCACTAAAAAAAACAAAAAGAAGGAATGAGAATTTCAAAGTTGACAGCATTGTTGTTTAGTAAATTCAGAGAACAGTAAAAATAAACCAGCAGATATTTTTAATATTATTATTTAACAATGTTTATTGATTATTATAACTATTATACGGTTCAAATTAAAAATTATGTAGAGACTTGGTATACATGACATTTCCCTATTTCATGCTCATTCATATATCAGTAGGATTTGTATGCTGAGAAATGTGACTACATATAAACAATACTACTACATATAAAAATGACTACATATAAATATAGAATTTCTTTGGTTCCTTGATGGTACTTTTCCTATTGTTCTGCTTTTCTTTTCTATTATTCCAAATAATGGTGGTGAGGAATAGAAACAGCAATAAGGTTTTGATAAAGTTATGGGACAATAATCAAAGAGAGGCATTAGCTTTGATAAGTTTTTAAAACTAGTATTATTTTCAAGGATACAAACTCCTCAATATGCCTACATTCTCTGCATAAGACTAGAAATAAACTAGACTTCCCAAATGCCAGTCTATATAGCTTTAATTACTTTCAAGACTCCTTTTGTTTAAAGGAGTGTATTAACTTCCAAATTTGATTTAGCTTGCTGAGAATGAGCTGAGAGAGTACACTTAGGCATGTTATATAGAACAAGCAAGAGAAAGACAAAACCATACAGACCAATGAAATACAATCTTTTTCTTTTTTTTTCTAAAGTAAACTAAGAAGAAGGTATGTACAATCCATTTGGCTTTGGAGAAATCCTTTAATTAAAGTCCACTGAAATGTGCATTCACTGTATTCAAAGGAATTTTGCCAATCAATTTTCAGGGCTCAATGCACTGAACAGTCAAACCATACCTCTGTGTTAAAGGCACACTTCAATTCAAAATATGCATTTAGTTTAATTCTTCAAAGGACTGGAGAAGTGGGTTGAGAGAGAAATGCCTATGTCTAGAAATGCTGCCAGAGATGGGTTGCTTTTTCTGCCCCTTCTTGGAGTGGCATCACTCATAGGTGGTTACTAATGAACTGGAGTATCAGAATGTTCCTTTCTCATAGATGTTTTAAACATCTCTGCTTTTTCCCATCTTCCTTCAGCATTCCTTCTTTTGCAGGCTCAAGCACTCCTATTAAAAGACATCCTTCCTAACATCAGTACTGTGAACAATTTCATCTCAGGACTTCTGTCAAAATTCACACTTCCTAAAGACTATTTTAAAACTTCATCCAGGATGATTTTATTCCTGTCAGTGGAACAATAATTTTACAATTTCCTTGTGAATGCACAATATCTCAACAAGGAGATAATGTTTTCTGAATGTTTTCCTTGTGATCACAATTTGATCCCTGGAATTGCCATCTGCTCAAAACTGTCAGCCACAGTTTACATGAAATATCCCGTTTCAGCCAGCAGCACATAATCAGGAGCCAATCCTCCATCTCCCTTTAAACAAAACCCCTACGACTTTTAATTTGGAGCATTCAGGCTTTATTAAAAAGTAAGAACTAGTTAAATATAAGGAAAGTTTTATAATGCTGCTTGGCAGTTTGAATGGATCACTGCAGATGTATCATTCTTGTATCATTCTACTGTGATTTATGTTATAAGATATTATTTGTTCCCCTCCAAACTTAGTCAACCATCAAAAAAGAGAAAATATTGAAAGCAATATATTCATACAACAATGTACTTGTACCTCCCTTCTCCTTAGAAGTGAAGTAGCACTCTCTGACTTGAATAAGTATTGTGAGAGTTACTTTGCCTTCTGTCAAGGAAGCAAGAGTTTTCTCTGGTATCTTCATGGTTTTGCATCATCTAATTTGATATGAGGCACCTCCTTCCTTCCCATCCAACCTGAATGTTGCTGCAGAGGAGTTCATCTGATCCTGGGGAATGAGAAAGAGCCAAGAGGGTGGATGCAGTCTTCAAGGCCAGCAGGGAGTGTGGGATGGGAGCCAAGAAGGCTGGTGGGATGCAGTTGGAAGGACACCATGCCTTGCACTGAGGTGACTGGATGTGGGATGCTTTCAACTCCAGCCCAGGAATATCTCATGATTAAAATAGAAAAAGAGAACAGTGATTAGTAAAGATAGAGAATTCTAATATTTTCTGCAGAAGGAAATTGTTTTAAAACAATATTTTACAGGGTTTAAAAATAAAATTAGTTTAGAAGATCCAGCTCCTGGATTTTAAGGGTCTTAATCAGCTCAGAGTAACAAGAGCATCACACATAGTCCAGGGGCACAGGGCAGCCCGTGGGGCAGACTGACACATGGCAGCTCTGGAGCTCCCACCACCAATACCATTTTCATGGAGAGGCATTTCCACAGCCAGCAGTTAAGCAGCATATTTTCTTGAGATGTTTCCCTGATGATGAACTACTGTTTTTCCTGACATATATATTTTCACTGGATATTTTTTTGCTAATTTTATTGTTATTTTCAAAGTGACAGTGTACACTCAGTAAATCTGTGGACTTTGGATGCTCAGCTCCTTAACTATTTTGTCATGGGCAAATGAATGGGGATTTAGGGGATTTAGTATTTAGGGGATACTAAAGGCTTCTGTCCCTTAGTCGCACCTTCTCCATGTTTCTCTTCAGGGTGCCTCAATGCACATTCGTTTTTCTAAGATAAAAAAGCTATTAAGGTTTGCAGCACTGCTTTGAACTGCACTGAGAGGTTCCTGAGGGACTTGGAACTACCCGAAAAACAGCTTTGGCTTTAAATGGCCAGCGTAGGAGCATAGGACAGACACCAAGTAGTTCTGAATACTACCTACAGAAACAGCCCAAAATGTCTCTGTTTAGATCTCATTAAAGTGAGCTGTTAAATTGTGTGCCTTCCTTGCCAAACACAGAGGTTTTGTGAAGAACTGGTAACTGAAATCAAAGGTTATTTGCCTGCAACCAGAGTTATATATGATCTATATTTGATGCATTCTTATTGGAATATGAAATGATGGAAATCGAGGCTGGTTATTTTATTTTAGTATAAAATATTTTGTACTGTAGAAAAGAGCACTATTGGTTGTGCTACAGTAAAAGAAATGGAGATTTGAGTGCATCCCATTAGATTTTATATTTTTAATTAATTATTTTTAATCAATTGAAAATTTAGTAATCCTAAACTCTGCCAGCAGAGGAAAAGAAGAAATCCAATACATGTCAGAATTTTATGAGAAAAAGTTTTGGATGAATATTCAGAGAAGTTTGTTTCTAAAATACTTAGAATTGAAATGATGGACTCCTCAAACTGACAAGAAGAATACTGTTTTGTACCAGCACACTGGTGCAACCTTCCCTTCTCCATAACACCTTTATGCAATTCACTCTCCTGGATTCTTGCTGAAGGGCATTTTTTTTCTGTTATGATGCAGAAATACTTTGTGCTCTGTGTCCATTTCACCACATGGATGGGGCAGAAGTTCCCTTCCTGCTCAGGAGGCACTCTGGGTGCTGCTCACCCCTCCTGACTGTGAGACTTTTCTTTTCCTGTTTTAGGCAGCTGGACCTGCAGGGATGCCTGGCTGTTTGTAAGCAGCAAGAGTCAGATAGGAAAAAAAAAAAGCAGAGGCAGGGAAAAATTCTTAAAGTGCCACAAACAACAACAATGTTGGTTCTCAAAACAGAACAATTTATCCTTCAGAATCAAGGTGTTTATTACCAAAAGAAATTAATTGCAAGAAAACTCCCAATCCTCCAGAGATGTATGATGACAAAATCTTTGCTTATGTTTTTTAGCAGAAAGCAAAGGGATGTTTGATTTTCCAAAACTCTACCAACCCCATAACTCATTGCCCCATTGTCACATCATGACTATTCCCACATGTCCAGCTGACATGACAGCCCAGGGCTCCATTATTCCAACATCCCTAGCACAAACATTTCACTTGACTTGGCATAATGCTGTCCTTGAGAAAGACAATAGGAAGCTAACACTTTTTTTCAAAGCCAAACTTATTCTTTGCATATTTATTTCTAAAATTCAAACTTCTGGACTTTCTAAAATTCTAAACTTTATCCTCTATTCTATTTCTGACTTTTGTCAGTATTACAGCAATGAAAACACAACTAAATGCAGTTTCCAATAATTGTTTCCTGAGCTTTGCTAACTTTGATGGTGTTTGGTCACCTAGCACTGGGACAAGAAAGTTCCTATAGTTTATAGTGGTGATCTTATCTGGACTTACACAAGTTTATAATGATATCATCCATATCACCCCTGTCGTCCTCTGAAGGATACATTGTGTTCACCACCTTCATTGAGCAATTTTCTATTGTATTGGATAATCACCTTTTATAAAAATATATTCATTTGTATTTAATACCTTTTAGCTACTAGTTATTCCCTAGTTGCTCTAAATATGAAGAAGGTTTTATAATAATATTTCAGACTGCTGAACGTATACAGACTGGTAAGGAAATTCCTCTTAAACAAGTATGCAATAGCAAGTGGTGGGTCTATGTTTGAGGATCAGTTATAGCAATCACTTTCACAGGTTTTGTCCTGCTGGAGCCACCAATATTTCAGATTTAAGTTCCTCCCCCTCTCCTCTTTATTCTTATAATTTATGTATGTGTATATACTTAATGTATATATGATATTCTGAATGTAAGAAATATATTGTGTACTCTAATACAGACATGGCAAGTGAAATTCAGTCCACAACTCCAAGTTTCAGTAAGATTGTAGAAAGTTGATCCTTTGAAGCTTGCTGACAATATCATGATGCTGTGGTAATCAAGTCCCTTTGTGGAAAGATTTCTTCTGAAACGACACAGTTTGACTGTTTAGTATTCCCAGGACATTTTCACAGTCTGCCTTGGAGAGCCATATATTTTCTAGATTAGTAGGAATGAATATAAAATATGGAGTTTGCTCGTTTTATCTATCTTGGCAGTGTGCCATTTGGATTTACTTCAAATGTTAAGGAATTAATAATTCTGTTTACTTTTTAATTTAAGAAGGTTCTGCTTTTCTCTAATGGACAAAAAAAGAAAGCAGGCTTCCCTGCTTCAAGTCATTCATACCCTTGTTAATTTAAGAAGTCAACAGAGGTTCAGTTCATTTAACAAACTTGCTCAAACACATGCATGAAAGGATCTTTCATATTTTAAAATGTAGTTAAGCCACTTCCTTTTACTGAGCAGTAATAAGCAGAACCAGGTTTTGTACATTACCTAAAAATATTTGAAACACTGATTTTTACAAGCCTTATGCCTCTAGGTATGAGATTTCAATTTGTGACAATATTTAATACAAGTAATTTTTTAATGCATAAACACCTACAAGTTTTACTGTCACTGGGCATAAGAAATAGAGGAAAAGAAGGGGTGTGGAGGAAATACCATTTAAAAATCAGGTTCTAAGTCTAATTCTTGCTGAAGGGCATTTTTTTTCTGTTAAGATGCAGAAATACTTTGTGCTCTGTGTCCATTTCATCTGAAGAAAGATTACATTCAGAAGAAAACTATAAAGCTTTTGCTATATGCGTTTTGTTTAATTTGTCTCAGAATTAGGCAACTTCTGTAAAAGCTTTTAGGACAGACAAGCACTTAATGTTTTATGAAAGTTATTTGCCCCTCTCCTACACAGAGAGCCCTCCAGCACACAGCTACCTGAATTGCTCTCTACGTCTGGTATCATCACAACCATAGATTAGCACAGGTAGAGACACAGTCCTTTACCTCACTAGTTGTTTATTCTTTGTTGTGATCAGGAGAATTTTTTATTCAGGCATAAATTTGCTATTACTTGCTCAATTTTTTTTCCAAACAGTAGTAAGAAAATAAGGATTATATTTTTAATCATCCAGATGATGGCAGTATTTTCACAATTTAGTTACACAGTAGGAAAATATTGTTGAAAAAATGATTTCCTGGTCAAAGCTCAGGGGTTTTGTCTTTCTTTTTCTCTAATCTTCAATTATTCCTGCATTCTTGTCCTTGTACTTCTTTACTTAACAAAAAGAGCTTTACTTAAGATCTTGCTGCTATTCCCCAAGCAACTCTGAAGTGCTTTCTGCACCGTGTCACCTCACTAGTGTCACTTTTCAAAACAAATATTTCAGAGCAAATAATGGCTGGCTGTGCACAGATGTGCAGGAAAAGGAAAGGTGACAGAGGCCGTCCTGCCAGCCCCCAGCCATCACCCTGCCCCTGGGAAAACACAGCAAGTGCAGAGGGAGAAAGGATATCTGAGATGTGGGGGAGTCCTGCCCTGCAGCCCTGAAGACACTGAGGTGCTTAAAATATCCTCTTTCCTCTGCTGAGGGCTTAAATTGCCTGTGCCACAGGACCCTGGATCAGCCAAGGGAGAAAACGCCTCTGTTATTCCTTCCCCATCTTGTTTGGGAGAGCATCTAAGGAGAGGGCTCATTCCCTTGCTCTTGCCCCGGGTGTCCTGCCACCCTCCTAGTGTCCTGCCACCCTCCTAGTGTCCTGCCAGCCTGGCCACCCTGTAGCCCCCAGGTCTGCTCCTGTTGTGGGCAGCCCCCTCCAGCCACCTCTGGAGCAGCTCACCTAATCATGATTAGGGAGCTCAGCCTGGGCTGACATCTGCGTTCAGGTGAGCTCTGGAAGCAGGCACTCATGCACCACATCTCCCCATGGGCTCAGTGCAGGGTGCCTCCCTGGAGCCCCCTCAGCTCAGGTGAGGGCAGGTTCCATCCTTTATTAAACTCTTCAGGAGCAGCTCTCAGAGGATGGGCAGGGACCCAGATTCCTCTCACCAGCACTGCCAGATGGGCGTCCTGCTTGCAAAGCACAGTGAGCCTTGAACTCTGTGCTCCCTTCTGGGTGAGCATGGGCAGTGGCTTTCTCCTCCTCCACTCCTTACCAACCCTACCCCTCTGCTGGGTGCCAAAGGAACACATCAGAAAGTTGAAAACAACTATTAGCCACATGTTGAGAATGGAAATGGATGTGCATTTCCTTTCACAAATTTTGCAGGAATTGGGGAAGAGAGGGGAAAGTAGGAGATGAAAGCCTGAAACCTCATTAGTAGCCAGGCCACATTATCACTTGGTATTGGGGAAAACTGAGTTAATGGAGCCACAAAAGGTGTTGCCTTTTCAGCTGCTGTGATAGCACTAGGTATGCTCCTCTCTTTGAGATCTGTATCCTTTACATGGGCTGGAATCCCCTGGATATTCTCAGGTGTGTGAGGCAATGGGCCCTTTGCACGAAGTTCAAAACTAAGTCCAGTTCTGTGTGATGATTATTGTCTTCTGTCATGCTACTCCATTGCTAATTTATACACGTTAACTGAAATAATAGAATAATAATTCACAGCATGAGGTTAATATATATATTTGCATCTCTCCTGACTTCAACAATAGTAGAGTTAATATTTCTTCTCAGTAGCTGTTACAGTGCTATGTTTTAGATTTAGAATTAGAATGATGTTGATAGCACACTGATGTTTTGTGTTTTTACTAAGTTACCTTTAACCTAAGTCAAGGACTTTTTTATTTTTTTTTTTTTTGCACTTGTTTCACACTCTACCAGTAAGGAGGTGCACAAAAGAAATTGGGATGGAGCAGAGCTGGGAGACAGGTTACCTGAACAGACCAAATGAAGAGAATGTCATACCAAGTATGTATATAAAACGGGGGGAGTAACTCAAAAGGGGATTGATCCTGTTTTGGGAAGGGAAGTCTGGTCGGTGGATGGTGAGCCATTGCACAGTGTATCACTTATTTTATCCCTTTTTATTATCATTATTTAAAATATTATTTACCATTATTATTACACTTTGCTTTATTTTCCATTATTAAACTGTTTTTATATCAACATACATGTTTTACTTTGATTTTCCCCCCATTCCACCATGACCAGGGGAAGAGAGGTGAGGTTGAGAGGGCAGCTGTGTGGTGTTACATCTCCAACTGGGCTTAAAAGCACAACAGCATCACAGAGTCTTGCTATTGTGTGATGACAGCTTGTTACAAGGAAAGGAATTTTATTTGAAGCATAGTGGCTCCCTATTACATGTTTCCTTTCCCTGAAGCACATGGTGTTACCAGAGGCAGCATATTTGACAAACAAACAGTGACACAGCACTTCCCCTATGTCTACACTTAAGCTATGGGTCTCCTACAATCTAGAGAGGCTCAAGTAACTTTTCCCATCCACTTGCTGCTGGTCAGTCGTGTCTCTGTCTTATTTCATGGGTTCATGAAACCACTCCTGTATAGCAGCCTATTCTCCACCACCCAGTGGCATCAGAGCTAAATATGCTTTTTTTGTCTGGTACCAGAACAGAAGGCTCAAAATTGATTCAACGCACTTATTCCCTGACTGGACTACAACTTTCATACATGTTTGTCAATCTAATAATTATCCAAAGATCCTGGATGCAAACTTTACACTTGTACAAAAACCTCTCAACCCCAATGAGTTACAAATTTTTTAGGTTCATTTCAACCAACAGTTAATAATAATGAACGTTACCAAAGTTACAGCTAATCTTATTTAAATGAGGACACTAATTATTATTTTTAATCTGGAACAAAAGCCTATCTCAAATTAACTTCCAATTAAATTAACCAATTTTTGGTTCATTTGGAGTTTTTTTAATGAGTAAAAAGATGTCATAAAGAATGTATCCTGCTGTTGTTCATTTCTGTGAGTCTTTCATTATGGTAATATAGCCACATCTTGTAGTCTTCCATAATAAGTGCTGCTGCCTTCTTTTCAGTGGGGTGGAGATGAAGCTTTGTGTCAGCTGGTAATGTCACCAAAGATGGGACAGGAGCTCTGCCACAGCTCGGCACAGGAGTGTGTCCAGGTAGTTCTTGAATATCTCCAGTGAGGGAGATATCACCTGTTCCAGTGAATGGTCACCCACACAGTAGAGAAATTCCTCATCATTTTTGGGTGAAGTCTCTTTCTTTTCATTTTTCAAATTAAAAAAATCTCCAATGGTTAAGATAACTTTTCTACATTCAAAACCATTTCTAGCACATTCCATTTTAAAACAATGCTTAAATACACTATACACAGACTGAGATGTAAATGGCTTTTGCAGCCATGATTGTGGCTCACCTGAGAATTCACTTCATTTCGTGTTCTAGACAGGACCATTGACATCCAAGTAGGTAATATTGACCCAGAGGGCATGACAGTTGGGAGATTTGTAGTTCATCTCTACCAGGATGATGTCTTAAGCTTTAGCTTTCATATTTTACTGCTTTAGTATGTAACTCTGAACTTCATATAAAGTGTTAACAAGTTCTCCTCACAGTTTAGTTAGACAAAACAATCCTTTTCCAGCCTGAGAACCACGGACAGCATTGAAGCTTCAAGTCCAAAAAGTGCAAACAGCAGTGAATTCAGGAGAGCAATCTGGGAGGATGGGACTTCGTAACCTGAAGCTGGAATTGGGTAATTAACCCCAGTATGTAAATGGACCAAAACTTATAAAAGTGTGAAGACTTGTGACTCGGGGTCCATCTTGTGTAGCCTTGGCCAGGCTCTTGTATTGCCCAAAGTGTATCCTTTGAAGGCCTTTTAGTAAACATCTACTTTATTCCTTTAACACTTTCTAGTCTCTGTTCCAGGTAGCCTCTCTAGGCATCAGATCACAGAGGATTCTTTAAAAGATTCTTGCTTAAATTAATTAGAGGAGATACTCTGAAAAAATGAAGCAAGGACTGAGCAGCTGAGATGTCAAAGACTCAAGTTTAATGAGTGCATACAGCTGACCTTATATAGTAAGTATACAGAATTTTAATCACTTATGCATCTAAAGAGACGTTTGTTGTTTTTTCCATATGCTTTATTTAAAATGCTCATAACTATGTTGCTGAGTAATGTTAGGGTTTTGTGCCAGAATCAACAGCAGGCTTCTTTTTTATCTGCTGCCAACTAAATGCTTAGAACAGTTTATCATCCATAAATAATTATGTGATGTATGTAAGAATTTGTTAACCATCAGTCAATATTTTTTTTCATTTATGCATTGTGGACATGTTCTTTATCTGCTTGATGATCTTTAGTTAATACTGCTGGGTTTTTTTCTTTCATCTGTTTCCAAATAAATGATTACTACAAACAAGTTTACGGTACTCTTACAAGATCTATGGCCATGAAAATTAGTGTTGCAACATCATCTTCTTTTCTTGTTCCTGAATTTATAGTTCTAAGTTATTTCAAATCATAAAAACATCATTGTGGTTATATATACTTGTCTAGAAGAATAGAAACTTCTGAGATTTTCCAGTGTTCAAGTGTTCAACAAAACAGATGTGCTTATTACAAATAACTTTAATAGAAATCATCAGCAAAGAAACAAGAGGGAATGGAAACAGGAAAACATGCAGTGGTCTTTCAAGTTTTTAAATTTATTGAGGAGATCTTACCAAGTATATATCAAAAAGTCTGAGATTACAAGCACAGGCACACGACTTAATTTTGTCCTGTTGTCCAGTGCAGGTTGCAGAGAGAAGAAGGTGGAGATCTGTTCGAGCCTGAAGACTGGAACAATTTCACAGAACAAGTACCACTGACAGCACAGAGCCCCTTTGTGCCCTCTGATGTGCAACCACTGATTGCTGCTTTCAGAAGCCTGAAACGTGGCCATGATACCTCACAGTCTAGTCTCTGTTCGGCACAAATACTGGCACAAATGCCTGTCAGTTAGATGTTTATTAGAAATTTACAATTCATACAATTATCAATTATTCAGTTATGTTATACAATTGATTAGCTGAGCTGACAAAACAACCTCAACAAATGCTCTCTATGAAATCAAAATAACAGAATACTCCACTTAGGCCAACTGAAGAAAATGAGGAAGAAGAAGTAAGTTGTTCTGACAATAAAAATTATTACAGCTATTACTGACATTTGCTAATCAAATGGTGTTCTTTCTTTCTTCCTTTCCTCCTAGAAATGCATTACTTTAAAAACAGCAGGAAAAAGGAAGAATAGAGCAAAGTCATATCTGTAATTTAAACTAATTTCTAAATCAAAACAGATGGCAATAGAGATTGTGGAAGAGCTGACTCATCAGCTGAGCTGTATTTAAAAGAGAAAAGACAGAGCAGGGATCATCAGATTATCTCTCAAGAAACCGTGCATCTGTCTGGAAGAATATTTGCAATATGAAAAACCTGCCTTCCTCTCCCCAAAAAAGGCATTTGTTCTCCTGATAGAGATCATGCATTGCAAATTGTAACTTTTCTTTATATGTTAGCTCTTAAAACCAAACAAAGACATTGTAAAATTAGGAAAAGGGTGAAACAAAACCACCTGTTCTAATAATTTAGCCAGAAGAATGTGCCTTGGCTTTCATGGAGAGTTTTACCAGCATCAGAACTTCAATGATGGTCCAATCATTACTACATTTGGGAATAATATTTATATTTAATAGTCATTTTTACTACAGTTATAAATAATCACCAAAGGATATTTTGTTGTAAAATACATTTAAATTATTGCAAGCTTGATTCATCTTGCAGAATTCTTTTGGATTATTCAGTGTAATTTGAAGCATTCTTATGGCAACTCATTATTTACAGTAATTCTTTAACTGGCTTTCTCAGTCATGCTTTATATTTCAGGTGAAGTTTTTTTCTTTTTTTTTTAGCTATACACATGGAAATATCTAGAACTATGCAACTGGCTAGCTTTTAGGAGAATTCATGTCTGATTCTGACAGAGTGATTGTAGTACTGGAGTACAGGCTTGTTTTTCCATTGGGCTCCACATCCTAGAGTCGTTACTTTAATGAAATATGTAAAGTTTGAGGTTTTTCTCACTTCGCATAAATGACTATGATCTGTCCTAGGAAGCAAAAAATTAGCCTGTGTCTGGATAATACCTTCTTATTTATTTATTAATTTATTTAATTAATTCTTGAGAAATACTACAAAACAGCCTCACACCAGCAAGTCTCTGGTGATATACCTGGTTTCAAAGTAAGTTTTTCATCTTTAACGAAAAGGAGAAGTCGTGTTTCAGCAATCTGATAAACTTACACACTGAAATCAGTGGCCTGCTAAAGGAGGCGACAGTAACTAATGTTGTCTTCATAGACTTCAGGAAGACCTTTGGCACTGTCTTCCATAAAATCATCATCATAAAGAGCCCAGTTAAAGGTTGAATATGCAGACAGTGAGGTGGATGGGAAACTGTCTGAATGGCTGTGCCCAAGGGTGGTGATCATTGGAAAAAATGTAGGAGGCCGGTAAATTTTGCCAGGGGAGGTTTAGTTTGGATATTAGAAAAAGCTTCTTCACCCAGAGCTGGGCACTGGAATGGGCTTTCCAGAGAAGTAGTCACAGTACACTAACCAGATTTCAAGAAATGTTTGGAAAATACTGTTGGGCACATGGTGGGACTCTTGGGGATGGTGCTGTGCAGGGCCAGAAGTTGGACTCAATGATCCTGATAAGTCCCTTCCAACTCAGCTAATCCTATGATTCTGTAAAATAATTTTTCTAAAATTTGTTTAAATACAGAATTAAATGAGCTACACCTCCATCAGGACCTCTTCACTTTGTTTGCCAAAATGACTTTGGGAGCTGCCTGCAGGAAAAAACCCCAAAACATTTCAGGTAATTATTATTAATTGTTCCTGAGAAGTCAATAGGCCTTGTAAATTGGCTTCCATACATTTAAAGTCTGATTCTAAGAATCAAGTCTAGTCAAACGTCCAGATGTCATAAACAACAATTACAAACACACTTTTCTTCTTGAAAAAAAGCTACATACATTATATATCAAATACTAACAAATAGCTACTTTCACAAACTCTACAAAACAATGCATTTAATTTTCAAAAGATCTTTTTTTTGCACATTGAATGCATTAGTGCTTAATTTATGAACAAAAAAATGACTAAATATGAAATGAAATAAAATATTACCATGTGAATTAGTCATCCAGCCTTCAACCAATGCCTCTTAAAGTCATCCTTGGCTCTTTTATTGTATCACAAGAAAAATAATTTCATTAGGATCAGAGGTACATAAATTTCCTTTGGCTTTCTTTGCATCATCCTTTGTCAGACTAAATATAAAAAGGAACTTTTAAGTTGAGTCTGTGTGGTGCTTACATAAAGTCTAAATCTGGATTATACTAAGAACGTCTTTATTTTTTCCCCTAAGTCTCATGTCTTGTAAGTTTAACTGCTCCCACTTCCATCTGCAGCAAAATCCCAGAAGTTGTCATTGTGTTGTATTTGGGAATAAGTAACAATTAAAAATAATGAAAGAGGTGCCTTACCATTGAATGGTATTAATATACTAAACCAGAAATTTCACTGATGAGCTGGAAAACAACCACCAAAACTGAAAAATAGGAAGGCCCTTCTGTTGCTTCTCACAACAGTTTTTACAGTCTGAGAATATGAATCTTATCCCCTCTATAGTTAGTGAAGTTCTTCTGTGCTTAAAATTTTGTAAGGAAATAGAAACAAAAGCTGAGGATATGGCACTTTAAGAAGCACTGCTTGTCAACAAAATGAGAGTGACAGGAGATTGTAAAAAGGGTAATATTAAACATAAGAAACAAGTACCTGTAGATAAATCCCCAAAAACTCACCAAATGTGGGAACCCAGAGCTTGTCTTTGACTGCTCTGGGGGTTCAGGGACCTGTGCAGAGGGCCCAGAGGGCTCAGAAGCCCTGGCACCAAGCCCAAAACACCTGCGGTTTGGATTTTAGTCCATGGAAGAGATTGCCAGCTTTAAAAGAAAAAATACAAGTCTCACAAATTTAAATAGAATAATAATAAGATTGTCACAGGGTGGAAAAGTAGATTTTGGGTTTTAGTACATGGGGGTGGGTGAAGCCAAGATGGAGGAACCACATGGCTTTTACGCTTCTTACTTCTTCTTCATCTCCTCCATGATTCTGCTGTGATGGTAGCACTTGTGATTGGTTTGGATGAAGTACACACTGTCTAATGTAGATGATAGATATTGGAAAATAATTGTAAATAAAGCATACGTAGTTCTTAGTATAAAAGATAAACCACCACCTCTCGGGCGGGGAATAGCCTCGAACTGTCGTGCTGGAAAGACCTCGGCAGGACAGAGAGAACAATGTTCTAGATAAGCTATTATAAACAATAATAAAAGTATCTGAAGACCAAAGATTCTACATCTTTCTTCTCCTGGGCAGGGAAAAGGACTTTTAACACCTTGGGGACTTTCCCAGCAAAAGCAGGAAATCCCCACAACCAAAAAGATAAACAGCATCAGCACTGACTTAACAGAATTCAGATGCAGAACAAAACATGATAATTCAGAAAAAACATTGCCCTAGTTACACTGCTGGATAACATCCATCTATAATGTCCACCTGCAAATATCAAGAATAATAGAATGTAAACTTAAAGGTCATCTAGTTCCAACCTCCTGCCCTGGGCAGAGGCACGTTACTCAAAGCCCTACCCAGTCTGGCTTGAACACTTCCAGGCACATCCACAACTTCTCTGAGCAAGCTGTACCAGTGCTTCACCATCCTCATAGTGGAGTATTTCTTCCTAAGTTCTAATCCAAACCTATTCTGGCTTAGTTTAAAGCCATTACCCTTTGTCCTATCACTACACATCCCTGTGAAAAGTCACTCTCTGGCTTTATTTTAGGTACTCTTTAGGTACTGGAAGGCTCCTAAAAGATCTCCTCAGAGCCTTCTCTTCTGCAGACTGAACAACCCCAGCTCAGCCCGTTTGCAAAGGAGAGGTGCTGCAGCCTTCTCATGATCTTGATGGCCTACTCTGGACCTGCTCCATCAGGTTCACATCCTTCTTGTGTTGGGGACCCAAGAGCTGGGCCTAGCACTTCTGGAGGAGTCTCATGACAGTGGAATAGAGGTGAAGAATCCCCTCCCTTGCCCTGCTGGCCATGCTGCTTTTGATGCATCCTAGGACACAATTGGCTTTCTGGGCTGGGAGTGCACATTGCTGGCTCATGTTGAGCTTCTTGTCAAGCAATACCCCCAAGTCTAGTGCTTGGCCAAGAAAGTGAAAGCTAGAATAAATAAATAAATGGCATTTTCTCTTACAATGGCAGTTATTTCTAATCACTGTGACTGGAGTGCAAGATGTTCACTATAACCAAAATCACTTGGTGTCATTCCAAAGAAAAGCTACCACACGAGCTTGTTTGCATTTTGAATCAATTTTTCTTAATTTTGGTTGACCTGGTGTAACTTCGATACTTTTGGTTTATCAAACCATGATGCTGTGAAATGCCTCCTTAAACCACTTGATGGCAACAAAGCAATTCAGATACTAAAGGAGTTTTGTTTATGCGTATCAAGGTCTACCTGTTCAAATAATTTAAAACATTTAAACCAACATATGAGTACTTGAAAAAGCCTGAATAGCAGCCTTTGTCCTTTAGTTTTGCTAATTTATTTTTTTGATTACTATTTCAACTTAGAAACAAAGACTGATAAAAAAGAATATCAAAAAAGTTACTTCAAAGCCACCTCCTACAAGGCTGTGTGTCAGACATGCAAAATGATACACAACCCAGCAGGTCAGCTTTCTATACAAATGGGAGAACTGCACTAGAATCTGTTTGTTTTCCATCAGTGGCAGCTGTGACAAGGGGAGGACTGGAACTGTTTGGTAGCTGGCAGAGCACAGCAAGGAGAATCACAGGTTAACACATTCACCTTTGGTCTGCTCTGCACTTGACAGTCTGGGTAATAAATCAGCCACTGTTTACCGGATTAGCTGGGACAGCCAGAGGAAGAGACTGAGGCATGAAGGTCTGATAGCAGCACTTAGCCTGGAGCAATGGACAGAAAAATACAGATGAGAGAATCTATCTTATTTATTGCTTCTCTGGACATGTAAAACCAAAAAGGAAGGTGCTGTATTCCTTCAAATAAAACACAAACACCTTCCACTCGTCTTCCACTTCAAATCTATACCCAAACCACATTAGAGCAATCTCCAAATCAGTGGAGTGACAGACACAGCATGAGGGAAGAAAATCTATCTCTTCTTGAGCCTTTTAAAGATACAATCCATACCAAATGTAGATTTAGCAATTTTTATAGATTAATTTCCTACATTACTAATGACAACCAAGGTTAGCTAAAAATAATAAGACTCAAGTGGAAGAAGATAGGTGGCTTCCTCTCCTTGAAATACATTTCTTTTGCATAAGAACTACTTATCCTTTTAAACTGCAGTTTTGCTTCTCTGTAGGCTGCAGGCTTCATATACTCACTAATCCCTGGTAGCTACATCTTCTGTTATGCAGACATCCTTGTATACCCATTCTCCATAGGACAGCAGTGCTCACCATGTTTCTGATTTCTTTAAAACAGAATCATGGTTTTATCCTATTTTTTAATCTGCTGTATGTTTTTTATGAATTGTGCTTCCTATATGAACAGACTCAAGAACATCCTAACATCAATATGCTAGAAACTTTAATATGGTGGAACATTCACGTGGCTTGTGGTGCATGTTAAAAGTCTGAGGAGGTGCTGAAGGTGTAGGTGCTGTACAGCCTACAGTGACTTTATCCCTCCAGTGACCACTCATTCAGTACAGCTCCCCCACACTGCATAAAGGGATATGTCAGCCTGCAGACATCCTCTCTGCCCTGAGAGGCATGAAGTCTTTTAACAGCCCCTCACCTGCCCCTCTGCAGCTGGTATCAGTTAAAATTTGTCCTTGGGCTAAAACTTAGGTAGTGTCTTTTTATGTGCTTTGGCAAAGAGAGCTCCTGGTTTCTGTCACAGTGTCTACTTCTTATTTCACAGTCTGAATGATTCACTCTGAAACTTGGTTTCACTGCCTTTTACCAACCCTACTGATCTTTGTCAACATGGCAGTTGTCCTTTACAGCTGCTTCTTCCACCATGAAAATCATCTCTGAAGCCAAACCCACTGTGACTTTTAAAGTCTGCTGAAAATCTCTCTAGTAACTTATTATTATGTAGGTTAGTTTCAGCATTTCATTAACTAATCTAAAGGAATATGATCCAATCATCACCAGTCAAAACAGAATAAAAATAATAGAGATTTAGAAGCAATTATTGCTGATGTAATGAGATATCTGCAAGCTGTCAGCACTGAATTAGAAATTACCTAGCTAAGTACTGTAAATACAAGACTGCATAAGTATGTGAGATGAAGATAATCTGTTTCATTTCAGCAAGTGAGCCACTGAGGCTGTTGTTCAGCACCACTTTCAAAAAATAGTAACCTCGTGGGATCAGATGGAAGCAGAGCTGGAGTGCCAACATTGCTATAACTCCTGGGTTTCCCCGATGCTCCTGTAGGCAGCTAAAATGAACCAGTCTAAATGCCTGTGCAAGGGCCAGTTCAGCTCCTTGTTATTCATTTGACCATCCTTTGGAGAGTGGCAGTGGTTAGTACTTGCCTGTCTGGTAGACAGTAGCTCATATCACATGTGCTAACTTCTGGAGTGACAGCATTTCCACAGTTGTAACTGTCTGGTACCTTCCACCCTGTAACAATCCTAGAGGGACGTGAACTTTTACAAAGGCTCCAGTCCCGGACAAGTGAACTTAGATAAAGGCAGTTTTGAAGGAAAAGTGCTATAAAACAAAACACAGTACAGGGAAAAGTTCTTCCATAGGGAGCAGCTGAGAAAAGAGGAACTGCCGGTGATTGCAGTAGTTACACCAAATAATGCACTTGTAAAAGGAATACAATAAAATATTATTTTATTCATTAAAAATGATAGACTCCCCTGAATCTGAAAGTAGAAAGACTCTAGGCAGAAGGGATTAGAACCCTATTATCTTCCCAGATAGGAACCCAGAAAGAAATTTCCTTCTCTTTCACCCAGATGGATCTGCCACTTTTAAACATTCAAGATGCAAGATTTTCATAAACCTATTGCTTTTGTCTCCTCATTCTGACTGTCTAAGAACTGAAGTTCCCTGTGTCCTAATGGGTGCTCCAATGTGCAGAGGGCTGACATCATACAAAAGGCTGCCACCAATTGTGGTGTGAAAGAAAGGATTACAAGCAACCTCACCCCTGATAACTCACAGTTATACTAATTACCAAAGAAGAGGAGCAGTCTTGCTCTTAACAGGTCACATCTGTAACTAATAAAGATAAATGTGATAAAAGGGGTGGGTTGGCTGGTTAAGGGAGTCTTCTGATGAAGATGACTCTGAGGAAGAGAGCCTGGAGGAGGTAGATGTGCTCTGAGAGAGAAGAAAAGATCCAGAGACACACAAGGAAGAGAGTTATTGCTGGCAGAAGATCAGCTATGAGGTCTGTGTGGGTCTGATGGAGTTGGAGCCTGCAGTCACTGTTGAGCTGGTGAAAGCCTTATGTTCAGAGTCTGCAAACTAATGTTTGCAGTCACAGTTCAGAAGGAAATAACCAGCAGAGTCTGCAGCTGGGCCCTACAGTAGGAGCTTGCTGTAGTGAGAGTTAGGATGGCTAAACTGTGAAGAAGAATAAACTGGGACTCTTTTCATATTGTTAAATGAGAGTCTGTGTCTTGACTTGTTTCTACCCATAATGAGAAGTCTACTGCAAAAACAAATGTCTGATACAGCCTGGCAAAGTCACCTTTGACACTTGATGAGGCAGAGCAGGCTGATTCTTCATTGCCCAGCGCTTTTATGGGACTTGAATCACTTTGGCAGGCATTTCTAGGAATGCTGGAAATGTTCCTTGTGGATACAAGTTTTGAAACTTTTACTACCTACAGTCTTTCAAGTGTGCATGTTTGTACATGAGGAACTTTCCTTGTCTGCTGAACACAGAGCATCTCTCTTCCCCACAGTGTGGTTGGAGCTTGTACATCCTACCTTGAGCTTGCTGGAAGAGCTTAGATGCAGCCAGTGACCAGAGTTGAGCTGACACACCATAGCTCTGTAAACCAAATTAAGTTGATTGTGTGTTTGAGCCTGGAGGGTTGTCCACATAAAGGCAATGTTATTTTTCTGACATGAAGTGTATCATTGGATGATATGAGGCTCAGCACACTGAAAATGCTGAGTCTCAATGTTTGCCTCATCTCAGGCTTACAGAGCTACATAAGGAAAAAGTGCAAGGTAGTAATGAATCTATCACATTTCTGTTAAATCAATTAGGCCAGTGTAGGTACATCTGAATCTATCTCCGCTTTCCTTCTTGCTCATATCATCCTAACTGCATCTTTTCAAACCTCTCTGACCACAGGAGGTACTTCATTTTACATGTCTCCATCTTTCAAGTAATCTGTTAGGCAGTTAGGATTTTCTCATGGTGTCTTTTTGGATTTTTTTTTTTTTTTTGTAATTTATAAGACTAGCTCACATCTTTTGTTTTATGTTTTATCAGATAAAACAAATGTTTTATTTGTTGCTAGCTCCCACATTAGCAAGGAGCATCAGTCCATTTCAGTAAAATCTATATGTTTAAAACATAGGAGTCATGCTGCAGCAGGTATGCACTGCACACTGGGTTTTGGATGTCTTAATTTTGGCCGTTCCTATCTTTCATTTAAGATACCACTCACTAAGTCATGGTTTGTCTTGCTCAGAGTTGCTGTGTCTATAGCAAATATAGCACTCAGACATTGTGAAACACAAATCTTGTTTTTGTTAGTGTTACTCTTTCATTTCATTTAGATGCATTCATATTAGAGAAGATAGTGCTGAACTGAAATACTAGATCTGTAGTTGCATTCTGTGCTCAAAGCATTCCTAAGGCAAAAATATTATTAGTGGATCAATAGTTTCCATTTTCTTTCCAAATGTAATGCATTTCTGACCCCTCTTTTCTGTTTTATTTTGGTTTTGCTTGTTTGTTGCAGAAATGTGTTTTCTGAAAGCTTAGCCTTGTATTCAAACTGGAATTACTAAAATTTTAAATCCCTAATTTCCAATCTCCTTTTTTTCAAAAATTCACCTCTCTCTTCTCATACAGCTGCAGCATAGTGGATGCTAGAGCTGAAAGTAGGAGCAGAATGACAGGATTGGACAGTTAGGAGCAATTAGAGACTGCTTTGACTCCTGCCTGTTTATGCAGCTTGATTAGAAAGAAAAATGGTTTGGATAAGATATTCATCAAGTTTCAAACATCAGCATCCTGAGAACATAGGTAAAATAGGATCACTAAGGAAATATCTCCAAAAATACCTCAGCAAAAGATAATGTAATTTAATGTCATGATGTTAATTTATATTTAGTATTAAGTCTTGTTACTGTGAGCACTGCTAAGCCAAAATTTCTGTGGCACTGTTCTTTTCCTGCATAACCCTTTCTCCTGTTTCACAATTTAGCTGGTTGGTTACACTGGCCAAAATGTTGCAAAATGAGGCTTGATCAGCAGATGTCAAAAAGCCATTTGTAATCACGTTATCATCCTGGTTATATAAGCAGAAGGGAAGAGGCAAAAGTCAAGTAAAGTTTGCTGTAAATTTTAAATGGAAGGAGATTCTGTTGGTGAATCAAGACTCATTTGAGTTTTGCTCTGAAGAAGGCACTTGCTATTTGTCGTTTGATGTAAATTTGTAACTGCAGGAATAACCTTTCAGATTGGAAACTGTGGGTGGTACAGTGTCACCAAAGAGCTTCAAGAGCAACTGGCACAGAGGCTGAAATCCCTGGGCGTCCTGTTCAGATCTTCTGACAGTCGTTGTGACTCCTATTAGAAGTTACTATACCTGCATCTCATTTTAAGGTATGTTTTTAATGTCTTGTCATACAAACCAACTTTTTAATTGAACAAGGCAGATGTATTTCCAAGACTTCTGTCTTCAGAGATAGAAGGTGAAGGTCATGTAATGGTAAACATGGATAACAGATTAGAGCTGGCCTGACACACTACATAAGCAACATACCACAAGGCAAACTCACAGAAAGAATGTTGACACTCCAGTAAACATTTCCTACTGCAAATTCTTCACTGAGTGAGGAAAATGCCTAAATCTTTTTCTGTCAAAAATTGCTATCAAAACCTTGGGAAACCTTGGGATCATGCAGAGAAAGCAGTTGCTGTGATGTGCATATGTCAGCATGTTTTAATTCTGCCTTCCCTACATCTTTATGAACACAAAAATAGCTGTGTTCCTCAGGTTCCACTTGGTGTTCATGCAGGGGGTTAATTAGGAAGGGAGGAAGAAGGCACAGTTTTGAAGTCGAATGGTATGGAAGGTCCCAGAGCAAGGAAAGGAAGGCACATGAAATCTCACACACAGATCGAGGTTTTTAATTCTGAGGGACTTCTGAGGTCCCAGTATACTAAAAATGTATCTGTAAAAATTGTCATGCACTGTCTACTGAGGCCTGGGAGGTATTTTCTGCTTACTCCTTCCTTGTTTTCTGACTAGAAAAACAGGTTGTAACTACTTAGGTTTTGAATCAGGAGAAAAGGCTATGATTCTTTTACTGATGTAAAGCCAACAAGCACTACAATCCCATTCTGCACCATATCCCAGTATCACTGATTTCCCCTCTTGTGCAGGCCAGGTTGTGTTTGTAGGCAGGACTGCAGCTACCAGAACCATGTGAAGGAGAGGGGCAGGAGAGGAGCTGTAGAAACACCACAATGTGGTGGAAATATTGGTGCAGGAATGCAACTCTGGGGCAATTCTTAGACTTCCTTCAGGAGCTTTTCTTGCAGAAGGAGGGGAGCTCCCCACACTGCTCCTCTGCTGGCCCCCCATCCTCTAGGGGCTGGGATGTCACATCAAGAAACATATGCAGACTTAACCACACCATCTCACACTCCTCAGGGTTTTCAAATTACCCATGAATCAAAGCAATCATTTTTATTTTATTTTTTAAGCCTTGAAGGAATAAATACATGCATTCTACTAGCTCCTGCATTCTACTTTTAACAAGGATGACTAAAAAGTAGTAAAAAATCAGTAGTAGTTCAGGCTCAGCAGTGTCACACATTTTCACTGAGGGGGAAGGACTACCAGTAAGCAAAAGGCAACTGTAAATACATGGCCCAAGTGCAGGGCAGATTTCACTGGGAGAAGAGGCACAATAGTAGCCAAAACCTCAATGGAAGGCTGCAAAGAGCCCAGTGAAAAGTAAATTGGTTGTATCTGTGGAGATGAACAGGAGGCTAAGGAACCATTTACCCTCCCCTTTAATGAAGAACTTTGTCAGGGTACAATTAGCCTTGGTTAGAAGGTATGACTAAGTAACTCTTTAGAGACTCAAAAAATTTTACAGCAATAAACAAGAAACTAAATTTCACAATGTCTGGAAACTGGAACTATGACTATATATTTTATCCAGAAGTCTTTTTGGCTCTGACAGAACTATCACTACAGACTTTGAACCTAGAGCTTGCAAAGGCAAAAGCTACAATAAAAAGAAGAGCTCATCCCAGGTCTGCAATAGAGCAGTAAAATTGTCCTGGCACAGTCCAAAACGACCTGTTTATATCTGCTGACCAGTGATTTACTTTAGCTTCCTAACCTCATAGGGTTGCACTTCCCAAAAGCATTTTAGACATCTGAGCTGAGGCTTTTGTTTCAGCAACTAAATACTTACAACATTTCCAGTGGTAAGTAATTTCAAATTCCTGCCAGGGATCTATCTTGGAACATATTTCTTCTGTAGTTATATGCTTTCATCCGGAAGTATTATGCATTCAATCGTGTCTGATATCATCCAGAGATACCTGCTGGCAATTCCAGACCTCATGAACTGTTATTTGCATGCTTGCATATGCCAGAAACTATGTCCTAATGGCCTTTGTGATGTCTCTGGCTCTCCTCCCTTTCTGGGGTAAAAGTTGCTTCAGAGAGGATTTGAGCTGAGATTGTTGGGGTCTTTTGGGGATGATCTGGTGATTGTTGTTGGTGTTGCATTTTTTCAGTCCTTAGCTGGTTTTATGTTTCCATTTAGAGTAAGAATGCAGTATTTTACATTAAAAAAACCAAACAATGTTGTTTGTGGGTAGTTCAAATGCACTGAGCCATTTGAAAATTAACTCTGAAATTAGAAATGCTTCAATTCTTCTGCCTTTGTCTGCCTCCTTTGTCTCTGCTCTGTCCATGGTTTTCTGCATTGGGTGTCCTGTATTGTCACACGGCAATAGATGAGTCTGGGGGTTTTATGGAAGGAAATTTGGTCCTTACATATCAGTTTCATGATTAGTCATTACTCCTGAAATACAGCAAATACTGGAGGAAAAGCATGGGGACGAAAGACTGAGGAAGGCTGAATCAAGCCCAGGTGAACCCATGGAAAGCTTCAAAAGCCTCAAGTTGTGCTCCCCAGGCTCAGAGGCACACCCAAGACCTGTCAGAGCCATCATGGGTCTGCTCAGGAAGACTTCCCTGGCGGCACTGCCCTGGAGCTGAATCCTTGTGACCTCTGCTCAGTAATTTCTTGGGCAACCAGTGTTGCAGCAGTAATGATATATTCTTCATGGGGTTGTTTCAACTCTGCTATTTAATTCAGCTCTCTGATTTCTCTAGTATCCTGCCAGAAAGAAAAAAAAAAAAGAGGATTTTTCTAATTTGAATGTACCCTGTCTCTTCTCTGCTATCAGAGCTGGTCATGTTACTCACTATAACGAGTTAACTGGCAGATTAAACACTTCTCTGTTCACAAATTGCTCCTGATCCTGCTTTATACTGATACATTTGTTACTTGGAAGGGTTAGATCAAGCATATTCACGATTCTCTTTGATCCCTGGATTATTCATAGATTGATCATAGTGACTATTCTAATGCTTAATCAAAGCTGAATTTAATCAAAACCTTCTGCTTTGTCATTAGTCATTTAAAAAGTCACTTAATGTTGCCTTATCACTGGAGCTATGACTGCAAGTATTTCATCTGGCAATGACAGAAAGCAGATTTCCTTTTCTCATACACCGGAACAGAAAGAAAAGGTGATGCTTCTGATGTGGGCAGAGCTTCAGCACCTGCAGCAGTAGGTATTGTTACAGAAAATTGTTTTTAAAAACCAAATTACTTCTGCTTCAACAAAAGTTGAGTGATAGAATAACTTCTTGCTGTTAGTAATCATGATTAACTTTTTTGAAATTTGCTTTCTCAAAATAGTTATCTACACCACATTTTCAGTTGTTGGATCATACATAAGCTGTGAAAAATAAGAAGGCAGATATAGGCTACTCAGATTCTTGTTCAGTCAACAGTCTCCCAAACCAGTTTTTCATCAATTTATCAGTTCTACTTAAAGTGGTGCATACAACTTACCATATACAGAAATTCCTCTCAGAGTGATGACTGGATAAATGGAAGCTAAAATGCCAGTGGCTTTTTATTGAAAGAAAGCGGATGACAACACAGATGAAGATGGGCTATCACTATTGAAGATCCATAACAGCTCACACTCTTATCCTTGAAACTCTTTCTTCAGCCCCCTTTGGGGCAGTTCCTGCCTCTCACACACTGCTCTGGCACACAGGGATGGGCAGAGCCTCATGTGAGAAGCGCAGCCACAATTCTGCCTGTATTCTCTCTGTGGCTGTGTGTAAATGTGTATGTGTGATGTGTACTTGTGCTCTATGTGTACCTGCTGGGAGTATGTGCTCAGCCCTGTTACTGGTTGCGTAGAAATGTGTCAGCTTCACTTCTGCCAGTTTGTCATATTCAGCAGGCCCCTAGCTTGTGCACCATGAAAAGCACACAGCAAGTAATTTAGGTACCAAAGAAATCATTAATACCTTCTTCTTCATCATCCAAGAACAAGTCTTTACACAAAATCCCACTTAATCAAATGATCTGTAAAGTGATGTCGAGTGAAACAGGTGTGTTGTGTGTGTTGTCATACAGCTATAATTGAGGGAATACATAATTCCCATTTGAGGGAAGCTGGTATCTAGTATACCTACATTTAAATGTGTCAAAGGTAGCACCTCATTCTTCTTTCCTCTACTGAAGTACCCTGAATGATCATTTCCAGTAAATTCAGAAACAGAAGAGTGTGAAAGGACTATTTAAGAGAAGAGAACAACACCTACTGGAAATACAAGGGTAATAATTTCAATCTTTTTTATTATTTAGAAATATACATCAACATCAGGCTTCATCCATAGAAAATACAATGAACATTTCAGAAAACTTTTACTGGTATTTCCACTCATAGCAATGCCTCAGGTTTTGTTTTGAGATTGCCTCCAAATGCATGAAGCAACATCTCTGGGAAGGAGTACCTAAGTTACTGGCAAAGGAGAGCCTGGCAAGTGAGGGAGACAGGAAATCTGCAGAGCATTCAGATGTGAAGACCAGAGTGACCTCCTGCAATGATTGTTCCTCTCCACTGATCCTTCATGAAGCAATTGCTACTGACCTTGATGCTTCAAGCATGTATCTAACTTGAGATAGGATTTTACTTGTGTAGATGATGCAGAAGTGCTGTTCACCTGGTGCACAGATGTGCAGTTACATTTCCTCTGTTACCAGTGCATGAGCTGGAATGGATGGACCATCCAAACAGCAGAACAACATCAGCATTGGTGGGTTTCAAAGAAAAGAGATAAGCACTACTCTGTCTTTCAGACTTGAGAAATAGTGTGCAGTGCCATGCTGCTTTAGATCACAGTCCCAAATACTCTTCTTGGCCTCATATCAATACTCAGATGAGATCCAGGTATTTTAGACCCACTGGGCTTGAAGTACACCTGCTACAGGAAAATATTGTTTTTTCCCCATAATGTTTTCCTTTCGAAATAAGTTTCCACAATTAACAGCTATGCACTGTGAGCTAAACGTCATCCTATGCCCTGTAATCTTAAAAAATGGATTTGCATTCATCAGTATTGAGATACCTTCCCAAATACCAGAGGCATTTGCAAAGCATCCATCTGCACTACATCTGTGCTGAAAAAAACAAAGCCAAATCTGCAAGCAAACAACCAAAAAAAAATAAAAATCCCCAAAACAAAACCACCAAACATATTTCTAAAACATTTTTAGAATTTGCACATCTGAAATTCTAGATTATAGCACTGTGATTCAGATGACCTTTTAAATTTAGTTAATTTCATAAAATGATCCAAAACTGAGACAGAAGTGATTCAATCTACCTGTAAATAAACACTGGAAGGAAACCCCTCATTTATCAAAATCCTTATAAATATGGGAGTATTTACTTCACAAAAAAATTGCTGTATTAGAAGGGAAAACCTCCAAGAATACCTCTTGCCCCTGGAATGCAGTATTAGGAGAACTCTGGGGGACTCAAGCAATAAGAGAATTAACATAAAAAGAAAGGCCTTTTGTTTATTATTTGAATGAAGAATTTTATTTCCAAACTTCTCCCAAGTTAAGCAGTTATGAGTGATGTGCAGATGGTGCAGCAGTGACACATTTACAGCTGCATCCATCTCTCACATAAAGTTTCCCACTTGTGTTTCCCACTGTCTGGATTTTCACTAGGATAGAATCCATTTTCATTTTAGTAGTTGGTTACAGTGCTGTGTTCTGGATTTAGTAAGAGAATAATATTGACAATGCGCTGATGTTTTAGTTGTTGCTCAGTAGTCAAGGACTTTTAATTTTCCCATGCTCTGCCAGTGGGCAGGTGCACGAGAATGTGGGAGGGAGCAGAGCCAGGAAAGCCAACCCGAGCTGGCCAAAGGGATGTTCCATACCATAGGATGGCATGCTCAGGGTGTAAACGGGAGGAGTTGGCTGGGAGCCACGGATTGCTGCTTTGGAACAGGCTGGATTATCAGTCAGCAGCCGGTGAAGCAATTGTATTGTGTATCACTTGTCTTTCTTGGGTTTTACTCCTCTCTCTCTCCCTTCCTCTTTTCCATTTTGTTTATTATTGTTATTATTTTCACTTTATTATCATTTGTACTTTATTTCAACTAGTATAGTACCTTTTTATCAACTATGAGTTTTCCAACTTTTACTTATCAAATTCCAGATGGATATTAGGATGAAGTTTTTACTGTGAGGGGGGTGAAATACTGGAGTAGGTTGCCAAGGGTGGTGTGGATGCCCCAACCCTGCAAGCGTGCAAAGCTAGGTTGGATAGGACCTTAAGCAACCTGCTCTATTTGGAGGTGTCCCTGCCCTCAGCTCTTTTTTGGGACTAGGTGATCTTTAAGGTCTATTCCAATCCCTTAACATTCTATGATTCCATTATTCTGTGATTCTTTCTCCATCCCACCAGGGGAAAACAAGTGTGTGGCAGCATGGTACTTGGTTGCAAGCTGGGGTTAAACCAGTAAAAAATTTCTAAGGCATAGGTTTTACAATGCCTTGTGCATTTCACTTTTCCATTTCCTTGGGCAGATGCTTTGAAGGGATTCTCAGATCAACATGAAGCCTCTACTGTCTTTTAGGCAGTATGGCTCTGATTGACAGGTCCCAAGTGGAAGTCAATAAAGTAATAAAATTAGAAACATAACTCACACCTCTTTAAACCTGGCTCAGCTGGAACTACAGAGCATTTTCTAGTGTCTCTGTACACTACAAACACTGTCTAGTGTTTCTGCTGGTGTCTCTCATGTGCTTGTTTGCCCCACTAGCTACCTGGCTTGCACATATAGAGTCTTTTAGATGCATGAGAACCATAGATAGAAGCTACTCAGACAATAAGTGTAGAAAATTAAAACAGTAGGACAGACTTTCCCAGAAGAACACACAGGTTTTTATATTATTTAAAACACTCCTGAGGAATGACCACAGATGTATGCCAATACAAGAGAAAAGATATTCATTGTTTTAATTTTTTGCATAACATCTAGATATTTCTACTAGTAGCTATATCCTGGTTGGTAAAATGATTCTGTGTTTCCATGCACAAATAAAAAATTATTGAGATTTCACTTGCTTGGGCCATCCAGGTCCACACAAAATCCAGTCATGCTGAGCCTCATGGGAGGAGTAAAAAACTATTAACCAGAATAATGGGGGACAAAATCAAACTGGTGAAGTGATCGTTGAGCTAAATTGGAAGATCAACATTTTTTTTTTTCCTAAATTCATCTCCACAATTTCTCTTTCCCTAAATATAATTTGGAGACAAGTTATCCATCACTCCCATTGATCTGATTCTCCTGAAAAGGCTCCTGTAGCATCTCAGCTTCCTCCCTAAGCACCTTTCCCCAGGATAATATGTAATAGCTTCTGGGTGGTTTATTCTCCTTTTCTTGTTCTGTTCTTGCTTTGCCCTTCCAGCTGCAGCCACATCTTGCAGAGCAGCTGGACTTGCTCTGTCAGGGGCAGTTGCCCATGGCAAACAGATCTCACACTGTTCATCAGGGACAGGGTACTCACTGACACAGCCAAGGGCCATTCTCAAAAACTGAAAGCATATAACAACATGAAAACTAAACTTTATAAACATGACTCAAAGCACCAAACTGGATGTAAATTAATTATTTAAGTCAACTAAAATGTCAGGAATTGAGCTCTAATAATGGAAAATAAAGGAAGATTCTCTTCCTCCTATTTTTGTCCCATTGAACTATATTTATCTGCAGTACAGGAGGTTCATTCTTTGGATATTTAAGAAGGACAAACAGTTTTCCACCTTGATAACTTATCAGCTCAAACAGAGAAATACATCTTTTATGAAAGGTCAAATAGAATACTTGAAAACTTACCAAATCAATACTGAAGATCAAAATTCTGCTTTGAGACATTAGAATATAAAGGCCTTTCATAATATGACAGGACATTTAGCATGTTGAATTCTTATTTTTTGAGAGAATTTTTCATCTTAAATCTGAGTCTTTCATCAGCCTTACTGAAAACAGTCCCTGGACTACAAGTGAACTGAACATCTGTGCAAAAGGGCTGAATGGGGTGGTCTAAGCTGGGTGGATAAACACTGCCTTATGCACTAGACTCTTCTATGGCAAGAATGTATCTAATCTGTCTGGCCGTCATGCAACATCACGTATGTACTAAAAACTGTGATTACATCAATTTAAATTTAGTACATTTGGAACTAGATATGTACTTAGCTTAGACCATCAGTCCAGTTGTCATCGTGAATAGGATGTTATGAATCATTTTCCCATTTGGCTTTAAGAAATACAATCCCTTTTACAGAGACACTGTGTGAGGGTCAAATATATTTCAGAGAACTGTTGGAAAAGTAGAGAAGAATGGAACAATTTTCTCTCTCTTTTAGAAAGACTAGTATATTAATTTGGCTTTCATACATGACTCTTTCTTCTTTTTAAAAACCCTAAGTAAAACCCCTAATTTGTTTTAAAAAACCATAAAAAGATTTTGGGTTGGAAGCTGAAATGTGCCTCTAAGCACTGAGGAAGTACAGAGTGAGCCTTTGTAATATAAATGATCTCTTAAGAATCTGAGTTCTGTGCCAGAGCTCAAAATAGTTATTACCCAAAGAAGGAACATTTTCTTCCCCAAACAGGAGCACTGAAAGAAAGAAATGGACTCACACCCAACCTATGTATGTTATCATATACCAGTTGAGTTGACAAAGTGAAAGGCCTATTTTGTAATTTTTTACTTCTACTTCGTTGATACACAAAGGATTTGAGAAGATAAATATAGCAACTGAAGATGGAAAGAGAACTCTCAACACACTGTTCCTTTGTATGCTTTAACTATGAATTCTCAAAAGGTCTGTTTCTTATTGAAAAGAAGCTGCTGTCATTAGTGTGTGATGTAGACTTCTCAGAAAATACAAGAAGTGTGAACAAACAGAACAATGAGAATAACGCAAGTCATTATTTCTGCCCTCAATGTGCAATCCCATTCAAATGAACTTTTCTTGAGAAGACAAGAAGTAAAACCTTGGAATACTAAAATCCTGAAGTAGTGCTTTTAACTAATGGCATAAAATTAACTTTATTCATCACCAAATCAAGGTATATGGTGTTTGTTTTACAAGTGTATGAGATCTGCTATTAAGCAACACAAAATGCTCTATTACTGAGACGGAGGAAAGAGGATCTGGTGCTTTTTATCCACATTCTTTTCACTGAAATCTGGTATTCATGCAACTGGTGTTCTTCCCCACTTTGCCCAAGACATTTATCTGCTCCCAATATTGATTTTTCAGACTGCAAACCCATTTTGACAAAAATTTTTTAAAGTCATGAAAATCTAGGTCCTCAAAGACTACGTTATTCTGCTTGAGGACAAAATCCACTTATAGACACACCATTAAATTTGCTTCAGAGAATAAAATACTGATTTTGCATGAGTATGTCATTTACCAGAAAAAGATAAAGAGATGTTGGGTGGGAAGAGCTGGAAGACAAAAGCCATTAAAAAAACATGACACTGTGTTATCACATTCCATTAAATTTGTCCATAGAAAAACATAATCAGAAGGGGGAAAAGCTAGCACTTGGAACAGAAAAAAACCTCCAGGCCAATATGTATTTTTGTGGCATAACCAGTGAGATGAGACAAGTATCCTCAATAGTGAAGCTGTAATGGATCTCTTCAGTTACAATGAAAATGTTCCCGTGGTCAACTCCAATTACCCTCTCCAGGGTTTTCAGTCACCAACAGAAAATGAGGCAGGTAGTATAACACGGTGATTATGCAAGCCAGCTGTCACTGAAGAATAGTCTGACCCTAATGTCACCCAGGTTTTCTAAACAGAGAGATTAGACAGAGAAATAGTAGATTTCTGTGATCATTCTTCAGTAGGGTAAAAGGAAATAACCTTTGGAAGAAAGCCCCTCCTCCTCCATAAGAAGACTGCCTTTTGAGCTGTTTCAGTATTTAGCCTGTAAAAAAAATTACTGTTGGTGACTCTAGCAAGTGAAAATCTTAAGTAAAAATTTATCTTTCTTGAGTTAAAATTATAACTCTCTGGCCACATTACTCTCCCTAACAGCTGTAATCAACATTCCTAACCCTACAGTGGCACCCTTTGTGAGCTACTTCTGGACTGGAGCTACCCCAGGGGCAGAGGATGCCCTGGTGAGGGATGGTGATGAGGGATTACAGCCCCCTGCAGCCAGGCTGGTGTGCTGTGCCTGCAGGCAAGGCTCAGAGCAGGACACAAGCACAGCTGAACAGCACTACTGTGGTACCAGAGTGGCATCAGGACTGTTTCCAAGCTGCACCATACAAGAGCTGCAGATGGGCTGTCTTTGCAGCAGGGCTGCACCCATCACCACTTCCAGGAAATACATTTGGAACGTGTGTAAACTATAGTACAAAAGTCAGCTTCAGTGAGGGGGCTCCCCCGTACCGCCTGCAGCACCACGGTGACTCACAGAGCTGACAGCAACCACAGCACCAAGCAGCAAACATGATTCTACACAGATGTCACAACCCAAAAAATCCTGCCATCATTCTGATACTGTTGAATAGCACATGGGCTAGGTGATTTATGTTTTCAGCTTCATTCAAGTTTGACAAAAGTAAAAGCAACTGAAAACAGAGTTATACTGGGAAACACCATCTGGAGCTAGGACAGAAGTCAGAGTCCAGATTTGGATCTGGCATTTCAAGACAGACTCCTATAGACTTCTCCCATATATATTTGTATTTTAACTTAGATACATTTTAAAGACTGAAGATTATTCTTAAGTATAGGAGGGACTTGTTTTGCTAGAAATTTTTCAATTAATTACTACTACAAAGATGATGAAGACTATGGAGGAAAAGCAATATGAGGAGAGATGCACTCGTTTGGCTCCTTCAGCTGGAAACAAAAAGATTGAGGGGAGACCTCATTGCCGTTTACAACTCCCTCATGAGGGGAAGAGGAGGGGCAGACACTGATCTCTTCCCTGTGGTGACCAGGGACAGGATCATGGGAATGCCCTGAAGTTGTGTCAGGAGAGATTTAGGTTGGATATTGGGAAAAGAAAGAATCTTCACCCAGAGACTGTTTGGGGGTTAGAACAGGGTCTCCAGGGCAGTGGTCACAGTGCCAAGGTTAACAGAGTTTAAAAAGTGTTTAGACAATGCTCTCAAGTGCTCAATGTGACTTTGGGGCTGTCCTCTGCAGGGCCAAGAGCTGGATTTTGATGATACTTAAGGGTTCCTTTCAGCTCTATTCTATGGTTCCTCTGGGTACAGTGAGGAGAACAACACAGTAGTGAAAAGCTGAAAAATATCAAAGGATTATCATTAAAAAGCAGTGAAGCCTTCCAAAGCCCAAAAATATTGAATAAGTAGATTTATTTTGAAACCAAGGGTAACACCCTGTTCTGTGGTTTTGTCTTGCTATCTGAAGTAACTGGTTTTCTTATGGTAGGGAAGTTAACATTTAAAATCAAAACCTGTCTGCTGGCAAAGTATATCCATTAAAAATGTAGCCCTTCAGGTTTGGGCAAATGTAAAACATTCAAGCCCTGGTAGAACACCCATCTCCAGCTGCAACCCTAATGCTGCCATCCACAATGAGCAGTCTTGCATGGAAACAGTTCTGGCCACCCACATGTATTGAGGTAGTGTTCTGGTTTGAAGGCAAAACCAGTGAGAGACTCCAAGTCAGAAATACAATTTATTAGAAAAGGGGGAAAAAATAAAAGAAAACCAAAATACATGCAATAATACAAAGGAAAAAGAAAACCACTGACAGAGTCAGAGTACAACCTGACACCCTGTGGGTCAGGGGATTGGTAGCAGTCCAGTTGGAATGGTGGCTGCAGNTTAGCAGAAGATCTCTCTCTGGAGGGAGGATGGGTTGTGGGAGAGATAAAAAAACTCCTCTCTCTGGTTTCTTATCAGCTGACCTATTAACAGAAGATTGCATCTCCCCCCACCCCAGTTCCTACAGATGGTGATGGAATAACACACTTTTTTTTTGTTGCATTTTGCACTACAACCCATGACAGATGGATAAAACTGAAAGAACATTAGTTGGATCAAGAATGCAGGTATTATTCCCTTTAGCCCCATGAATTGATAGTTCCCACATTCTGTTCTGAGAGCAGATACAAGATTGTGAGGAAGTGCCATTTCCAGCCACAAGCTTTGAACATCGCTTTTCCAAAAATATTTTCTCCTTCACTTTCTCACATATATCTTCCTAACTCAGACTCACCAGTAATGATCATTATGTACATAGATGTGTTCGCTGAGATGGACCTGAGGCAGCAAGAGCAGGGGGGCTGTTAGGGATTTCCAGCCTCACTTCTAAAAAACTTTCCCTTGCTCACATGGCACAAGAGTCTCTGTGGTAACCATGCCTCTCATACATAATTAAACAGATGTGCTAATGACATTTTTAAGTAACAGCAATTGACATTTTTCCCACTTTGGAACCTGACAGACAAGTCTGGACTTCATTAACCTTTTGCAGTTTAATAGTGGTTTTGTGATTTAGCAGAGCAGATTAAAAGCCAAAAATCTCTTTTTTTCTAAGTAAATTCTGCATGCCAAAATAAGTTACATAATATATCCCAATAGACAGCTTTGCGTGACCAGGTATAGGTGAAGGGGTATTCTCATTAAGCTTCATTAAAGTAACCAAGAAGAAGCAGGTTAAGTCATTTACAACAGAGTACCAAAATATTTCTGTAAGGTCACCTTTGAAGAATATGCAGTATGATGACTGAAAGTTTTGAGAAAAAAAATGGAATCCCTGTGTGAATTAATATTTCATGAACCAAAAATTTAGTTTGATCAGAACAGATTCCTGCTATAAAAGTAATCTCCAGATGCATTATTTACGTGAGACTCTAGGACTTGCTCTCTGGGGGAAGATGTGCTGAGGCGCAGAGCGTTTCCTAGCGCAGGCTGGCACTGAGTGCCCACTGGCATCGCAGGATGTGCCACTCAAGGGCAGAGCCAGGCAGCCTCTGCAGCACCTTGGGACTTGCTCTCAGCTTTAAGCAGCAAGCAGGGCTGTCGAGCACTACAGTGTTTGCTGGCTCACCAAAGAAGGCTGACAGGCCCTGCAATCCTCTGTCACTTCCCGGTGTATCAAAAACCGCAATTACTGTTTGCCTTTGGTTCTGTGTGCTGCTGTGTCTCTGACGAGGGCTCCTCACAGGCTAAGGTAAAGGGGAGAGCAGCCTTTGAGATGCAGAGGAGTAGCATCTCCTGTTCATGGCCTGTTGATCATGCAACACACATGTACTGGCTGCTTCCCTGATGAAGGAGACTCCTGATATCTAAATAATTACCTTCTGGATCTCAAGGCTTGGCTAGAGCTCAGACATCTCATGAAAATGTCCAGAAATCCTGAAAAATTCCCAGTTTGCACACAGGACTTCTGTAAAAAAGAGCAGGCACTTATGTCTTTTGTGTGTGAACACTGATGCTATCTATTTTCATCTGCAAAGTTGTAAAGCAACATGCATAAATGAGTTGGGAACACAAACCCAGCAGTGCGTTTGATGGCTACTCTTTTGCTTAAGATACTTCATTTATTTTGACTGTCATAGCTCTGAACTGTCCATTAAAAGCACAGAAACATTATTAGATATAGCATTTCTCTACTGCTTTTCTGTCCTTTTTTTTTTGTTTTTTTCCCACATTCTGGACAGTTTTCACAGTTATCCTTAGTTACTTTACTGATCTTATTTAAGTTAGTGAATTCTTCAGGCTGTGAGATTTAGTGCCTTCATTGTTTATAAATTGAAATTAAAAAAAAATGAAAAAGAAAAAAGAAAAAGCATCAGAGACCTCTCTTTAGTTTCCCATGACTCCAAGTGAAGCCTTGTGAATCAAAAAAGAAAGTTCTGTTCAGCCCATTGCTTCTTGTAAGATGTTTATTATATCTGTTCAGGAAAAACATAAAACAATTAAAAACTTGAAAAACTACCTGCAGTTCCCATTTGTGTAATTTTAGTGCTTTTCCTTTCATGGGCTAAGAAAGCAAGTTTGAAAGCAGACTCTGTAATACAATCAAATCAAGATGATGGAACCAGAAACCAGGGAGATAAAAAAACTTGTAAAAAAGGATTTTTGTTAAATAAAGCCTCAGTTGTTGTTTGTATTGTCAAATGGAGATACTTTCAATGGCAGTGTGGCGCCTTACTTGATACTTTGAAATTCCCTGACTAAACTAGTTACACAATCATCTCTGTGCAAAGGGAAGAACTGTACAGGCTGGCTTGAAGTTCTTTTTGTACTGCAGTAATATTTCTCATTTCCTTCTGAATTCATCAGTCTTGTGCTGGGTAAATCTGGTGACCTTGTCTGAAATCCAGTACACCACAATTTATATAAGCTCCATAACTATACAGCTGCTCATAGCACAGTAAGTACCTATTTTGCTGTGTAATTCTTTTCTTCTCCCTTGGTCCACTTCACCTATGCCATTCATTACAGGATAATAAATGTGTTTTGACGTATTTGGCTGTTTCAGTTGAAAGCTTTCCTGCCCTGAAGAGATGCCTATTTGAGAGTAGTGTTCAGTACTCAGCATTTGAAGGGTTCATATAAAAAAAAAATGCAGAAATGATCCTCAGGGACAGACCCCATCCCCAGTTACTGGCAGTTCCTCAGACATGTCTCCTACAAAGGTTCCAGTCTTTTTTAGGCAGTGGAATGTAAAGTTCTAGTTCTCAGATACTTTCTGACCAGCTGAAAATTATTTCTACTATCACATAACTCACTTTTTGCAATGAGAAGCGCAAAGTGCCTTCTGTCTGGAACAGGTTGCATGCAAAAAAATTCTTCTTCCTCTACTGTGTTAGCAAGTTGTTGATGGATGGTCTCTATCCAGTGCACCAGTAGCTACAGCTCCTAATAGCATGTACCCTCATACTTCTCTCTCTCTCCATGGCTTCTCCAAATCCTGGTTTTTTAGTGATTGAATACTTCCAAATGGCTCCCTTATTAGCTTTGAGCTGTCACAGCTGTAGCTTTCCCTGCTTCAGTGCAGGGACTGGTTAACATAAAGCTACTCATGACTTTGCTGTTTAGCTTCGGTTCCATCCAGACAATTCTTTCATTTTCTTACCCTTTTTTATCAATTATTTTTACACATAGATATAGATGAAGAGAGGGCATAAGGGATTACAGAATGAAGTATCCAGAAAGAACTTGCAGGAGATAGAAGCAGGAAAGGAGGGAAATCATGCAGCCTTTGGACAACTGTAGGTTTTGGCACTGAATATTTTCTTTCCACTTTTATTCAGAAATATATTCATAACTCCTTCATCCCTTGAGCAGATGTCCATTTCATTGCATAACCTTTCAGCAGGACAACTAATGTTGAATGTACAAGGGAAACGTCCTTTCTGACCCATTAGCTTGCTAGGAGTCTTTAAATTAGGCTATTAAACTGTGAGGAATTGGAGATAAAAGTCTGGGATGGGTACAGAGTTGTGTAGGGATCTGCACTTCAAGGAACCTAACATCAGAAGCATTAAGTCACCCCTAAAAATTGTTGTGCTTCTTTTCTGAATGTGTGATTGGCAGCCTGACTAACAAGGAGTTGCTCTTTGTCCTGCTGCAAATAGAAAATTATGCCACATCCTATAAAGAAGAAAAATTGTATACTGTGCTGGGTGTGAAAAGGGAAAAAAACCTCTGCATATGCTTGGATAAACAGGGGAAACAGAGAAATTTCAAGTCTTAATGTATAGAAAATGTGATGTTTCTTCCAGAACTATGTTCTTGGGTAGAGCATCCATTTTCAGGATGTGCCTCTTTTAAAGACAGGGAAAGCAGCCCAGCAACTTTATATCTGTACTTGCTTTGTCTGGAGAATTTAATAAAATCCTAGCTCTGTTCTATCAATATGAAACACTGATAGTATATTATTTTCCATAAATGTCAGAAAACTGAAATTTTTTATCAGCTGAAGTTCCCACAAATTACTTTAAATACTGTCATTGTTGTGAAAGTGGTCTGTTGATGACTTTCATACAGCATAAACCTATTCAGCAACTCGTTCATGAATGGCAAAGGTTTCATTATTTTGAAAGCAAATATATTTAATATGTGAGGCAGTCAGCTAGGCAGCTATTTGCATTTCTCTGGCTGTTTTCTGGGAATGAACTTAGACATACTCCATTGGTTTTGAATCTAAGGATCTCTAATGCAGTGCATGCTTAATCACTCTTATCACTGGAAAATTCAAACAGCTCTTACTTTCAGAGTATCACAGTCACAAGAAGACATGAGATATGCCTCTAGGCTAAAATTTTGTATAGTCTCCTCTATCTTCTTTGTCAATACTTTGGCTACTTTTTCTTCCTCCAACAACATTTTTTCCTCTATTTCACAAAGTCTGAAGAGAAATCTCAGGGGGGAATAAAAGCAGAAAAATTATCCTCAGAGCTAAAGCTGCCTTGTCAGTGCATTTTTACAGAAATGGGCCCAACCCAAAACCTATGGCCTATGGTTCCTCTTTGGGAATTCCAGACACATTCTTCTCACCACTTTCCCTCATCTAGAGTCATTTTTACCTCTTCAAAATGGAGGTGAGACACTACCACCTGGTTCTGATTGCATGTAATGTTTACATTCATTCTGTTCAACTGCAGTTGCAAAAACTCCTTTCTCCATCTCCCATTTGTTAGTCCATGCTTTCTCAGATGAATTCCTGATCATGACAAACCTCGTGCTTGCTACTTTCAGATAAACAGGATATATTACACCTGACTTTGCTCATGATGGCTGCTCACAAAAGCTGGACAGCACTGAAGAAGGGGCTGCAGCAGTGGCAGTCCAGTCTAAGCTTTCTACAGTGCCATGTTGTGTACCAGTGAGATCGGGTGCACAGGATGGCTGTGGCATGAAGAGGGCTTTTAATTTGGCCATTGCTGCTCCTTCTCCCATCTTCAGGAAGATATAAGAGCAACACCAGACTTCAGGGAAAAGTAGAAAAATGGTCACAGGTCTCAGTATATTTTCCATGTGAGGAAGGAGGAAAGAAACGAAATCTCTTCAGTCTGAAGATGGAGGATAAAATGAAGGTCTGTAAAGTGTCAGGGAAAAGGACTCCATTTTCCTTTTGTCAGTCCTCTTAAGGCAGTGAGTGTTCAGTTCCCATCTGGACTCACATCTGAGTCCTACACATGGAATCTCTTGCTTTTAAGTACTTTTAATCTTTGCCATAAAGAAAGATAGCAAGATATTATGGCCTGGAGAGATCAGTGCTGTGTACATCACGCAAAAAAAATACCAACAACACATATGCACCGACAGCATTTGAAAGTGTCACCCTGAATTGTGAAAGTCTTATCTTTTTGCCTTTTACTGCTGTCTGCCTTTTCAGTAGGAAGAAACCAGACAATACCAAGACAATGTATTCTTCCAGGGAAAAAGATGTTTTGAAAATTCTCCCTGTTCTACCTGCAGTTTGGAAATGGTTAAAAAAAAGAATTTTAATTGTAGTAATAATAGCAAAATGATCAGTGCATGCATTTAGTGACTGTACTAATTATAATCTCAGAAAATCTGTATTGTATACACTATCATTTAGTTTCTAAGAAAAGAATACTCTGATAGTTTTTAGCTAGGTTTTGGAAGGTTGCTCTAAAGGTTTTGTGACAACCATGCATAGGAAGCTTCTGAAGGCTTTTATATTTCTGTACTTTTAAGTATTTTCCTGTGCTTTTGAATTGGTGCCTGGATAACAACATGGATGGCAGGGAGTTTTTTTAAGGATCCACTGGGTGTTAACAATGTCACATCTTAAAAATACACATTGTTGCAGCTACAGCCTTTTCTTGGAATAGTGTAATTGGTATTTCCCTTGTTCAGAATTTTTCTTTGCCCAGCACATGGAAAGCAAAGAATGCCAAGCAAGTGTGTTTAATTAGTACTCCTATTCATTTTGTAACATGCTGCAGAATTTATCTTGGCACATCCTTGTTAAAAATGATAGGTAATGTCATTAGAACTCTGGTTCTACACAAACATGTTACAGCATAGATCACCCCATAGAAATAAAATGCTGTAGCTATTGATCTAGTTGAATGGATGAGTAAAAGCTAATTTCCTTTGATTGTTTTATAATTCCTTTCAGACCTTGTAACTGGTCATAATGCCATTTCAGCATGTAGACAACTGCCAGTGAAGGCATTGTATTATGGTGTTTCTGTTTATAAATAGAGCTGAATCCTCGTTGATTTTGCCCCTTAGACTGCTTTCTTTCTTCCTCCCCCTTTTTCTTTCAGCCAAGTGCCTAGAATCACTATAAATCAAATTACAAAAAAGTCTTCTTCTGAGAACAGTAAAGCTGTTTTAAAATTGAAATGCATTGAAGCAGGAACAAGCAAAATCATTGTTATTTCTGGTATTGTCAGGGAAATCTGAGCTACTGTCTGCTGTAATGAAAAGAAATGTTGTTATCTGGAATACCTTTTCAAAATTCATGTCTCTATAAAAAGTAAATATTATTATATGTAAGAAAAAATTAACCTTTAGCTAAGCCACTAAACTAAGTGGAATTATAATAGGAATAAATACCATCCATTAGGTCAAATTCTGTTCAGGTTTACACCAAAGGAAATTGGGATGATCCCAGTGAATACAGAAAATAATAAATTTCTAAAATTGTAAAAGAAAGGCAGAGTAAGCCTAACCGATATAAAATTTTTAATTAGACTTTTTATGATATAGTGACATCATCACAACAAAATATCAGGGTAGCAAAACATTCAAGTCTTTATAAAAAAGTAGAAAATCTGAAATATTTAGTGGAAGCATATTTTCCAAACATATAGAAATGTTTTCACAGTTTAACAAGGTGGAATTCATGTTGGAAAAAAATCTTTGCAAACTCAGAAAAACAGAACTGAATCAGTAGAAGGAAATCATCATAACAAAATATTTTGTTTCAAGGATGACTTTTTTATCATTCATTATCAGCTTGATTGTTTCATTTTCATGCAACCTTTCAGTGGAAGGCAGAAATTATCTGTTCAAATAGCTCTTTATTAACTGGTATGGGTTTGATATCAGGGACCTACAGATTTTTAAGTATCAAAAAGTACAATTTCATAAAACTTCCTACTTTTCCTGCTGCTTATATCTGATAATGTTCTCATGTGGATTATACCAATGAGATGCACAATGTGCAGTGCATTGCTCTCTTCACACTCCATGGCAATTAAGGGAAGTCATAACTCAGAGGTTATTGACTATGTTATTCACTGTTGCAGACCAGAGTTCTCTCCTACACCTCTGCCTTCACTCCACTGACAACAAAACCTGAAAATCTCCTTTAAGTCAAGAACAGCAGTCCCTCCACCTGGGACTGCCAGCTGTGTTTGCCCCAACCAGATGTTCTGTCCTGAAGCCCTTCCTCCTTGTGCTCCATCAGACCCAGTGTCTGTGCTCTCCCATCCAGGTAAGAGCTGTGCCCTGTCCCAGAGCATTGTCCCAGGCATCACTAACTGCTTTTGGCTTTTATTTCTTCCTGCCCAGAAATTCAAAATCATCTGCAACCTCTGTGACAGCAAAAGAGAGGAAAATCTTTTGTTTGGTTTGGTTTGGTTTGGATTTTTTTAGGTGTAGTTTTTAAAAGTATTATCTCTTCAAACAGCATTGTAAGTAAGTCTGGAATGAAAAAATAAGCTGTAGCTTAAGTATCCTTGAAAATAGATACCCAGTGAAAGTTCACTGTTTTCTTTAACTTGCCCAGAATACAAGGCAGTATCTTTGGGACTTAAGAATATAGAACATTCTTTAGCTTGATGTTTTCTGCAGCCTGTTTCTTCCTCCCCCATTTATGTAGAATGATGAGTAGTCTTCAATGGGAACCACAAAAAATCAGTGAAATATGTGTCTTTTCTTACAGTGTTTCACAATAACATCCTTTTGTTAGAGGACTATTCAAAAGCTATAAAAAATTATGAAGAACACTGGCATGTAGAGGCACAATAACCTTTTAATAAATGTATATTTTTCTAATATTCAATTAAAATGTCATGCATTTTTCTGCATTTCCTCTTCTGCTACTGATGGTGTTCACCACAGAGCTCTATTAAACTTCCCTTTGTTTAATCAGCTCATTCATCTTCTTCAACTGTTTTAGGTATTCAAGAAAGTGAAAGTGTTTAAGATATCATTATAATAATGGAACATATTAAAGTTCTGTAGTATTTTCTTGCCAAAATCTAAAAGGTACCTTATAGACAATATTTATTTTCTAAACCTACCAAAATACCAATGGTCTGGGCGAGTTTACTCCTATTTAATGCTTGGATTTAAAATGTTAAAGTCTTATCCCAAAGTTCAGTGCCAGCAGCCACCACCAGCTTTTCTGATTTATGGTCATCTGGAGTGGTTTAAGGATTTTCCAATGTAACATTACAACTCATTATTGTGCAGCCAGTTGAGATCAATTATGAGAAAATATGTGCATGTTTAGAAGCTTGAGGCTCCATTAAAAAGATCCATAAGGAGCCTTTTTATATCTATAAAACAACCATACCAGGCCAGGTCCTGACTCCATATCCAAACTTTCCCAATTCCAGATTGAGTTGGACTCAGTTATGCAGTCCTCTAAGACCAAAGCTGATAGAAATATCAATAAAATAATCAGAAATACATTTCTTGCAGAGCAGTAGCAACTTTGGGCCTTTCACAACTGAATTGTACATGGTTTATGTCAGGACAGCAATGAACAGGAGATTGTACCCGTCATGGCATTCCTAGGGAGAAAACTAGCAAAAGAAAAAGAGACTACAATATTTGTAAAATATCCATGAGACAAACCTAGTTGAAAAGTAGTCTATCCTGGAACATGGGTAGGAATATTTTCTTTAGGTAATCAACATGAGTTTTTACCTAATATTGACACATTGGTTTAAGAATGTGGTTGAGGCCACATCTAAGCCAAAGAAAACCATGACTCTTCTTGAAGGCATAACCTCTAAATGCAGCTCAGTTACATTTTCATGCTGGTGCAGACTTGCTGGCTTCATATAGTCCTGCAAGGGCAGCTCTCTCACATGTTGTCTGAACAGGTAGTCCCTGGAGAACCTGGAGAACATCAGTATGGGGAGGGCAGCTTCCCTGCGTGTGCACAGCAGAGCTGCTCAGTGCGGGCCCTGCAGCCCCTGGCTGGGAACTCCAGATGCCAAGGGGTCATTGCCCCTGTGGTACTTGGGCACTGCCACTAGCAGCAGTGGTTTAGTTTGGTAAGGTGGGCAGATAAACCACAGTGCCTCATGTGCCCAAAATCCTGTGGTAGCATCAGCTTTCCTTCACAGAAGGGAACACAACCAGCAATCGCTTGGTGATGTCCCGTAACCCAAAGATGGTAGCAAATGGAAAGGGAGTAAAGCTGCAAGTGCAGGAATAAACCTTATAGAGATATAACATCACACGTAAAAAAAATGATGATTTCCTGATGTTCTCCAACTGGAGATGCATCAGTTAGTCTGAATTCTAGATGATTTTCACACCTTCCAAAAAACTGCAGAAATGTTATTTTCCATCCAACTGTTGCACTCCATCCTGCAACTCAGACCAATCAAACAACTATGTGACCATTTAGAAAGGTTATTGTTATAATATTGTTACAAGAACTTGCACGAAGGCACATGGATTTGTTCAGAAAGATTTGACAGAATACCATGTGCTCAATCACTGAAATATCCTCAGCTCTGCCTTATGTGTTAAATATATGACAGACAAATTTCAGTTATCAGTACTTTGTAAGGGTGATCTGAATTGTGAGTATAAAGTTATGTTTCTTACTGGAAAAGCAACAAGAAACACCAAATAGAAGATGCAAGTGCAATCAGGGACTGGGAAGCACCAAAATTATGTTGAGAATTCCAGAACTGAAGCCCTTAATTCTGGTCTGGAAAATTGTATGGGCTTTAACTGATCTAACAAGGAAAGTTAAAAGGCTCATGTTTAGTTTGCTGGTGCTTGAGTCTGTAGGTTTAGGGAGTTCAAAGCTGTTAACTTACATCCCAGCATTATACTTTCACCTGAAGTTATCATTTATGTAGCTATAAAAATGTTTTTATTTCAATGCAGCTTGAAAATAAAATATTTTCTCCTTTCCAAATTATTCCATAGAGAGGTTCTGAACTATTAAAATGACCTTTTAAAATTGATTATTTATTCATTCGGTTCCCTGCCTTATTTGTTCACATTTAACTACAGTATTAATAATGCAGTCCACTGCACAATTTCATTTTACTGCAGATTTTTTCACATGTCACATTTAATACTTTGTTGAAGCCTTAGGAGACTGTTCCCATTTTCCTTTATGTCATGTGTAAAGGTCTAGTTTTGTTTAATGTTGTCTAGACTTGTCTTTAATATCATGCTTAAAATAGATATTTGTGTGAAACAGGCAGTTTCTGGATGTTAAAAGAGGCTGGCTTGTTTTTCAAGTGGAAAAGTAATCCAAGACAGCAGCTGTAGGGATCACATCCTGGTTTAAATCCCATTTTCATGAATTTCAGTGAAGCTGGACCCCAGCCTAGAGAACTGGAATCTGAGTGTCTATCACTGCTGCTGGAAAAGCAACAAGATCTTTTTCTGTAGTGTTTCTGGACTCGGGTGCAATCAAATGGAATCTGCTCAGGAGAGCTAAAACTACAAGGGGCTTATGGGATACCCCTCAAAACCAAATCCCAAATCTCTGTAAACTGGCTAGTTGGGATCCTTACCCATGTCTCACCATTAAACCAAGAGCTGGTTTAAACCACAATGTGCTGAATATCAGCATTCCTTAAAATCCCTCAGGGAATGGAATGGACCATTTCTGTTGGAAGGGACCTACATCAGTCATCTCATCCACCATCTAATTCAGGCTGATAGCAAGCTGCACAACCATTCAGTGCCATAAGACCTCCTCCCCAGTGCCTGGAGAGGCCACCTTCCTCCTGGCTTCACCCAGGGTCAGGGATGCACACAGGAGCTCTGGAATCCCAGTGATTATTCTAAGCCCTCAACTGGTGCTGCTCACCAGTTGTCTCCCATTTGCTGACTGCTTTTTGAAGAGTGAAAAACATATTCTTGAAAACAATGTTTTGATTTTACTGTAGGGGAAATTCTGGTCTAATTTTGCAGCACATAAGGAATGCTCGCTCAGCCCAAAACCCAGCTTTGCAGCAAAACTAAAATAGACTTAGGTTAAACTGTCTAGTTCTAACTTTTCAGGGCTGCTGAAGCAAAGTGGTTCCCTAGTGAGTGTCTGTAAGATTGTGTCTATCATTTTATAGCACTGAATTTATATTATTTATCATAGCTGTCATCTATAGCACTGTACTTTATAGTATTGGATTTGAACATGAGGCAATTGCTCTTGTACAAGGATTTATTTAGGCTTCTAATGGCAGGTAACTTTGAAGTAATATTCTTCCAAACAGGCTATCCTAGGACAATAGCCTTTGAATTGCTTTGCAAAATACGACACCACTAACAATACAAAAACAGTTGCCAGAACTGCTGAGTTAACCATGTGGCTTTTGAGCTTAGCCTGACGTCAAAAATTCTGCATAATTCATGTCTTTTCATGATAAAATTGTATTAAAATTAAAAAGAAAATATATTCTTCTTTTCATCTGTAGAGAGTTAAAGGAAGTCAGACAAATACATGATGTTTTTATAAAACTAGAACTACTATTAGAAGTCAAACATGTTTAGGAATTACAGTAACTGCATATTTTGTAACATTTCTAAAATTTCCAGTACTATTTATCCAAAAATAAAAGGAAAATAAGGAAAGATTATTCTAGGAACAGTAGTTGATAAAAATTATTTCTGTCACGTCAAATGGAAATAAATTGATTTTTTCATAGAGAAATCAGATATTCATATTGAAATAACCTAGAATATATGACAATGCTGATTCATAAATGTTAGAGATAAAACTTTGTGAAATTTGATTACAATTAGCATTGATCTATCAGTTCAATCAGGGGAAAAAACCCATAAAATTGATTGAAAAAACCTAATTTTCAAAGGTCCTTAACAACAAATCAGTAAGATATGTGTGTTACTTTAAACCTTCCCCATAATACACCTAACTACATCACATTGTTTGGTAATGTCAAGTTTAATCTCTCCCATCCCAGCAATAAAAATTAACAGTAATTGCCACAGTAGGTGAAGTTGGATCTAATCTGAAAATCATAATGTTGAGTGGAAGCATTTAATATGTCATGAATGACAGACAGGACATAATTAGCTCTCCCATAGTTTTCTCTGATTGTTGTTCACAAATGTGATCTGGGTATAGAAATACATTTGAGCCAGAAAAATAATTAACCCACACTCAGACACGACTCTCAAAAGATTTATGCTGAAGTCCTTTAGAAATACTTCAGACGAGTCCTTTTGTCTGTAAAAATCCTTACATTGTTAAACTGTTCTTTTCATATTAGATGCTACTGCTAATCAGCCATGGCTGATCAGCAGTAATCATATAAGAACAACACCAGCAGAGACAGCCATGGAAATTGAAAGGAAATGGATTTTAAGGCGGTAAGAATATGAGATGGTTTATCAATGTTTAAAGCTGTGCTCCACTGTCCCAGTTTGTGAAGTTCCAAGTTTCACAGGTTGGGCTAACCTAAAGTGTCAAGCCTGGTGATCCAAGTCACCACAACAAGTCTGAGACAGTAGAATTAGATATGCATATGAATCAAGGTGGGCATTATTGCTTTAGGCTGTCCCAGGTGAAGGATCAGAACTCCATAGGGCAAACAACAGACAGGAGAGTACTCATGCTATCCATATGCTATTGCACAGTCATTTGGAGCGGGTTATCCTGGTCAGTGTCCAAGGGAGAGTAACAAGGTCCTGTTACCATTGATCTGTTCTAAATTACAAATCTCATGTCTTACCACACTACCAAAGCATTTCTGACTAAATTACCAAAGTAAGAGAAGAGAAATTCAGCTTTATTTCAGGAAAATACACATACCAGTCTGTTCCTTTCCTTGTGAGTACCAGTTAATTGTGTTTATATCTCAATTGTTTTGATATCACGTGTTACTCTCCTCTGCCATGCAAATCTACACTTGAAATTATCTCCGTATCCAAGCCATTATGATAAGTAAATATATCATTAAGAGTGAGAGAGAGACAGTGGAGGATGTTGTAATCTGCTCATGGGCATTCCACAGTCAGAATTTATTCTAAGTCAATCTATCAGATCAGTTGATAAACACTGTTAAAACTGAGCTATACAACCTGAGGGGTTTACTTTTCTTAGTGTTTGTTTTTATAACTGGCTACTCTTGCTGCCACTGTAACCATCTACTACATTTTTTAAGCTTGCCAAATCTTTGCCTTCAGTACTGCTTTAGTTGTTATTTACAAGTGTGGGCTGTAGAGAGGATAAAATAAACTGTCGTGTGTGTCTAAGTCCCGTGTGCCAGAGGGCATGAAAGGAAATACTCAACCAACAAATTTCCATAAATGATTGTGCGCATTCATATGCACTGGTCTTGCACCTAAGATGCCAAGCCTTTAAAATGATTTTACCTGAGAAGTTACAATTACAGAGATAACCCAAAGACAACCTTACATTTAGTTTACATTGCTCTTAATGGCCTTCTAGGAACTAAGTTTCGTGGGGGACAAAAGCACTGGTCCAGGGTAGTTATTTCTCCTGTATGTCTCATTTGTCCACAAGGCAACAGAAAGACACAAGAGAAGGGTTTTATTGGCAGTCAGATGTTCACATCTTTTTTCTGTTGCACACTGAAATCAGAGATGATATGGAAAGAACTGTGGCTATTCAGAAGTGAACCACAGCAGAAACTGCCTGAGAAGTTGGTAAATAACTCTTGTACTAACATCTTCTGCCTTCTCCTCGACTGCTGCAAGGTAGATGCCATAAACATCCAGCAAGCCCTTCATTAACACTGGTTAGTGGCTAGGGTTTCTCATGACCTCAACTGAAATTCAGCTCACAGAGGGAGCAAGGCAGCCTTCAGCTCTCACTTCAGTCTGTAATGAACTAACTTCTTTAATTTCTGACTTCAAAAACTGTCAGTAAATTTTGATAATAGCAACCTGCCATTAAACAAATAATTGGCCAAGTTGCTCTTTCTTTTGTCCAGGTCTTTCTGATTCTTTGAATCCTACTTTTCATCCTCATGTGTATTCATAGGCACACACCCCTATACATGCTCGTAGCCATGCACCCAACTCCACTAATGCTTGAAATTTGTTACATTCTTTTCCCTTTATAGTTAGACATTAAAAATTGTATCTGGTGAACTTCTCACGAAGATATTCAGCCTCCCAGAAGGCAGGACTATACCTATATAAAATAATGGCGAGCCCAACTTTATTTAGCTGGTAGCTGTTTAAAAAATAAAATTGTATTTGTTGATTTCTTCTGCTTTTTGTTACTCTCTTGCTTTTTGTTCACTTTAAGTCATTACAATTAAGCAAATTATTTTTAACTCTATGTGGTAGCTTTGACTACACTACTGGCAGCTCCATAATTCTTGGCTGGATCTATTGAAGGGAAGTGATTTTTCTTCATAACCACATTATTTTGTAATAGTAGATTTTATTTTCTGTATCTAGGTACATGTGTATGCATGAGATACCTACAAAATCACTATATGTATGTATATATAGGCATATATATTTATGTATGCATACGTAAACATAAAATTTAAACCCACATATATATGAAAATGTATATTTCTGTATGTGTGTCTATGTTTTAATTTATAAAATTTCAGTGTTGATGCTGTTTTCAGTTGATAGTGTCCACTGGTCAAAGGAATGAGCTATTTTTCCAATGGATTAGCAAGCTTAAAAGAGACCTCTGGCTGTAAGTGGCAGATCCATTTCAAGCTTTAGAGTATTCACTGTGTCTATAACATGAGTTGTAGCGAGAGACAGACTGAGATGAGAAAGTGAGGTAATTCACGTGCCATTTTGCAACATCATACGGCATTTTCCTTTTTTGGCTTGTTTGTAAGGACAGGCAGGCATTCCCTGTCAATCTCATGCAAATAACTCCAATGCATACATACATGAGAAATAATCTTTCTATTTTTGTCACTTGAGTAATGCCTTCGATGTAACTGAGAACTGAAGTGAAGATGACACATTGCTAGAAACAAATCCCTATAGCCAAGGGCACTGGGGGAAGTTCCTCGTCTGGTGTCCTCATTAGCAAAAATTTTAAGCAGCACCACTCATTTGACATGCAATGACAAAACACTCCCCACGCTAAAATCAGTCAATCTATAGAGGAAGTTAATAAACCACGGTGGAGCTGTAACAGTTTCCTGAAATAACATTGGAAACGTGTTTAGAAACTGCTGTGCTGCATGCACATAAATCTTCCCTGTACTGTTACCAGGTCGAGATCTCTGCCCACAGATTCCAGACAAAAAAGGTTTTGTAAATACTATTCCCTTATTATTGCAAGCATTTGTCGGGCTGCCATCACAGTATTAGTCAAAGGTATCTAGCTCGAAATACTGGTGCTGATCTTCCAAATTCTTGCTGAAAAGCACCACCAATTTTTTTTTCTTTTGCTTGTTTTTAAAATCCTTTCCAATAGCAGACTTTATCTTTTGGCAGATCTGTGGTTCAGACCTCCCTCCTAAAACCAAGGGACAGCTTTTCACACAGTATAGGGCTTGACATAGACACAAACTTGATTTCAGGTGCTTAAGTGTTTTCAGATAAGTACAAAAGGCATTTACTTGATCAATTAGGTGCCTGAGGTGCCAGCCAGGCCGAAATACAAGAAAATCTGCTGGTGAAACCAGTAACATACATGTTCAAGAGAGGGCCCTTGAACATCAGTGTCTGGGTGGCCCAGACAGAAGTGCTCCTAGAATATAGGGAGACTGGAAGGGAAGCATGGAGGGACAGCAGCACCACGGAAGGGGTAGGGGGAACTTTTTCTTGCAAATTGCAGTCCTGCAGCCTCCCTCCCCCTACAGAGCCTATGTGGAAATTCACAGCTTAACAGTAGGAAAGCCATCTCCAGGATGGGCCTGTGGTTGTCAGTACAGCAGGGCCGGATGGCACAAGCCCTGAGCCTCTCTGGTGCATGCCAGCTGCGTTCTTGAGGAAGGATGTAAGCACATATTTAAGTACTTTCCAGAAATTTGTGTATAATCAGATTTCAGGTAATGAATAATTGATTCCTCATTTTTGCATGTAAACATTCTTAAAAGCTTTTTGGTTAGTTATTTGGGATATGTTTAATAAATGGGACAGACTGACAAATCTGAAAGGTAACTGAAGAACAGATAGATACACATCTTAACGAAGTTAGCTGCTCTGACTGTGGCTTGAACAAGCACTAACTGTGGTCCTGTGGTCTCATGAGAGAAGCAGAAAGCATCCATTGTGAAGATGCATTTCCTTGGGGAATGGGCACTCTTTTTTCTTCCAGGATTTAGCCTTTTTCTAATTACCACTAATTGTGCAAGTGATCTAATTTTGTGCCTTCTCTGTTAACAGCTGGACTTCATTCTTGTTTCTGAAGTCTGAAATTTCATAGATGAAAGCAGATGCTAAGCTGGCTATTTGCAGCACGTTCCCCAGTAACACAGAGAACCTGAAATCTACCATGGAACTATCTACCATAGAATCCAGATGGACTGGGTTCTGCAGCTCCTATGAAAGTGCAGAGTGTGCTACTTGGTACAGGCTTAAGGAATGAACACTGTGTGCCCAGAACCGTGCGTCACATCTGTAAAGGTGTGGCAGACTGTCTGGCACTCACCGCTTTTCCCTTCACCTAGGCCTTTGACATTTCTACTCCCAGCATTAGTCTAAAGTGGTGTAACATAAGGCATTAGCCAAGAATAGCTTCAGAAAAACAGCCATTTTTGGAAGCTATTCCAAAGTTGCTTTGCAAACCCAAACACTTCAAAGGCAGTGTAAACCGTGGTTGTACTGTATATCACTGGGAAATAAAAAACATACACCGATACCTCCTTAAATAGAAATATTTTTCTGATGCTCCAGTATTTTAGTTCCTATCTGCATCATTTTAGTTTGTACTTAATTTCTAGGCTATTTTTGCAATCCTTTTAAAAAATTATAAAGGAAACCTTTTATTTGGTTTTATTTGGTTTTCCTCTTTTCACAGAAAACAATATATTTGGATACTATGATTATACCTCAAGCTTTTACTGCAGCTTTATACTCTGACCTCAGGTGAAAGCATCTGTGGCAGAGCTCTCAGACTGAGTCTCCCAACCAAAAGAAATGCCTTGTGTTTTTGAGAGGATGAAATTACAGCCGAATAATTTTTTGAGGGAAGGCTAAAGTAAAGAAACAAATCTTTGAACTTACAGTAAGAAAATAAATCCTGATCTCTCTAAGAAACAGTTCTCTGTCTTGGCCAGCAAAGCAGAAGGAGTCTTGCTAGTCATTCAGGAAACTTAGACTTTGACACGGTTCTCCTGTGATGCTGCAGTTAACCTTTCCCACTTTGCTTCATTGGACAAATGTAGCACATTTTATTCCTTGTTTGTGGGATATTTTGTCCTTCCTGGACAAAAATTACACTTCCAGCAGCTCTGATGCCACAGACTATTAATGTCCCCTGCCTCCATGGGAGTGTGTAAAAAGAAAAACCTGTTTTCTTCTTCTCTGAGTTTAGACTAGGTCATAACAATCTTTTCTTTTGATGTGGCAAAATCCATGGTGACCACCTCTATATCTGCTAGGAGCTGCTTTGGCATATGTTCACTTGCTGTTGCCACTTCCCTCTCCAACATACCATCCATTTGGTTACCAGGTAACACGCATTGCTAGGCATTTGCATTAAGCATCGATGCTTGTCATGTTTTTTACACTGGGTTTTTAAAAATAACCAAGGTTAAAATAGGATTGTGTTATGGCTGGGAATCTTCAGATTCATTCTAGTGACTTGTCAGGATATCAGCAGTATAAAATCCATTTGTTGACAAAGATATTACTGTTTAATAAGCACATGGCCAAATCCCTGAGGATGCGACTGGTGTTGGTAGCTAGAAACAATTCAATATATTGCCATATGACTACATAAGGCATGATTCTCCTGTTTAGTTGAAAAGAATAATAGGCCAAATTCAAGTCTGGTTTCAGCAAATGAAGACCTGAAGTTATTGAAATGCATTTTTTATATTTTACAGATGCATTATGTCCATTAGCAAAAAATATTATTCGCTTCTCACAGAGTAAGTAGCACGCATCAAGTTCTTTACCAAAATGGGATCCATGATGATGCAAATGCTAAATTCCACTGGAAATTTTCATGGATGATTTTAGGATTTTGGTTTTTTTTCTGAATTTCATCTTTCACAATTTTGTGTGAAAAATGATGACTTTCAGACAAAACCAGAAAATAAACAGTGCAAGGAAAACCCATACTTATGAGATCTCATATGCCTGTTTTGAGGGAAAGTGAAGCAGCCCAGGCCCCATAAGGCACTGTGAAAGTTAATTCCCTTGAGTAGGTCAGCAAGATGAAAAATTGGAGACATTTTATGGGAAGTGGAGTCCATCAAGACAGGCTGTTTTCTAGCACTGAAAGTACAGGTATGACTAGCATATTTGAACTAAAACTTCTATATGCCTTTGTACTAACATTTTCAAAATAAGGCATTTTGACTCTGTATCAAAAGACTTTGAAATGAAGGAAAAAACAAAGAAAGTTACCATCCCTTCTAACATCTATATAATTTTTGGTACAAAAGTCTTACTGATTTTCAATGGAAGAAACAAGAAATGGTTTTTTTTGGCTGAGCTTTAGGAGGGCAACAGCTGAGCTGATTCCTAGTAATGCCAAAGGATGTTGCTAAAGTCAGCTCACTACAGAATAGACTGGAAATTAATATTTTTGTATGAATTATTAGTCAATGAAGAATCACATCTCCTAAAATACCTATTGTTTTAGCCTGAATTTTGAGATTTGGCATTAAAGAAAACACACTCAGAAAGCAAAATGCTTCATAAAACACTTCTGCATCTTGCATATGTGTCACAATTGATATCTTCAGTTTGCTATTCAAATATGTTAGTTCTCAGTCTCTTTTCATATTTTCCTGGGATTTTATTGTATATCATAAAGAATCAGTCATCTTCCAGTATGTTAATCACTAGCACTTCTGTCATTTCTACTTCCATTGCCAATTGGAGGCATTTTATATAACAATTATATAATAATTTTTCCTTCCAAAAGTAATATTTTCATCTCCCAGATGATGTTTTGGAGTGTCAGTTTACTTAGTGTTAATGGATATATTTTCAATGACTTCACCACAAACCAGATAAAGCCCAGAAAAACATGAACTGCAAAGAGTGGTTGATAATGTTTTTCTACTGCCATGGTATCTCACAGTGATGAAATTACTCGGGTGCACAGGTCATTTTCATATTTGGTCTTCAAAATGCTTCAGTACATTAAAGCATTAAAATAAGAAAACTATCTGTGGAAGTGACAATCATAAAAAAGAAGAAGCAGGTGTAAATAAATTATTCTTTAAACTGGTGGCTTGCTTGAGTAACAATAGGATGGAGCTATTTGTCGCTCACCTCAATGTGCGTGTGTGTGAGGACATGGATTGGAAACAGGGAGTCCCTAAAGAAAATAGTCAAAATGCAGACAAGTATAATCTCAAGACGAATTCCTCCAAAGCTGGGAATACCATTCCATGGCTTGTACGTAACCTGCAGGGTCCAGTACTGAGGAATGATTCTGGGCGGGCAGTGTGATTTCCATTTTGTGGTTTCATTGCTCACATCTCTCCAGCTGCACATGGAAAACAAGAGTGCTTATTCCAGCTCACGAGCCACTCATGGGAATGCCAGGATTTGCTGGGTATTACTGTGGTGCTTCCCTACAGATTGCATTTGTTATTTCTCTGCAAACATTTTCATTTCCAGTTTGCAATAGGAAATCAAGTGTTTTGAAGACCTCTTAGATCTTCCTCAGCAAACTGCTCTTCAGATGATGCTAACAAATAGCAGTATTCATTCTTGGTGATCTATTCAAATAGGATAAAGAGTGCCAAGACTGACTTTATTATTTGACTACTGTCAAGGATTTGGAGTATTTCTAGGAATTAAAGGTATTCTCAAAGTGCTGCTAATTATACCATCAGACAAGTCTGGTGCTCAGCACTTCTAGAAATGTATAAGAGAGCTAAATTTTCTAAACAGTTTCAGATATATATCTAGACAATGGAATCCTGTGTGTAGCTTATATCTCCTGAGAAATGTCAGCCTTATTTTGTCTATCACATATTTCAATGAGTAGAAAATTTGGACTCTCCAATAAGTATTTGCATGAAAAAATAAAACTTTTTGCTTAAAACAACTATGAATTCAATATGTGTAAGGAGTTTATATAGTGTCTTTCCTGCACAAAGAAAGCAATTTCCTTCTCTTTGTAATATGTTTTTCCTGAAAAGATTATAAGTTCTCTAAAGAAGTAAATTGATTCTGAAAGCTACAAGAAAAGCTTCAAAAACGGTATTAATTTATACCCAACTAGTGAAACCAGACATATAAAAAACACCATGACTAAATCTGGCATTAATCATGTGACAATTCTACAATCTCGACTTTCAAACACACATTAAACAAAAAGAGTCAAATATGCATATGTCAAACAAAAAAAGAGTCAAATATGGGAATCATGACAAAATTACATTTAGTCCATTTATATGTAAAACACTGGGGTGGGGAGAAATCCCTTCCCTCTGGTTTAGGAGATTGTGAAGGACATTAAGAGAGGTGTGTCGGGGATGGGATATCTGTTGTGGGTTGCCAGCTTGCCAAAACACTTCCAGGACATAAACGCAGCCCATAGATGGATGGTGATGGCCAGATGGGGAGAAAGGCAGTGTGTCTAGGCAAAGTCCTCAAATCCCCAGTTGTATTCAAATCTGACTTTTCTTGACAAGAAAAAACTACAGAGGAGGAAAGGTGGTGATAGTATAGCCCATCAGCAATCTGATAAATACCTCGAGGGAGCAACAGGGCAGTTGGCACTTTGGTGGCATCCACATGAAAGGAATTGGACCCTGGATTTTTAGCTTTTTATTGATCCTGTGAAGAATACTTACCATAAGAAGAAACTTTGTGTAAAGGTACTCAGATGAGGCTTTCAAGATGAACACCGTGATCACAATCTGAATTTATGAGTGTATTTTTATAAGCATAGGTTCAGAAAAACTCTTGCAGTTTAAGAGACAATGAATAGTACTGCATTTATTTGCTTTTCTTGAAATATTTAATTGACAAAACACTCTGATGGCTCTCACATATTGAGACATCAGTGGTTAGGTTTATGCAAAGCTTGGAAAGAAAATAAAAGCTTACAGAACAGAATTTCTCTGGATATTTTAAAGCAAAAATCTTTTCAATTTCAAATCTAGTTTTCTTTCTTCAATAAAAAAAAAATGGATACAGATCACCAAGAAAATCGACTTTTTGCATCTATGTCTTCCCAGAAGGCTTTGATCACTGCATGATATCATGAACCATTAATGTCACTGTGGCATGAGTTAAGGACAATGTTTATCTTGAGCTCAGTTGCTGTTACCAGCAAGTTCTGCAATTTCAACAGTGATGCCTAGTACAGTGTCACAAGGGTATATTTGATGTCTTGACTTAATGGGTAGCTTCAATCGATGTTGTGCCATGTTTCACTGAACAACAGGTCATTCACTTGATGTACTGAATTTTATTACAGGGATAACAGTCCAATAACTTCTTACAAACTGAAAACACAGCTTCTCTGGGCATCACCCCTTTCCTTTGGAAAGGAACAAACATTCATACCAACTAGGAAAACACATAACCTTTGAAATATTTGAAGATCATCTTTGTTTCGAAGGAAAAAGGGAAAACATCCGTATCTTTTTTTTGTTGCCTCCTTCCTAGGAATTACACAAAATACCATGCTGCAGTTCTTTCTTTTGTTGATGGTGTGGGTTTTTTGTT
>VYXF01007832.1:0-12796 GCA_013397295.1 Polioptila caerulea | reverse complement strand
GGGGGTGGTTTTTTATTTGTTTGGTTGAGTTTTGTTGTTATTGTTTTTTGCTTTTTGATCCATCAAAGTTGATTTGGAGGCACGTACCAGTAATTCCAACCAATTCAGGATGTGACAAGAGTAACATAATAAACACATTTTAATTTGGATCTACTTATGTCTTAGATTGAGACAGAATTCTGAATCCTATAAAGCAAACCCAAAAGGGATTTCTCCCACAATTAGGAGAAAATGAGCCATGAGCACAGATGTACACCACACCAACCCCTGTAAATTCATCTGAATGCCTTCAGTCTGATTTCAGGACTTTAAAATGAGAGAGAGAGAGAGAAAATGTGTTTGACTGTTCCTGTGAAACTGCAATAAAATGGTTAACATCTTAAAGCTCAGTCTAAGCTTCCCAACTGCAACAATGGCCAAGGCATTAAGCCAAGAGTTTAATGTAATAAGAACACCATCAAGAAGGGCACATATGCAGCAGGTTCTGCCTTAGGTAAACCAGCAATTAATTCTCCCATGCCAAATCAATCAAAATAGGAAGATGCTCCCCATGTGAATGTGAGGAGGAGATGCTTCTTACTGAGAATCAGTGGGAAAACTTTGAATTTTTGTGATCTTGGAGGATTATTTTTGTGACCTCTTTTTTTTGCTTCAAAGAGGCTAATTTCCTCATAATTTTCAAGTGGATATGAAGGATGATAGTGGAAATGATTCATTACCAACCTTGAACTCTCAGATTGTTTGATTAATGAAGTTGACACCTTTATCAGTACCTGCCATTTCACAGAATGCACCTATATTTGCATGTAAATTGTACATGTAAGGGCACAGTATTAATAGTGGAATTAATCAAATTATTCTGCTTTCAGACCAGAAAGATTCATTCTGCAAATTAAACTCTCTGTAGCTGAGCCTTTTTTTCTTATATTGTCTATGAATTCTTCAGCTGACTCCAATAGTAGGGAACAAGACGTAGGTCTTAAAAGAAGTCTCAATGTCCTAAATGATGCTAACATATCTCTTTCCTGAACAGCAAAGGAATTTTAAAATATCTATAGTCATTTAGGGTGCATTCACTGAACACTTAGAAGAATCAAAGGCCTGATACAGTTCCTTCCTGTGATACCCAAATATTTTAGGTGTTGTAAACCATAGCATATGTCATAGATTCATACTAATATATCTCAACTGCTTCCTATATCATAAAAGATTCCAGAAAGTGTGTTTTAAGTGGGCAGTTTCTTCTAGTCTGACGTTCAGAAAAGTTTCGTGTTTGCGTGTGTAGACACCCAGTGAAATGTATTGAGCTCATTTCCCAGTTATGCCCAAGGAGTAAGGCACCACCCAGCTCTAGTGAAACCATGTGTGAGACTGCCAACGTGAATTTTAGGACCTGAAACTTCCACGTTTACACATTCTACTGAGTTAGAGTTGCTGAGGCAGAGGAACATTTATGTTGTTTATCAAAGTCTTCTGGACAACTGCGACTCATCCTGGTACACACATGTTCTCTGTCCTTCAGCGGTGAGTCTGATGCATGTCACAGTGCCCTGAGAGCCAGCACAACGCCCTTCTCTCCCTGGAAGCTGTTCACAGATGGTGGCACAGCATGATGAATCTCAGGCAGAGCACAGACAATGGCTGAGGCCCCATCTAACAAATTTTTGCACTGATTTAATGTCACACTAAACCAATGTACTGGTACAGGTAATTAGACCGAAATCATGGTAAGGAAGCTCAAAAGAGTCAAAACACAGGTAAACTAGGAGAAATCTGGAATCTGCAGTTTGTTATTGCTTATCTAATTATAGAAAAGCATAACACTCTTCTGTACATTGAAGTCCAGTAATGAGTCTAGGCCAACTCAAGAAGCCTAAACAATTGAGCAAACCAAAACAATATTTAGTACTGCAGTGTAAGGATGATGTTTTTTTCCTGTAGGGTGAGAGATGTATATGTGCAACCATTAATCTTTAAAGATCTTGAGAAAATATATACATCCTTAATAACTGGATACTTCTAATGAACACCTGCCAATATAGCATATTCAAAAAATCCTCTTGATTTAATATATCATTCAAACACTCTCAAAAGCTTAGAGAAACATTAATCGTGATGAGAAACTTCAAGTTTATTTACTAAGGTATTCATTTTTTTCTCCATTTATTTGTCCTTCGTCCTGCTCATACAGTTCTCACTTGTAGGCACCTTTCCTTCCTTATCTTGGACACTGTCCTTGCAACATCCAAGTCCCAGCTTTCTTTTAGCTCTCCATGCCAAATCCCTGCACATTGGACAAATTGGAAATGTAACTGCTCTACTTGAGACAACTGGGAGCATTTCTGAAAGAAAAGCATGAGTGGCATTCAGCACATTTTTACTTAGAGATAACATAGCAAACAGCAATTCTTTGAACCAGTGAAGCCTAATTTCCTAAAGATTCATATCTGAGTGTTAGCATGAAAACCAAATTTCAATATTCATAAATCTTTTCTGGATATTTATACAGGCTTCTCTAGGGTGAATTCTCTGGTACCTAATAGCTCACACCACAGCTTTTTCCATAGTTACAGATATTTTTTCCCCTACCTGATGAAAACCACAAGATTTTCTTTTAAAATTGGAACCAGCTTCTGCCTTAGGGCCTTTCCCTCACTAAAGGATCATTCTGCTAAAAGAAGTTAAATAGAATAATGCAGACCTGCAGTACTCAGAGTGAACCTGCTTAAAATATTCAGATGGTGAAAACCATTAGACATTTTCAATAGTAATAAATGAAAAAGATAAAGTAAATTCTGGGAAGCATTCCCCTTATAAAGAGGTTCAAATGTTGATCCTAGTCATATTAAGTAACCAGGAAATTAGAGGAGAAAAGAACTGTGTACTTATTGAGGCATACTACCAGAAGTCCAGTATTGTAGATTTCAACTTTTTCTAATCCACTCATTTTCAACAAGTGTGTACTTTAAAATTACCTTTGGTTTAAAGAATTAAATCTTATTCCTCTGCCTGTCAGTCTGCTTGGACTTATTCTTTGTTTCACAGAAAGTCAATCTTTCACATGAGAGAAGAAAAACATGAAAGTACTTTCCTGTCTCAGAACTGTCAAAAATATTCAGTTCATCTTCAGCTTATTGAATGGATGGTTATGTCTTAAATGATGGTAGTTTGTATAGTGGTCCAATTCTCTAAGAGCTACGTCAAGTGATAGAAATGTCTCACTGAAAATTTACACTGCGGCTCACTCTGACACTTTCAGTGAATTGCACAAATCCTGGCCTAACCATTTCTTGCTTGGAGCATTACAGGCATCCATCAGTCTGAAGATCATGTATATCCAGTTGGCAGTACACACAGAAAACCCCATTTATTGTAAGAATCTCATGCTTGCCCACAAAACTAAAGATCTAAGTCCAAGAGTTTGTTCTAATAGCCATGCTTTATGTAACATAGCTGATGTTAACATCTTACCTTAAGAATAAAAGAGAGAGTTGCAACAGTCAGGAAAGAAAGATGTTGAGAAAGCAGGGAAAAAGAGCTATATACTCCTATCCTCCACATGGCTTGCTTCTGTCCCTCCACATTACATTATCTGGGTGGAAAAAGCCATCCTCCTTCTCCACAGCCGTGGTCACTTTTTGCCTCAAACAAACACACAGGCTTTTAGCCTTTTCTGTGGTGAAGGACTGAATTTCTGTGGTGAAGGACAGTTTTCTTTTTCAGGTCTTCAGTCCAGACCAAATCCAAACATACAATTGACTTTATCACAATGTTTCTCTGCCTCATAATTAGCTTTGGCAGCAATAACGTGGCAAGTTTGGTACTCTAATGAACCTGATCCTCACTCTCATAATCAATATACACAACAGAGAAGGTGTTGTGGTGCAGGGGTCACGTTGCCATCCCAAGTCTCTGGTGGGTTTCAGAATGACCTAGTCGGGGAGAGAAATTATATCATGGGACTTACAGTGCATTGCCATGATTCCAGAATACCATGCAAATAGGAAATATGAAAAATGAACATTTAAAACTAGAACTATGCACCAGGCAAACATTTCACAAACCAGGATATTTGTCTATGTAATTTGCAAGTAAATTTAATTAATAAACAAACCAATAATAAAAACAACACAAGTTTGTGCAAAGCATGGGGCAAAATTTCCTGTTACATGCATCTTCAGCAGTCATCTCCATCCATGCAAAATGAATGTAACCTTTTTTCAAATCAGATTTGGTAGGATTTCTCACCTGCTTCCAACTTTACTGCAGCGATACAACCAAATATTCAGATACACTGGGAAAGAGGGTGAACTGAACACTTCTCCCTGCTCATCTTGGTATATGACAGCTCAGCCTGGCTTCCTAGGGAAGAATCAGTGTCTTGGTCTTTCAGGTCAATTTTTTTCCCTGCAATCTCTTTCCCATCACTTCTAAATCCATTAGGCCCTTTCAAAACATCTTATCAACTTGCACAAAAAATAGTGGCAGGACAGGAAAGGAACCCACATTAGTCTCTGTGCTGAGGCTGCAGCACACCTTCCCTGTTATTTGATTAATTTAGTAGAAACACTGACCTTTAAGTGTATGGAATTCAGACTCACCCACAGCATATGTCACTGGCAGCTAGGGGCTGGGGCACAGTGGATGGAGGATACTGAGTGCAACTGTGCAAGATGAGTATTTCAGGAGTGTAAAATAATGGAGATTGTGAGAATAAATTTAAAGTACAATTGAAGGTAGCCAGAAATAAAAGTCACTAAACTATAAAACAAGAGTCACTTCAAAACTAATGTGTTTAATCTAAAGTGAGAATATGAAGGTTCATGAGTCTGCTTCCAGTCTTAGTTGGCTTCCAGTGCAAGATGAGTATTTCAGGAGTGTAAAATAATGGAGATTGTGAGAATAAATTTAAAGTACAATTGAAGGTAGCCAGAAATAAAAGTCACTAAACTATAAAACAAGAGTCACTTCAAAACTAATGTGTTTAATCTAAAGTGAGAATATGAAGGTTCATGAGTCTGCTTCCAGTCTTAGTTGGTTTCCACATTTGTTAGTTTATATAGTTATATAGTTACATAGTTTATATAGTTAGTATATATTGTTAGTTCCATGTTGGTTTATATTCCTCAAAAACAGTGTGTTTCATTTTTGTACCTATACGGTATCTTTTGTATTCTTCCATTGATTTGCAAAAGACATAATATGCAAATTAAGAATAAGATTTTTAGATTTTTGTTTGGTTCTTGTTTTGTGGGTTTGGGGTTTTATGGAACCAATGAGAAATGTGTTCTAGACAAGTTAGGAAAATGTGAACATGTAAATTTTACACCTCCAAGATGGGTTTTTTAAACATAATGCCATTGCATTCATCCTACACTACAGGAGATTTTTTAAATGGCTACAGCAGGTATAAAAAAATGTCTAATGAAATATTTCAGCATAGATTATGGTGTGTAACCTGCCAATTGAGATTTGATATTCTTAAGGGGAACCTGAAGACTTGACATATAATTTTGTAAAAGTCATATTTCCTTGACTTAAATAACACCCCATGGTATTAATCAAACTCCACAGAGCCAGTATGCAGAATCAGAAGCAGAGCATTCTTGTGTAATAAGGAACTGTGCATGATCTGAGAAATTACTTCAAAATTTGGTAACTTACTGGTCGATATTTCTGAAGCTAGTTATGAATATAGAGCTCTTGAAATGTTCCAGCAAAGCCAGTGTGTTAGTATCAAGATAACTATTTAAATTTTCTTTGGTTTGGTGAATTTCTATAATTTTTTTTGAGCTGAGCTTCAAACCAACTCCATTCCCTGGCTGATGCCATGGACCCAGGAACATTGTTTCTCCTCAAGGACCACTTCATCAAGGATCACCAAAGCTGCTCAGGAGCCTGGCTTGCCATGCCAGCAGTCTGCTTTGTATCTATCAGGAGTCCTCCACACCAGTGTTGATCCCCACAAACTGATCTATGTTCAGATTTCCCTGAGGCAAGACCCTGGAAACTTGGGAACCATCCACCTAGACAGGGCTTTCCTCCAGTTTTTCAGCAGTGAAATGAAAGTCAGTGAAAGCACCCACATCCCAAGTTTTCAAGCTCATACATCTCAGGTTTGGAGCCTGAGAAAACTTATATGGGCTCACAGTGCAAGTGTGTCCCAGGCAGGGTTCACCCTCCACCACTGAATTAAACTGCAATTTGTCCAGGGAGCTGGCAATTTTTTTAGCTGAGATGCTGCCATTCATAGTTAGAAAAAGCAAGAGGTCCTATGAGCAGAAAACTCTGTTTTTCAGCTGGCTTTAAGAAAAACTACAATTCTTTCCCAAAAAGAGTTTACAAATTGAAACCATTACCTGGCAACAACATCATTATTGTTAGTCTTCAAGGAGGTTCCACTTGGGCTCAGTGTTCCATTTACACATCATAGCAGTACTCTCTTCCAGACATTATAAAGGATAAAAAGGCTGTAGGGAACTCTTGGGGTGAATTTTAAAAGAAAAAAAAAAAAAACACAAACAAAAAACCAATTAGGTTAACTTATTACTGTATCAGATTTGTCTACAATCCCATATGAGGAAAACAAAACCAAACCAAACAAAAAAAAAATATCCTCAAGTTAATCTAATGCTTGAAAAATAGTTGAAAGCAATTTGAGGGTTTTTTTAGCTTGCTTTTTGTTTTGAGCTGCAAGTCAGGAGCAGAGCACAGTTCCATGTCATGTGTTATTCACAGATGGAAAAATATGGGCTTATTATTTGCTCAGTGTTTGCTGGTGATATCAAGATATTTCATTAAAAGAGGAAATGGCCGCAGGTTTTCTGCATCCCAGTCCTGAGATTTAATCCCTGGGGAAAATGTTGAAAATGAAAAATAATGATGTGAGCAAGGCCTAACTCTTCACTTGTGAATACAGTAAGTTTTAAACAAATTATCCACATGTAATTTATCATATATAACTGCAGTACAAGTTTATCAGACGTGTTGACAACAGTTTCAGTCCAATCTCTGGGAAGCTTACTTCCCAGTCCCCATCCTGATGGCAGCTGCCAATGGCACAGCTCAGTGCCTGGTACCTGCAGAACTGCCCTGCTCAGGGAAAGCCCCAGACGGCCTTTCAGGAAAATTAATCTCCCTGTAGCTCCCCCAAGAACCTGTCAGAGATCAAGATATGGAGGAAGCTCTCTTCCCACATGCCTAACTCTATCTCTCTCCTCAGAATCTCTATCCTCCTCTACTGGAGGGAGAATGCTGCAGGGGAATGCCTTTATAACTAGAAGCTTCATACCTCTCACAGCTTATCACAATCTCATCCTCCTCTCTCTGCAATTGGCATCTTCCCATTGCAAAATCCTCTGCTCCTACATGTTACATTCTCCCTTACTAGTAAAGAGAGCTATTTAGCTGGTAATTCTGAGCAACTGTTGAACATCCCTTCTTCCAGTCCTTGCTGTTTTCCTTCAGCTTTGACCTGTGCCAAAAAAACCTTCTGCTTATGCCTAAACTATTGTCACAGATGAATTTTAATTAATCCATCATTAAATCATTTTTGACACAGAGCAGAAATCATCCAAAACATAAAGCCTGAAATCTTTGACTCCCATTTCACCAGACTGGGGGAAGGCAGAAAAATTTCTGCCCATTACATAAACCCTGGGCAGGTACTGCAAACCTTCAAAGGATCTTGGAAAGGATGTCATCCATAACAGCCCTCCTGGGAATGGAGAAACTCACTTGTGGGGCTCTGTCTTGACAGAGATGGGGGAGAAGGTGTGCACTGTAGCCATGAGGGGCTGTGGAAGATGCAGTGGCAGAGAAAGGCATGAAAGCCGTCTTCTCGGAGATGGCATGCATTTAAAGAAACATATTTTCATTGCAGAGTTCAAAGTTAGCAGGCCATGTTGGATCATCTAAACAAGGCTCATGCTAAATATAGCTTTGGCTATAAGCATCCTCTATATAATACAACCAGCAAGTGCCAGCTCTTCGTAGTGGTAGGATTGGGGTTTATTAGACTGCTCAGTTGTCATCAACTTGGACCAAACTACTGCTACTTTGAGAAAGCAATAGCAGATCAAGTTTATACCTGGGATGCACCTGTGCCTGAGATTCACGATAAAAAGCTTAATTATTTCTCAGGTTGTGGTCTGACATAGGGCCAAACTAAGGGATCTCAATTTAAAAGTCTGTGAAAAATACCAGATAACATTTTAATTGTCAGACAGGATTAACATTCAGCTCATGCTAATAAAAAAAATAAGAATATGAAAACTACATTACCAAATAGGGATTTTTTGAAAAATAAAAATGCAAGCTGCAATAGCTTACTGTATAAGGTTGAAAAAAGACTCTTGACTGTGGAAATCATCATTATCTTATGCTTCACAAAGGAGAGCCCTACATCCTAGAACCTAAATGTTGCAGTCTGGAGCTCCAGGAGCCACTCACCAGGCACTTCATTTGCTTGCCATAAAACCCAACCAGTAAATCTTATCTAACTTCTGCATGAGAAGATGCCTAAGTTTGAAATGTCAGTTTGTACAGCTCTAACTGTAACTCTAATAATTCAACTTCAGTCATAATGATATGCTTTTGCTTAGTTCAAGTTTGGTTTCTGTTTGTGTTTTGCCATGTCTACAACTGATTGGAGCCCTGACACCAATTACTATTGTCTTGTGCAGATTTGTTCAGAATTAAAAAAGAAAGACAAAAAAAACCCCAAAACAACCAAATAAAAACAAACAAAATAACCCCCACCCCACCAAAACTAAACAAGAACAAAACAAAGCAAACAAAAAACCCAAACAACCAAAACCCCCAAAAAATCCACCTAGGGAAGAAAGGAACAATGAATCAATTTTTATAAACAGAATAAAAGCTCCCCTCAAACCCATCTAACTTAGTTGACAATGGCATATTTCCCATGATCTGTCCTTCCTGGCTATGCTCTTGCTCAGCTCCATTGCTGGTTTTGTGACACCCAGCTCTGTAAGTTTCCATTTCATGCATTAGAGAGGGAAAAGCTGCCACTATTGTCCCTGTGTGCAGCAGCACATCAATCCTGGATGTGTCCACAAGACAGCCTTTAAACACCGGTGAAACTGCTGTCCTATTGCACCCTGTGAAAGGGCTGGAAACACTTCCAGGAGCCCCTCTAGAAACCAAGACTTGGAAAAAGTGTTTCAGAGCCTAATCTGTGGCAACAAGAATAGAAAACATATTATTCTGAGTTAGAGAAATATGATAAAGGAAACCCAAACATGGAAAAAAGAGGGGGGAAAACCAAAACAAACCCCAACCACTCAGTAGGAAGCCTGAAAAGCTATTCCAATAATCAGGAAGTTCCTAATCCAGATGAGACTTGGTCTGAACTGTGGTGGGCTATGCTACTGCCAGATGCTGTTCCCAGTGTGATTTATTTCAAGAGAATATTGGACTTGGCCAAGAAGCTTCCTTTGTTTGACTTCTCTTTTTCTGCAAGTCTTGAGTGATGCAAAGGGCACTGGGATGGGGTTCACTCTTCCCCTAGAACTCTTTTTTCCATTTTTTATACACACTGCTAGGAAATTGTGATGCATTTCAAAATCATCTGACATTATATTTCAGCATTGCAGTAACTGAGATGATTACAGGTTGATCAGGAAAATGATCAACCGTTTATTTAGACAGGCCAACTTTGATGCTGATTACAGCAGTCCTGCTGTTCTTGGTTCTTAATGTAGCATCTGTTCTTACAAGTAAGGAATAGCCATTAAACCAGTCTATAAATATATTATTCCTTTCTCCACAGGGAAGTGTCTCTGAGGCAGGGGCTGAAAGCCCTGTGTTGAGTTGAAATGGGGTCCTGGACTATAGACAGGGATTGGGAAGTCTTCAGGAAAAGTGAGTCAGGGCCAGAAGTCCTGGTTGTGCCTTCAAGGCCCTGACAGACATAAACCCATTCTTCTTCCTTAAAAAGGAAGCAAATGAGTGGGTCACATGACTTCACTGGTATGGTCAAGATGGTCAGCAGTGGAGAAGACAATTATTTCTTGCAACAGTTAGACTGTATGATCCTCCTGGTCATATCAAGATTTAACTATACTTTTCCAAATATCTGCCAATCTTTCTCCATCCAAGCCTTCCTCTAAACAGCTTCTCCTCTCACTGGACTGAGGTGTTTGGGAAGCACCATCCTACAGAGACCTAGTGGGCTCATCTATGCAAATCAGGTATTAAGTGAGAAGGAAGAGGCCCAGGATGTTTACAGGGATGCTCTTGATGGATGAAAGGTATCTGAAGAACGTCGCTGTAACGAGGGGGGAAAATCCTGCAGCAGAAATCCTGCTGGAAAAAGAGATTTCTCATTCACTCAAGCTGTTTCTTTCTTCCCCTTATCTGACCAACTGAGGCTAAATTCCTGTAAAGGATATCTTTCCCACATGATCTAAAAGACACTGTTCATCAGCACGGCCATACCTTTTGCATTTTATTTCTGGTAACCAGAGAACCAGCAAAGGCTTCCCTTCAATGTCCAAGCATGCTGGTGTAAGACCAGAAGATGAGTGTTCATAAACATAAAAGCCCCAAGCCTAGAAAAGGAGTGAGCCAAGAACTGCTAGCATATCTGTTTATAGAGGAAAATTGAATAACAAAGATGCAGTGATGTAAACATGTGTCTAGGCAGGATAATGTACCTCTATGTGCAAAAATAATTTCCCAGAATAAGGTTACTTTTACTGTGGACATACTAGCAAAATAAGGAGCTTTTTATTCCAGAATAATTTCTCGTTCTGGAAAGCAGATCAATTGCTTATTCTGGAGCAGTGTCTACACAGTATGCATACCAGGGTAGCCAAACAACTGCAGGGACTCACCTATGAACTGCACTTTCTGTCTGTTTTCCCAATAAACAAGACTTATTAGTGTCTGGGGGTGTGTGTATGAGAGGGAGATATGGCAGTCTTCCTTTATCAAAAATGAAAAATCAAGTAATAAAATCTCAAGAAAACACAGTCTGCTTCAAAACCACTCACTGCATCATGAAAAGCAACAAAGGAGAATTGGAGCTCATCAGAACCTATTATTTAATGAGAATCTGAAGGAATGAACTCCAGTTTCCTATAGCTCTGTCTCATGGACTTTATTGAACTACAGTGGCTAGAAGACAGATGCTCCAGTTAACTTTTCTCACTGATGTCACATGTATGTGTAGATTTTGTGGTATGTAACAACACATGAACTCCCAATGTCATCTTTGCCATGCTCTGAGCACAAAGAGGTATGTAGTTAGCTTCTTCAGCCACCAGCCTTCTTTTTCTTAAACTTGTTATAATTTAATTGTCTTTGAGAGTTTTGCTCAGCTGAAACTGATTGGTACATTCAAAAATTTGTAATGAGATACATAGACACATGTACACACAAGGGGTGGAACATATAAAATACATAGATACAGACATTTCAGTTGGGGAGTAGCTGAGGAGAGGAATGGGTTGCTATGGAGCTTTGTTTATCACATGTAAGATATGGAAGAGAATTTCCCTGATTGACCATAAGGGTAAGACTAGGCTGAGCAGCATAGGCACGGATGCCTCTGCCACAGATGTCCAGGTTTCAAACAAAGTATATTCTGCTGAAGCTTTTCATAGAAGACTAGCCTTGAACTCAGCACTAACTATGACTGCTGCTGTGGTAGCCATTCAGGAAAAGCAAGCAGGTAGGCTGGGAAAAGGTGGGCAAACTTTTTGAAACATCATATATTTATATATTCCCAAGACAGTGGGCAAGGAAGTAGATAAAAAGGGTGAAAACTAGCACAGTAAAGGAGCATTCAGAGTTTAACCTATTTTTAGTGGGTTGTGATTAAAATCATGGTGGCAAATACTGCCCAATCTCTTTCTTGGATAGCTTTCAAAAGAATTAGGAGGTCACTGAATAAAAAAAAAAAAAAAAGGAAACTGATAAAAGTTTTGCTGGAAAGCCTTCATGCTAGCAGCAAAATGTGCAACAGTTAAGGCTGAATCTCAGAGCTAAAGGATGAGATGAAGCCTGAGCAACATAATGCAGAGGGCAAAGCTACAGAGGAACTGTTATGAAACCTGAGAAACAGAGAAGAGCTTGAAAAGGAAAATAGCTTTCTAATCTGATACCTGAAATATAGTGGGGCATTACTGAATGAAGGAAAGAGACTTCCTTCCATTATCAGGAATGATCAAGGAAAAACAATAAAGAGGTATAAAATACCATGGGAGGCAGCAAGATGCAGCAGGAGTAGCCGAAGTCTTGATTGCAGCCTGCTACCTAGCTGAGAATTGATGACAATAATGCATTAGTCCCTGCCCCATGAAGGGTCCTGGCTCCCCAGGCACTGCGTTTCTGCTGCGGGGCTCAGCCCTCGGCAGGCCCTCAGCATGTCACAGGTCATCGGCCGGGAACAGCGCTGCGCTGTGTGCTATGTCCGTGCCCGGCCCGGGCGGAGAATGGAAAACTGCGAAGGGATGCTGTGGATGCACCTCTGACCAGGAGAAGGAGGTGTGTGTCTGTGTGGGTGTGTATGAGCGGTGTGTCTGTGTGCATGCCTGCACATTCCCTGTCTGCTAGGGCGGTGTGTGGGGAGATCTGAGAGGTGCGTGCATCCCATCCCCAGCAATGTTAATGTGCATTCACCCGTGTGTGAGAGGGGAATCCCCTGCCTAGAGGGTGCCCTTAGCGTGGGTTGTGTGTGCGCGTGTGTGTGCGCATCCCCTGCCTGGGGGTCGGTGTGGGCTGTGTGTGTACATGCATGTGCACGAGTGTGTGTGTCCGTGTGTCCCTG
>VYXF01007831.1:56793-68667 GCA_013397295.1 Polioptila caerulea | reverse complement strand
AAGCTAAACCCCAAGGCATCAGTAAAGCTGCTGTGTGTGCTGCTGATTGGTTGTTATGTGTTAAGAAAAGTATAAAATGCATTATAACCAGAACAGAAGTGCTTCAAGCATGTCTCGAGGCTGGGGCTGGCAGCTCAGAGGTGAGGCTCTGCACCCACGACCCAAGATTGCTGTCATCCTGTGCAATAAACTAAAATAAAGCATTTTTAAAGAGCTGCTTGGAGTCCTGCATGTCTCCTTCAGCTCAGCTCTCCCTCAGTGCCAGGGAGAGGGGATGAGAGCAGGAAAGGCAGGTGGGACCAAGCCTGACTGCAGCTTTGTCCCCTCAGAGCATCCTCAAGGCTGAGCAGAAAAATCTCCTGCTCCGTGTGAGGTGTGGGTGCCTCCAAGGTGGCACAGGGAAAAGATGGAATTACAGATCCCTGGGCTGGTAACTCTCTGCTGTTCCACCCCGGTCAGCAGGACACACAAGGTCCTGGGGACAATTTGGGTGCCAAGTTTACCAGGAGAGGTCTCATGGGCATTTCTGCCCCTGGAACAAGGGATGGTTTGCTCACAGCCAGCGCCCCTCCAGCACCACCACGCTGAAATCACCTCGGTGTTAATTGGTACTGGGTGATTGTAACCCACCAGGAACACTCTGTCCTTATCACAAAGATCAGAATTTTTATTTATCCTGCCTTCTCTGATGGTTTGAGACACCATTCTGGCAAACCCAGCTGCCTGCACCAACACTGGCCTGGCTTCTCCCTTCACAAAGAGGATAAGAAAATCCAGGTATTTATCTAGAGATGCCTTCCCAGTGCTAAATATTGAAAAGATATGCTCATGATTGGCCTACTCCACCCAAAACTCCACTTCAGAAGCAGGAGGTCATGAAGGAAACTGCCAATGCACCCAGCAGACAAACAGATAAATCCTGAGCATCCTCATCACCTCCTTTATGGTTCCTGTTCAAAAAATAAAAGCCTCCCACTGCATTTGATGTTGTTTTTATCAACAGCACAATAAATCAGTGCCATCTAGTGGAGTCCACAATGTTAACCTGGACCACAGCTTCCAAATCTTACCTGTCTGGAATTTACAACCTCTCAGAAACCCTCCCTGCAGTGCAGGCAGCTGATCCATCAAACAGACGAGTTCAAGTCTGCACTTCAGTTCCCCTCACCTTCCACAAACCTGCAGGACCAACAGCTGGAGCCCAAAACACCCCTCCAGCACCAGCAGGAACTCACCTTTGGAGCTCCTGAACGTGCAGCCAAGAGCTCTGCAGTTACACGAAACGTGGGCCAAAAATCAACAGAAATGTTCAATTCCTGCCTTGATTTATAGGGATTTTCCAGCAGTTTAGGAACTAATAATGCATGAGGCTGTTTAACACAGTGGTACCAGCACGTTTCATTAAGAGCACCCCAATTAGCACTGTGGGATTCTGCATTTCTCTGGTTCAGCCCCTCTGCAAGGGCACTGAGATCATTCCACTGCCCTGGGAAAGTCAAATTTGCCCAGCCAAAAACAGGAGCACACGCTCAATCAAAGTCCCCTCCTTTGTGGCAGTGACATTCCAGGCTTTTAGATAAGCACAAAATGTGATTATTCCCCTTTCCATTGTTAAAATGCCATTTCTGGTTTGGGGGATTTTCAGGAGTGCATCCCGAGCCCTAATGCAGGGTTCACACACCATAATTAACAAAAAACCCCAGAAAATGAGCTGGGAGTGAATTACCTGGCAATAGAATTGACCAACAAGATGTGGACTGGATGCTGCAAGATCCCACCCCAAAGTCACAAATCCTATCAAGGCTCCCACGTGTCCAAGGAGAGAATTCCACACCCTGCCTGTGCCAAAAATCCCCCATTCCTTCCCAAATTCTGCTTCTGGGGGCTCCCACTTGGGCAGCACCAGGGTTCTGCCATCATTGCCAGCACTGCTGCTCCTGGGAAGAATCCTAATTTCCCTTCCCAAGGCTCCCACTCAGCCCCAAGGTGGGAATGTTCAGAAATTGCCATCAAACATGGAAATGCAGCTCCTCTGACAGGCTCTTGTCTGACGCAATGCCAGGCAGGGATATTTTTAGTTCTAATCCATTTAAAGTGCTAAATTCCAAGGGAATCAGCAGCATTGCTTTCACTCACCACTCCCACCAAATTCCTCTGGTCCCACTGCAATCTTCAAGGAAAAGGAGATAAGAGAACCCTTCACCTGATAAGAAAATACCTTTATCTTTTGTTTCTTTAATGCTTGGAGGCACTTCTGCATGTGCCACTAAATAATAAATCACACACAATAAATCTCCTGGACACAGAGGACGCTGCAGGAATCATCAATAATGGATTGGGCCTGAACACCCCAAAGCAGGCAGGGTGGGATTTGCTATTTTTATCTCGAGGTTGCTTTGGATGGACCACTTTGGGTTGATGAAAAGCAACCCCTGGGAATCCACAGAAGCTCTGGAATCACTGATCACCCTCCAGACCTGCCAGAGTGACTGCAGCTACAAACCAGAGCCTGAAATTCAGGGCTGAACACAACAAAAAATGGTCACAATGGCTTTGTGCTTCGTTTCAACCTAGATCCAGTCTCATAAAGCAAGAATTCTTCACAAAAAAAAGGCTTCTTTTAACCAAAATAATGGGGATTTCAAAACTTGGGACTTTCATCTGCAGGTAGTTGGCACATTCAGCCTTTTCTTTGGGGATTAACAGGTAAAAAGTGACTAAAATAGAGACAGGTTCTATCAGAAACTGAAGCACGTGCATTAGAAAGCAAAAAAAGCTTTAATTTATTGGTATTAGAGAGCACTAACAGAGATTGTCCTAAAGCACAGCCTTGAGAGCTCTCCCATCTCCCACAAAGGATTATTTTCACATTAAAATAACCCAAACCCACGAGCCTGTGTATGAACCATTTATTTCTACTATTGTTTTCTCAGCAAACACCAACCACTGCCATTGATAAAAGCAGAAATACCTGAAGAGTGTTTGCCCAGAACACAAAAAAAACCCAAGGCAAACACACTCCAGGGACTGCTCCAAGTGCACCTTTTCACCTTGAATATTCAATAACTCCTGGGTAAAAATCAAGGAAAAAGCTGCTCCAGAAAATGTGTGTTTACAAAACAAAAGAGCCCAATTCAAAGGGTTTGAAGTGCAGTTTTCTCCTGGAAGAGAAATGGAGTGGGAAAAAAAAATATCTCAGGACTGGGTTTGTGCAATGCTTTGCTGGTTGTGAGATTTTTGTCCTTACAACAGAACCTGAGTGTGAAATTGTGACAGATTGGTTGAAACCCTCCCAGAGCTCCCCTTCAGCTGAGCTGAGAGCATCCAGCAAGGAAAAGAGCACTGCTGATGTGAATTTGCTGTGTTTTTTCCCTCCCCACCCACAGCAAGCCATTAATGAGCAGCAGGTCACATTAATTGCAGTGTGAGCAGCAAGGCAGGGCCTGGGTGGGAAAAAACTCGGCTTTTTCTCTTTCAATTAAACCCTGGGTTTTCACTGGGTCTAAGGAAGATCAGCACAAGCCATTTGTTTAAAAATCAAGGTTGGTCTTCACTCAAGCAGGCACTTGGAATTTTCACAGGGATTCCTCAGTACCTGGGAGCAGGTGAGAAAAATTCCTGCCTGGATATTCCCTGGGACTGGATCAAAGCAGGATTTCCATCCTCGTGCCTGATACTGTGCAAAACCAAACTGCACACCAGCATCACCACAAAAAACACCTTTTTTTTTTGGCCAGGAATAAAAGCATCCTACCAATAGAAACACCCATTTCTAGACAAAAATAACTTTAATTCTATTAACAGAAATAGTTCACAGGATTTCTTGCTGTGGAGCCAGCAGTCATGCCAGCCTGGAGTGGGAAATTCAAACCACAAACAATCACTGCAGCACCAGGTTTTGTCCATCAAGCACAAACTACCCCAAGTTTGCATGAAATACTCATTTTACAGAGAAACGGGGAAAAATTAGAGAGCAAAATGGCCAAACCAAACCCAGTGGCAAAGCCAGAAGTGAATCAACGTGGAATTAAATCTCTGATGCTGTAGCTCTTCTTACAGCGAAAATAAAGTTGTTTTAGGTTGTCTGCAAGAAATAAACGTGCACATCTGATTCCCTTGGTGCATCCCAGCTTCCCTCCTTCACTGGCAGCCGGCAGGGAATAAACTGAGAGCCTGGCAGAGATCATGGGGGGATTAAAGTGCAGGAGGATTGGGGAGTGTGCAGTAATTCCGTGTGCCCAGGGCACGCCAGCCCCTGGGGATTATCTGCTGCAAACACAACTGCAACACACTCCCAGCCCTGTCCTTTTGGCTCCTGCAGCTCCCAAGAATTAAAGAAGTTCCTTGGCCAAGTGTCGCTGTTTAGGGCAAATTTGGGGAGAAACCTCCGGGAGGAGTCCCTCCAGAAAACAAATCCGAACCGCCGCTCGTCCCAGCTGGTTCGAGACAGGAAAAAGAATTATTCCTTGGAGGAAAGNGTCCGGAGAACTTCTGTGCCTCGGCTGGCCAAAAACTAACAAACAGCAAAGGAGAGCTCTCTGCCATCCACACTGCAGACAGCACAGGCCGTGCGTGAGGGAAAGCTGAAAACTCTGATCTTTGTGTTTTGAAAACAATTGCCTCAGACATTCAACTGCTTCACCTTCGCTCTCAGATCCAGTTTTAAAGGTGCAAAACTTATTTCTGAGCTAAACAGACGAATGGGGATACAATTCAGCATCAACCCAGGACACCAAGCAGCTGTTGGTTGTATTTCCCTCAAATGCCACGCACAAGTGTCTTCCTCCCATCATTAATGCAGCGAAAAATGCAAAATCAGCCCCTCAAATGTTGTCATTAGCCAATAACGAGAGGGCATTTTGCTCCCTGGAATCTGCGAGGCACGTCCACAAGTTTAAGAGGAAGTTTTAAAATGGTTATTTTGAGGCTTTCAAAGCACACCCAGGTGGGCTCTAAGTGCTTCAGCAGAACGGTGCCACAGCTCGCACACAATTAATATTAATGAGATGAAAACAATGTGCAGGCAGCGATCGCTGAAGGGAAACACCAGCACTGGCTGTGTGCAGAATTTCCTGCTGCACTTCACCCCTGAACACTGCAAGTGCAGGGGGCTCTGGATGGAATTAGGGGGAAATAAATGGGAATTGTCCGGCGTGGCTGCTCTGGGGGTTTCCTTCTGCCTGCGGGGACACAGGCAAAGCTCTGCCACGCCAGGAAAATCCACCCACTCCTACCCCAAAGCAGCCACACAACTCACAGCAAAATACAACAAAAATCAACATTCAGCAGAAAAGTGCTCTCCCCATCTCGCTGCCCTAACAGCATCACCAAATTACACCAAAATTCCTCATGTTGCCTACAAAAACACCCCAAAAATACCATTTTGATCACAGAGAACAACAATAAACACACCAAGAGCTCCACCCCAGTGCTTCATTTCCACAAAGACCTTTCCACGTTCAAACCAACCCCAGCCCAGCCTGAACATCAGCACTCAAGGCTGGTTTTTAGCCTTTTGTGCATTTTTCCTGTTTGGAAGCTGCTGCTTTCCATAACTTCACTCCTGAAATTCACACCAAGAGGGAACTCTCTGCCAGTTTCCCCGCAGAACAAAATCATCAAGTGTAAGGAAATGTGCCCAAGGAGTTGATAAAACGAGGAAAAGCAGAAGCAGAGAGACACCAAGGCCTTCAGCAAACAGCTCAATAATATTGATTAAACACAAACACCAGGTAACATCTTTGGATTTGGGGAGCACAGGTTGTCTGAAATGCAGATTTTTGCTTCCAACAAAAGGTTTTCTTCAGCACAGCCAGGATCAGTTCTCCCCACAGCACTGGTGGTAATTCACAATCTGCAGCCCAGTTTTACTCACTGTAACAAAATGCAATTCCCACTGTCCTGTACCAGGACTTTTGTATGTAAGATAGAGCTAAAGATGGATATTTTATCTGCCCATTTTCTCCTTCAGAATACCAACCCATCACCCAGTGAAACATCTCTGCTGCCCACTGGAGTCCATCCTTCAATATCTACGTGGGGTTTTGAGATTCATACAAAGAAAAGGACCCAAAATCTGCCCTTTTCTGGATTTTTTAGCACAGACACAGCTCATTAACAGCTCACCTCGCACTGCCCAGAGCAGCAGCTGAGGTTACACAAACCCACGGAAATCCTGTTATTCCCAAACTCCCACAATCTGGGATGCCCCAGCCTTCACCCCCTCCCCAAATGCACCAAGACCCCGAGCTTGACCTGCTGCGATCCCAAGAGGCAAAACCAAGGAAGGATTTGCTGGAACCCTGAACGCAGAGAATTTCAAACTTTCTGGCACTGAGTGTGTGAGGGTGTAGTTGAACAGAAGTTGTGTTATCTCCCAGGGTGAGAAATTCAGAATTTAAAGCAGTGGGTTAAAGTAATATATCTGTAACAAGATAGAGAGTTTCGAGCGTAGTCTTCTTTTTTCTTCTTCTTCACAAGTTTAGATAATTTTGTGTGATTAGTTAGAAAAATCCGCAGTGCAAGGCATGAGTAATTAATTATTGGGTTAGAAGCAAAAATAAATTAGTTGGCATGCCATAATTGGGTAGTTTTAAAAAAACCTTTAAGGCATTACTCCGTTTTTCCTTAGCACTCGCAGCCAGTGATGCTGTAACTTAAATAAAATAATAAATACCCAAGGCCAAACAAGAATCCTGCCTCTCACACTTCTAATCCTGACCCTGAAGAGAAAAAAACCTAATAAAGGTTTGCCCCAAGAAGTGGCCAGAGTTTTGTTTGATTTTATTTTGCACCCCAGCTGCCAGGGAGAGCCCTGCCCCAAACTCCGCCCGGATGCTGCAGCTCTCAGCTCGAATAAATGGAATAAAAAACCCCTTTGGAGCACAACAATCCCAGTGGCTGCACAATGCCAGTCCCGGCTCCTTTGAGAGGGTGATTAACATGCAAGGAACCAGCACCGAGCATCCCCCGGCCCCGAGCTGCCCTCAATTACTGCCCGTGCTCGTTACCAGCACCAGCCTGGGCAATAATTAACATTAAAGCCCGGGTTGTGGGCAAACACCACCAACCTGGCTGCTCCTCCTTTGTGGCACGGTGAAACCCAGCCTGGAACATCCCACATTGGAGAAAAAAAAAAAAAAAAAGGGATTTCAATTTTTGAATGCTTCATGCACATCAGTCTTGGCTGTAAAAGGAACGGCTGCAAAGAACTGCACTTTTTAAATAAAGGTTTTGGGGGTTTTTTTTCATAAAACAAGGGTATTTGCAATCTTACAGTTTGATTTCAGGGACAATTAAATCCTGCAGGAACACACTGCAGTAGCAGTAACTTTTAATTTTTTTTTTTATATGGTTGTTTTTGGGACAAGAGATATTAAACATCTGGAAAAGCCCATTCAAGTTTGGAGGCAGCAATTTTCTATTCCCATTGTCTAAAATCTTTATCACTTAATTTCATCATTGATCACCTGCTCAACTCCACAGCTCAGCCAGGGCTCTCCTCTGGAAAGGAGCTTGAATTTCAAGCACTGATTCAGACCAAACTCTGCCCAAAATGTGCCCAAAATGTGCCCTGGCCCATTTCTCCCTCTGACCCTTCATTTCACACAACTCCCCATTTCTGCACACAGATTGTCACACTCCCATTCAGGTCCTTGGAGTCATATTTCAAGTTAATCAATGTGGTAAATTATAATTAACCATAAACCAGCAACAAACAATTAGCATTCTTGTTTATCTCAGAGATTCAAGGGTGATAAATAGCATGAATATAAACAAAGAAGGAAAAGTAAATTACACATTCAAATAAGCTTCTATTATAACTATTTTTATAGGAGCAGAGGTAGGAAAATCACAGAATAATTGGGGTTGGAAGGGGCATTTTGAGATTATCCAGTTCAAGGTGTGTTCTGAAGGTCTATGGATGATCTCTGCACTCAACCTGCTCCAGGATTCGTCCAACAAAAACCAAAAAAGAGGGATTTGGCTGTGTTTTCATATGCCCAGAGAGGATCTGCTGTATTCCAGTTCCTTCTGTCCCTGGGCATCACTGGGGAGATCCTGGCTGGCTTCCCTCCTTCCCAGCAGGAATTTCCCCCATCCACATCCCCCCGAGTCCTCTCCTTCCAGCCTCAGCTCCTTCTCACACCAAAGATGCTCCTCCAGCCCCTCTGCAGTAATCCCACAGATTTTTTTTGGCACTGGGGAGCCCAGAATTGGGCTCTGCATTCCAAATGTGGCCTCAGCAGCGAGGAGCAGGTGGATTTTCAGGAAATTACCCTGCCTTGCCTGATTTTAATAACAAATTGTGGCAAGTTCCTACCCTCATTTACCCGATGGCTGGAACAGCCTTAAAAACTCAGCTACAAAGAAAACATAAATACGTTTATTCAAGGCATGATGAGATGGACAATTCTGGAACAATTAAAGCAGTCAAGAGTTTCTTTCAATGGATTTTTGTCCTGGCCAATAACGCCCTGGTGAAGTGAAGGACACTTGTTTTAACTCAAAATAAATCAAATGTGCTCCCCATTTTAGGAAAACGACCATTTCAATGGATTTCCCAAGTATTTCCCCACATCATTCTACCCAGGCTGCACTGAACCAGCCAGCTCCCGTTTTCCCAACACCCCCCTGCATCTGTCCTGTCACAGGATCTGGGATGGAAACAGAGGATGGATCAGCCCTGCCACGTTTCCATTCCTGCTGCAGCCTAAACTGCATTTCCTGCATGTGCAGCCCTGCATGGCCCCGTGCAGCAGGAGTGGCTGTGGGGTCAGCCAAAGAAAAGGCTCCCTGGGCTGTGTCACTCCCTGGCTTTGTCCCCCCTCTGACCAAGGTTTCAGCCCCAATTTCCCTGGGGACACCCGGGCTCTGACAGAGCTTTGGTGCCTCCATGACCCGGGCAGGGCAGGAGCACAGAACCCACAGAGAGCAATCACAGAGCTGGAAATCTCCCCCATTTCCCAACCCCAGCTCTGTTTCTGCTGAGGGAAGCTGAGACATTCATCTTCAGGCACAAGCTTCTCATTTTTTTTTTCCTTCTTCAAACCCAACATGGCTCCGTGACTTCTGCTGCAAACACCAGATCTCCATCCTAATTATTATTCACTTTGAAGAATTCAGAGAACTCCCCCCTCTCTTAAGCACAGCTCTATGTGACTCTACCCCACAGCTGCTGCTGCTGCTTCTTCAGAGGAATCTTAAAGCAATTTGCACTTGCTTTGCAGGATAAACCTCCCTTTGTGTGCTGTTCCCCAAAAATCAGCTTTTCCGGCAGCTGCCTGGAGATCTGGAGCTCTCAGGACTGAGGCTGCTGATGTCCCACATTTGTCCAAGTCAGAATTTAGCTGAAGCACCTCCAGCACATGAATTTTGGGGTGAAAAAGCAACCTCGTAAGCCAGAGCTGTAACAGGGTCCAAGAAACGCTCCGAGGAAGTTTTCAGGTGAATTTTTGGGTATTTTAAAATGCGCCAGCAGCTCCCTGCACACCCTGAGTGCTCTGGCACGAGGTGTTCCATGGAATCACGGAGGCTGGAAAAGCTCCCCAAGGACATCGAGGCCAAGCTGTGACCAATGCCCACCTTGTCCAGCAATTCCTTGGACACCTCCGGGATGGGGAATCCAAACCCCCCAGGGCAGCCCCCGCCGATGTTTAACCCTTTCCATGAAGAAATTCCTCCTGAAAGTGCTTTTCGTGGAAGCAGAGAATCGTTCAGCTTGGAAAAGACCTTTCAGATCATCAAGTCTCATTGCCAAGTGTCACGGTCACATTTTCTGGGCACCTCCAGGGATGGTGACTCCATCCTGTCTGTCATTTACCCTTGGAACCCGCAGTCACTGACTGTATGGAGAGGGATTAGATGCGTATAAAATTACAAATCGCAGAAACCGGGTTACAAATCAGACATTTATTTTAACCTGAACTCCACCTTTGATTTTTTTAATCTATTTTTCTCCATTCCAGGCGCACTGCAAACCCCCCAAACCCCAGCAAACCCTCCCTGCAGAGCCCATCCCAAAGGCAGGAGCAGGCGCTGCCATTTGCCTCTCCCGGTCACTTCAAAAGGCATCGCTCCTAATGAGCAGCTGCATTTCCATTTCCCCACCAGGAACCGAATGGCCCTGCTGCCAAACCCTGCTCATTTCCATCCCTGGGCGCAGCCAGCCCTTTGCTCCATGCTAATGTGTTTTCCTAAACAAAAGGAGCCGCAGCCAGCCCAGAGCTGACCTTCAAATTTGCTCCTGTGATTTGGATGGCTCCAAGTCTATTTGCCTGGTGGCTTTTTTTTTTTTTTTTTTTTTTTTTTTTTTTTGGTGTGTGGGGGTGGAAAGCGACACATTAATTCATTAATTCCTAAAAAACCATGCGCAAAGGAGAGAGGAGATGCTGGGAGCCGTAGTTCCCAGCCAGACACACCCTCAGCCGAGTGATTCCCCTGCTCCCTGTTTATCAACACCCAAAGAAAACACAATTCTGTTTCCTCGTCATATTCAAAGCTCGCTTCGCTTGTCCCAGGTCCCATTTCACATCGCCGGGGAGGGGCACGAGTGGGAAATAAACAAAGAAACAAAAATCCTCTTTCCAGCGCGCCTGACAAACACTGCCAGGGCAGCATCAGATCCTCAGAATTCCCGGCATAAGAGGCCCGACCCAATCCCAAAGGGAACGGCTTCTCCCGGGCTGCTTACAGAGGGATTCGGGGAAGTTCACAGCACCCATGGCCAGGGGAACACGCTGCAAAAACCCGCCGAAAACACCCCAGAACTGCGCCTGTTTTATATCCCCAGGTGCGCAGAACAAGGGGAAAACCCGCAGGGTGGCCCTTTGGAATGAGGAGATAAACTGCGCTTTGTCTCCTCTGCTCCTCGCAGACTGATGGCAGCAGATGCAGGATCCCCTCCTCCTCCTCCTCCTCCTCCTCCTCCTCCTTTTCCTCCCCCAGCAATTGGTTCTGCTTCCCTGGCAGCCCGCGGAGGGAATCCATGGCATCGCCCTCCCGCCCCCAAACAAACAGGAAAACCCATAAAAAAAACCCCCCATGGCATCCTCCATCCACGGGAAGCCAGGCTGCACCCAACGGAGGAGCAGTCTATCCTTAAAATACATTCCTGGAGGGGAGCCAAGAAAAGTGAAGGCACTTTCAGCCTGGAGAGCAGCCACGAATGTTTAACACTTTGAAAAACGGGTGTTCATTNAGTTCCCAGCCAGACACACCCTCAGCCGAGTGATTCCCCTGCTCCCTGTTTATCAACACCCAAAGAAAACACAATTCTGTTTCCTCGTCATATTCAAAGCTCGCTTCGCTTGTCCCAGGTCCCATTTCACATCGCCGGGGAGGGGCACGAGTGGGAAATAAACAAAGAAACAAAAATCCTCTTTCCAGCGCGCCTGACAAACACTGCCAGGGCAGCATCAGATCCTCAGAATTCCCGGCATAAGAGGCCCGACCCAATCCCAAAGGGAACGGCTTCTCCCGGGCTGCTTACAGAGGGATTCGGGGAAGTTCACAGCACCCATGGCCAGGGGAACACGCTGCAAAAACCCGCCGAAAACACCCCAGAACTGCGCCTGTTTTATATCCCCAGGTGCGCAGAACAAGGGGAAAACCCGCAGGGTGGCCCTTTGGAATGAGGAGATAAACTGCGCTTTGTCTCCTCTGCTCCTCGCAGACTGATGGCAGCAGATGCAGGATCCCCTCCTCCTCCTCCTCCTCCTCCTCCTCCTCCTTTTCCTCCCCCAGCAATTGGTTCTGCTTCCCTGGCAGCCCGCGGAGGGAATCCATGGCATCGCCCTCCCGCCCCCAAACAAACAGGAAAACCCATAAAAAAACCCCCCCATGGCATCCTCCCTCCACGGGAAGCCAGGCTGC
>VYXF01007831.1:39961-54473 GCA_013397295.1 Polioptila caerulea | reverse complement strand
TCTATTCTATTCTATTCTATTCTATTCTATTCTATTCTATTCTATTCTATTCTATTCTATTCTATTCTATTCTATTCTATTCTATTCTATTCTATTCTATTCTATTCTATTCTATTCTATTCTATTCTATTCTATTCTATTCTATTCTATTCTATTCTATTCTATTCTATTCTATTCTATTCTATTCTATTCTATTCTATTCTATTCTATTCTATTCTATTCTATTCTATTCTATTCTATTCTATTCTATTCTATTCTATTCTATTCTATTCTATTCTATTCTATTCTATTCTATTCTATTCTATTCTATTCTATTCTATTCTATTCTATTCTATTCTATTCTATTCTATTCTATTCTATTCTATTCTATTCTATTCTATTCTATTCTATTCTATTCTATTCTATTCTATTCTATTCTATTCTATTCTATTCTATTCTATTCTATTCTATTCTATTCTATTCTATTCTATTCTATTCTATTCTATTCTATTCTATTCTATTCTATTCTATTCTATTCTATTCTATTCTATTCTATTCTATTCTATTCTATTCTATTCTATTCTATTCTATTCTATTCTATTCTATTCTATTCTATTCTATTCTATTCTATTCTATTCTATTCTATTCTATTCTATTCTATTCTATTCTATTCTATTCTATTCTATTCTATTCTATTCTATTCTATTCTATTCTATTCTATTCTATTCTATTCTATTCTATTCTATTCTATTCTATTCTATTCTATTCTATTCTATTCTATTCTATTCTATTCTATTCTATTCTATTCTATTCTATTCTATTCTATTCTATTCTATTCTATTCTATTCTATTCTATTCTATTCTATTCTATTCTATTCTATACTACATTATTCTATTCTATTCTATTCTATTCTATTTTATTCTATTCTATTCTATTCTATTCTATTCTATTCTATTCTATTCTATTCTATTCTATTCTATTCTATTCTATTCTATTCCATTCCATTCCATTCCATTCCATTCCATTCCATTCCATTCCATTCATTATTGTCACATTGTATTATTAGACTACAAATTATTCTAATGTGTATATAATATGTATGTAAATGTGTGTATATAACACGTGTTATGTGCTGTAGTAAACAGGTATTTCATATTAAATTAATGGTATGGATTGTATGCTAAAGAAAAATGTATATATTATGTATTATGTGCCATGTAAGAAAACATATAAATGTAGCTTGTATCAATTACAGAATATTGATAATACCATAGTAATTATGTGAATGTTAATGGTATATTAATTATTATAGCAGGCAATTAATATGGTCACATCCAATATGAATTATCTGTTATATCACAGAGTACAATGAGATGGCATAAAAATAGTGTATGTGTGTGCTATATATGATATCATATATACTGATACACATTTTATATGTTTTTATATGTTACATATTTTTATATATGTTAGATAGATTTTTATACGCTCTATAGATTTATATGTGCTATATATAGATTATATATATATATATATAAATTTTTTTATATGCTATATATATTTTGGTATGTGTTATATATATTTATATGCAAGTGTCCCAGGCCAGGCTGGAGCCCCCTGGGACAGAGGGAGGTGTCCCTGGAACCTTGGCAAAATGACCTTTGGAGCACCCAGAATGAGGGATTGTGAGCTGGTATTGGCAGAGCTTTCATAAACTCTGGGGTTTCCATGAAATCCCAGTGGCCTTCTCCCCAAAAATCACCAAAAGAGTGAAATCCTGGCAGAGCAGGAGGATTCCTCCGTGGTAAACAATAGTTTTGGGGAGAGCATTCCATCAGTTAAGGCAGCCCTGTTTCCCTGCCAGCTGACATCCCCAAAAATTGGGAGGGAGGGGCCTGTGAGGAGAGAATATTGCACACACCAAACCCCACGAGTTACTGTGGACTGGGGGGGAGCACTTGTTTGTGTTGGAGATATCACATCTTGATTCCTGCTGTACAATATCTCAGTCCATGATGTGGGAGTTTCAACTCCCGGGGTGGATAAAGGGGAAGAACTCACAGGGAATTCAGCCGAGGAAAAATCACCCCAAACCCTCCCAGCTCAGGGGTGGGGCAGAATAAAGGAGAATCTGGAGAGACCATTTCACCTGGAGCAGAATTCCAGAAAAATATCAGCTTTTCTCTTAAAAATTAGACAAAGCAAAGGCACCCAGTGTCTTGCCTGAATTTAGGCCTCTCAACTAATTTAAAAACAAAATCATGGATTTTATGATGAAAATCCAATGGAGACGAGTCCCAGGCATATCCAAATCAAATGAGGTGCTCCAAGTACATTGCCTGACACATTTCCCTTTTTTTTTGGCCATTAACAGAGGTTTATGGGCCGTGCCCGTGCATTTCTTTTTGTTAATATATAAAATGGAAAGGGGGAAAAAAATCCCATCAATCAATAACTGAAGTGCAAGTTTCAGTTATTGACTTCACTGGGTACTTGGCATAAAAGTGAGCAGGAAATTTGAAGTTTTCTGCCACATTTAAAAGCAGCAGCAGTGGAATCTGTCAAATTAATTCCACTTCTGCTCTGCAAATATAATAAAAGTGAATTTTAACCATACAGGCATTTCACAAACATTAGACCCGGATTTGTAAGCCACAAAGCCGAGTTCTCCCTTCTTTGTAGGCTCTGGAAAAGGGGCAGAATTAGGGGATGCACCTGAGCATTCCCCCTGGTCAGAGGGGGATTATTCTGTACTCTGCAGATGTTTTTGGTGATGGATAACAGCACTATGCAAAATGACCTCAAATCAATATTTTTCACAGCCAGGCAATAAAAGCAGAGTTTGTCCCGTGAAACATCCCTCTCTTTGTCACTGATTATTTTTAAAAGTCTTAATATAGAAGAAAAGTAAGAGTATCTCCCTTTCCTTGTTTAGACAACGTGGCTCACAAAGATATTCTTGTGCTCTGGTGATGTCATACGCCAGAGGAATGAGGGTGAAGTCATCAGGACTGGAGAGGTAAAAATACAGCCCAGAAATTCAGAATGTGAGCACTCAAACCCTCTGTTTTATGTCCATACCTGGAGCCAGCTCCAAGCTTGAGCCTGGATTTTTTCCTGGAGTTCTGCTTCCCACAAACAGGGGATGGTTCCATGCCTGGAGCTGTGAGAGGAAGGATGGGGATTTATGGGAATATCCAGGGAAAGGAACCTCCTGGCCATGCTCTGGCTCACAGCTCACATGCACCCAGCTGATGGCATTCCTGGGAGACACCTGGCACTTGTGGGAATGAAGGAAATCTTCCACCTTGGAAGCTAAAATGTGACATTTAATGTGCACTCTTCCACGTAGAAAACCATTACACACTGCCAGTGTGCAGTAAATGTCTCATGTTAATATTTTTAACCCACCCAGTCAACTCTGGTGCTTCAATTCAGAGGAGAAAAGGATTCTCAGCTGAGCAGAATCACAGAAATTAAGAGGGGTGTAAAGAGGATTAATTGACTGTTCTCTTCCACTCTTCCCATGGTGTTGCTGGTTTCTGTTTTAATTTCAAATATTAAAGGTATTTAAAGCACCTCCATCACCCAGTGCCTCTAAATAACAGACATCAGCATCACTAATACCTGGCTATTTTCAAAGAACAGCTGTTCTGCTTGCTGCTTTTATTTCTAATAATATTAATTCCAAGCCTCACCATCACATCATGTGCATTCACACCAGTGTAAAACCAGTGTGTGCAAAATTAGCAGAGGAGAGACTAAAACAAGAGGGTGTCTCATGGTAGCAAGCAATAAAGGATTGTTTTAATTGAAAAAATGCCTCCCTCAGTCTGCTTTGATTCCAAAAAGGATAAACATGCCTGGCAGGAATGTTCAAGCACATGTGGAAGTTTTGAGGAGCCACGTTCTCTGCACATGGGGCTGCTCTGCCAGACCCACACCCAGCAGAATTATTCCTCAGAATTGCCTCTCAAGCAGCAGTGACCACTTAGAAACTTAATGAAGGTTCCCCCCATCCCCCAAAAGCAAAGAGCTGCCCAAAACACAGCAAAAATGAGGAATTTATGACTTTTTGCTCCTCTCTTCCTTTACCACGGGGAGCTCCTTGCCAGCCAAATCCCCAGAAGAATCCACTGGAGCAGAACTGTGCTTTAAACTTTCCTCTTGCTGAGAGGCAGCGACACAGGATTGTGCTGATTGCCCACCAGGCAGGCAGGTAGGCAGTCATTCCAAGAGAAAAAGGGATTTTTAAATCAGCCCAGAGCAGAGCTGAGTGTTTCCCCAACGTTTTTTTGGTTTTTTTTTTTTGGTTGTGACTGGATTTCAGGCACAGAAGAATAAAACTTGTAACAGAATCTCACTCTCTGATTCTGTGTTATGTCAGCCTCACATTTCTCTAAAAATATTGTGGAGAGGATAAAAATATGAGTAAAGGAGTGTTTCTATTTTTACATAATGGTCTTAAGATGGTGCTGAAATGCACTGAGAAGGAAAAAGATCCTGGAAAATTCTTGCTATTGAGGCAAAAATCACTTTTTCTGGAACTGAATACATCCCCTGCTTTGTTACCAAAGCCTGGATGGAGGCTCTGGGATTTACAATATCCTGGTTGTTTTGAGGCAGCTTCTGGCACATCTGGATGTGAAAATTCAGCCACGAAACCTTTGGGCACCACGTTTGGAATTTAATCTTTGCCATCAGCAGTCTGGGGGCCCGAATTCACTCGTGAGCATCACCCTGGGACCCCAGTGCAGCTCCTGCCCCTCCAGGCCTGACCCTGAATTTCAGAGCTCTGCCTCATGGGTCCAGCCTTGATTTTGAGGGTCAGTTTTTGTGGCTGCTGCTCTTGTGCTCCCATCTGAATTAAAGTGATATTAAATGGTTTCCTAAACACGAGATGCTGCTCCTCAGACAGGAACTTCAAGTAAAGCATCCAACAACAAGTGTGGTGGTTTTCATCTACGTGTTTAGGAGGTTTCAGGCTGGCATGGATGCCAGTTTGGGATCAGGGGGACACCTTTAGTGTGGCTTTAGCTCTCTCCACGCGAGTTTCATCTCTGATGAGGAATTGTTGGGTGACAGAGCAGCGCTGCCAGATGATGTAAGATGATGCATTTCTCTGGCAGATGTCTGCCATCTGCACAGCTGCTCCAGCCTCTCGTGGAGAAGGGCTGTGCTCATCATGGAAGGGGAAAAAAACCAACACAGAGCCCTTTGCTGTCACTCAGGCTCCTCCTTGAAGCCATTTTGATCCCAGTCAGGTAGGACAATCAGGGACAGACACCGCCCTTGGCAATCAGGGGGGTCCCCAGGGCCTGTGACTTGGCTTGATGAATCTCCTGGAGACAAACACATCATCACCCCTCAGAACAGCTCAGCCTGTGCAGCTTCCCCTGCACTGCACAGCAGCCCTGGCACGAGGCTGGAATTCAGCACCTTCCCTGATTATTTCAGATTCCTCGTTTTGCAGAAGTTGCTCTCCCCGAGCCCTTGTGGCTCTGTGAGCCCAAACTCGTTGTGTTTCAGCAGCTCAGCCCTTGCTCAGGGCACAGCCAAACCAGGCAGAGCAAAGTCACCTTAGCTGAGCACATTGAGGATTGGATTCAGTGACGTGTCCTGTGCTCCCCTGTGGGGAACCTGTGGCCAAAAAGGAAGCTGCAAACAGAGCTCCTGAGCCTCAGCTTAAACCGAGGAGCACAAGGCCAATCCCGAAAGCAGCAGGAAGGAAATAAATGCAAGAACAACAAAACAGCCCTTCCCCTCTCCCTCATGCCCTTCTCCAAAAGCTCCATCACAATAATGTGAGTAATTAAAAACCTAAGCTGTGATTTGTCCTTTCAAGTGTATTTAATGTCACAAGGCCTCTGGAACTCTGGGATCTTGCCCCTTTTTGTTTTTTGTTTTTTAATTTCTTGTTATTCCAGTTCCACATTAGAGGGGATGTAAATATTTTCCTTCTCAAAGCCAAGCTATTCTGCAAAGATGGTTTTTTTTGAATGAAAGTCATTGCCATTCCACAGCCCACACTCCCTTTGTATTTCCCATTTTTTTTGGAAGCCTAAAGCAGCCCCTTGGGCATGCTACCACTCAGCAGTGTATCAGAGGAAATGACTCAGGATTGCAGGGCTAATCAATATCCACAATGCACTTCATTCCCAGCGTGGCTGGGAGTCAGATCCAGCCAGAGCACCAGGCCATTAAACACAGCCATTTGTGCTGGGGTTAACTTGGAGAGCAGCTTTGATTTTAGAAACACTTAACAAAGTTGTTGCACTGAAGGAAATCACTCCCAATACTTCAAATTTCCATCTTATGTGTCTGAGCCAGCTTCACTTCTAAAATAATCCCACTACAAAAGACCCTCCTGACCCTGCAGGGAAAGGATTCTGTCCTAGTGTCAGGCTGGTATTTCCTATTTTTGCTACCAAGATCAAAATATTCAGCAAAGAGAGCAAAACTGTTTATTTGCAGGACCTTTAAAATGCTTGTGGAGTGTGCATCTTCCTGCAGGACACTTACTGAACTCTTAAACTGCATTTGGAAACTCCAAGGACTCCTTTTCTTCTGGGGCTCTCCTTCCTCTCACTCTTCTTTGAGCTCTGTGTAATGTCTGTGAAGTCGTTCATGCCAGTGAAGATGGAAATGTGAGAAACAAAACAAAACACAAAACAAAAACCAAACCAAAACAAAAGGGTAGAGGCTCAAAAACCTCTCCAGTGCTCCTCCCACTCTCTCTACAAAAAAGACATTTTTTCCCCCAAAAGTACTTTCTATGATATAATCAAAAATTATTTCAAAATTGGGATATCTAAATGAGAAAGAAAATCCTGCTTAGTCACAGGTTCACCTTGTGCCCACTGCCCCTGTTGATGATTTCACAGTATGGAAAAGGCTGCAGAAGAATTCACCCTGGCATAAAGGGTGTGTGGTCTCACTGCTGGCACAATGCAGTCTCCCAAATTGTGCTCTCCATAGAAATCACAGAACAAGTGGAGCAAATAAAAGGAAAATCCAGCAGCAGAAGGTTCTGTTTCAAGTTTCTGAGCTGTGTTTGCAGCTCTTTTAAGGGATACCCAGGGTTAGGTGGGGTGGGCTGGCAGGGGCACCTTCCTAGAACCTGAGACTCTTGGGGGGTTTTGCCTCGCTCTTTTCCAACTCCATGAGGGGAAAAAAAAATCTTTTTCAGTGATAACTTATGGAATTTTCCCCTGGATTTTTAGTTTGATATCCAATTCCTTTAAGCTTAAAGTAGAACTCACCATATTTTTTCTATAACGCAGCCCCAGGGTTGGGTTTTTTTGCATAACAATCTTTTGTACATGAAGACCTGGTTTCTACTTTCTTAGCTGAGGAGTAATTTTGTATTTCTGGCCTTTTTGGAGTAAAACCCTGGTTGGAAATTGGTGTTTACCCAAGAATAGAGGCATCATTTTCCCTGCTGTCCCCCTCCATCCCCAGCAGCACAAAGAGCCCCTGTCAGGGCAGAGCTGGACATAAACAATCCCAGATGGGAGCTCCAACACATCCCTGACCCTTGAGCAAAGATGCCACTGGAAAGCAAAGATGTTTTTTCTCAAAGGGAAGGGGGCAAACCCTTAAAGGTGTCGTGTTTGTGTTTGGGGTGGCCTGGGAAGGCGCTGAGAGCTGCCAGCACCAGCACAGAGAGTGCACAGGCAATTACCTGCTTGGGCCCCTGCCAGGGGAATTGTGTCAACAGCACACTTGTCATGTACAACATTCTGGGAGCTTTAATGGCATTAATTGATGGCACTGGCTGGGGAAGGGAAGAACAGGGGGCCGGTGCTCTGTCAGGGTGACAGCAGGGCCACAGGTGGAGGCAGAGGATGGCATTGCCACCCCTGCCCAAAGCTCTGCAGGCTGAGGGTAGATCTCTCCTTCTGCTGTGAGCTCCAGCTGGTGAGAATCCACAGCTCCAAACCCTCTGCTGCCAGCCTGTAAAAACAGGAATTGATCATTGCCCCTGCTTGGGTGGAGGCAGGAGGCTGCAGTGTGGGCTCCTGCCTCACAGCAAACCAGTGACTGCCCCTGCAGTGATGGTGGCGCCTTTTGGGGCTTCCTAAAAACAGAGGCCAGAGAAAATTAAGGGAATAAAAGCAGTTCTATTTATTGAAGGGCTTCAGGTACATTCAGGGCAGGGAAAGCCTCCCAGGGGCTGCACCCAAAATGGACAGTGGATCACAGGTTTCACACTTTGATAAGTTTGGTGTGTTTGCATTTTGGGGGTTAATCTCCCAATTACAGCTTCAGGTAATGAATTTACCCCAAGTTTGCTCCCCCCAAGTCACTTTAGTTTCCATCTCTGGGGCCTGAGGCAGTGAGGTGTCCCTGATTGCCAGGCCTGGAGAGGAATTGTTGTGTCTGAGCAAAATCGGAAAGCAGCAGCTCCCACTGAGTGTGGAGTTTGGAGTTCTACACTAAAGAACTGCAGGGTCACAAACAGATGGAAAATAGAAAAACTGAAAACTCCAGGCATCAGTGGAGCCCCTGGCACTTGGTGCCCACGTCCTGCCCACTCTGTGCAGGAGCCCAGCGTGGGATGCAGGGGGATGGCAAAGGCAGCACTGCTGGATCGGGCTGCCCCGAGGCTGCAGCTCTGATCCCTGCTGGGGAAGCTCTCTCCTCACCCACATGGAAATACAGGATGCTCCAGACCTCCTGCCTTGTGCCAGCACTACCCCACCACTGCAGGTGAGGCACGGAAAAACGCCCTCCTCTATCCCAAACTTGTGCTGTGCTGCTCCAGGTGTGCACAGAACGTGGCTCTGCTGGGAATTCACACAACCTCGGCACGGTGGGCTCTCAGTTCAGACTGGCAGCTTTAAGCCTCCTCAGAAGGAACAATTTCCATGGTCTCCTCACCATAATAATCATTATTCACTTTTATTTTATGTGGTTACAGGTGGAAAAAACGGGGCTGGGGAGCTCAGGCAGTCGGATTTCAGAGGCTGAACAGACCTGCTGAGTCCTGGTGCTCACTAATCCATCGCCTGCTGCCTTCTGCTGTGACCTTCTGCAGTTCTTCACAGTGCCCCAGCCTGTGAAATGTTCCCAGACTAATTAGCCAAAGTGTTTAATAAAGAACGGGGCCATTGCTGGTAATTTAGCATCTCATTTCTGATGTATGGCGTTACTGCGTGTATTCCTGAAATCAGCCATTAATTCAGGCAACACATTTTCTGGCATTGGGAAGATAATGGCTCCCAATTTTCCTTGGTTTAACCTCCTGCAAATCTGCAAGACTTTCTGCAAGAATAGTTCCCGTTCGAACATTCCCTGACTGAGCTGTCTTATTTTCCAGAGAAACCAATAAAAAAACAAAGAAAAAAAACCACCACAGAATGGAATTTAAAATGAAAAGTTTCTCTCTCTCAGCAGAAAGCGACAGAGGCCAACTTGGAAAAGTCCAGGATTTGTTACAAGCAGGCTGCATCCTGGCAGTAAACCCCAATTCCAAACAGTTGCCTGAGCCAGAACTTTGCTGTGTTATTATGGGGGTGCCCAGAGCAGAAAATCTGTCGGATTTACCACAGCCATGCTGAAGTTCCTGCAAGCAGCTGCCCCCGAGGTTTCTGCCATTCCAGCATCCACAAAAAAGTGGGGATGGGGCTCTCGGAGCTGTGTAACTCTCAGGGCTGCACTGAATGTGGGGGTAGCTCAGAATTTTGGGGGAAAACAAAAATTCCCTCTGGAGCTCTGGGCTCCACAGCAGCTGCCAGGATGCTCTGCTGCGGGAACAGAGGGAATTGCTGCTGCTGGAATCATCTCATGGAGGTACTGAAACAATTTCCCATCCCTCCTCCTTGCTGCAGAGCCCTTTTTAGGAGTCATGTTTTGCCTTTTCTGTTCTGTTTTTAGCTGATTTGTGTCCTGGCACATCTGTGAATCCCCAAACAGGTGCTTTTTTTCTGGAAAACAATCCGAATTTTGGAATAATCAGAATTGCTCTCTCCCAGTGAGCCCACACCTGAGTGGGCTGCTGAGAGGTGCTCTGGTGGAGGGCTCAGGGGTTGGATCTTTGCATTTGGGATTTGGAACCAAAAAGCAGCCAAGCAGGCAATGAAATGGAGTGAAATGGAGTGAAAAGGAATGAAAAGGAATGAAAGGGAATGAAAGGGAATGAAGGATGTTTTTGAGGGATGGACTCTGCATGGGCTGAGGGATTCTCCTGGCTGAGGAAGGAGTCGTTGCTGAGATGCTGAGCCAGTTCTGCTGCTCTGCAGCCCTTCCCGTTGTTATTCCCAGCTCCACTCCTTGCCTGCAGCGTGCTGCTGGCTGCAGGGCAGCAGGGATTGCAGGAGCTCCAGCCACGGTTTTGATCAGTAATTGAGGATCCCTTTGTTCCCTGATCCCGATTTAGGGCCCCTCCTCTGGGAAGGGAAGATTCTGGCTCTGCGATGCTCCAAGATCCTCTGGATTGTTCCAGTCCCAGCTGGTGCGTGGTTTGAAGTGTTTGGAGGTGAACACGGGCAGGAAAACACCTCCTCTGCATCATTTATTCACCTGGTCCGTGCTGTGCTGCCATATCTCAGCTCTTGCCTTGGGCTGGGATCAGGCAGCTTTGGGAACTGAAATCCCTGGGGAGCCCTGAGGAGGCAGAGCTGGCCCTGAAGGGATGGGGCAGCCCCAGCCAGGTTTCACCCAGCCTGGCAGGGGGGTGACAGCTTCATTTCGGTGTTTGCCACCTCTGGGGGCTTCCCCAGCATTGGCTGTGCTGGGCTCCATCAGAGCCACTGAACCATCTCCTGCCTGCTGCTCCTCTGGGCTCCCCCACCCTGCTCCTGCTGCCCAAACGCGCTCTCAGAGCTCCTGACAGCATCCCTGGCCTTTCCCTGGGCATGGAGGGATCTGTTGTACCACAGCTCTGCTCTACCAAACTCAAACTCCCCCCAGCACGGGCTCCTCCCTCAGGGATGGACTCTGAGACGTGCAGGGTAAGGGGCTGTGAGGAAAAGGTCCTGAACTGAGGGGAAGAGGGTGGTCTGCTGAAGGCCATTTGGATTTTGCCAAGGAAATCCATTATTCCCAAAGCCTCCTGGCAGGGAAGGGCAGCTGTGATTTGCACCAGCAGGGTGGAATCCAGTTTCCTGCAAGGACACAGGACCTGGGCTCACCCTCCAGCTTTCCTGTGACATTCCTGGTCCCACTGTGCTGCTGGCGTTTGTCCCAAGAGGAGCTCAGAAGAAAGAAGAAAACTGGGGCTTTACATTTACAGCCTATCTATGGTCCTTTGTGTCCTTGTTGTTATCTGTGAGGGGAAAAAAATCCATTAAAATTTGGAGGTGGGAGATAAATAAATGCAATTATATTTCTGGCTATCAGCAGCAAACTCTTGACGAAGTTCCAATGTTGTTTTGGTGCTGGGGATTAGCTGATAGTGTTAAAAAACAAGGCTGAAATAAAGAAACCTTTAACTGGCAAAACACAGACTTTCCCTTCCTGCTGCTAGCAAATGTTTAGGAATTAAGGGTGTAAACTGCAATTAGGAGGCAAAATATTTGGCTCCGAGCAGGTCTGAAATTTAGCAAAGACAGGGGTGAAAGTTGGAGTGTTTGAGTGTGAGCGGTGATTACGTCCTGGTCAGTAATTACAGCCTGTGAGCCTGACAAAACACTGACATTCCAGTAAATCCTCAGATTTAAGGTGGTCTGGGCCAGATTTCCCATCTTGTCCATCTGCAAGCACCTGCAGATGAGAAAAACGAGATCCTCTCTTGAGGGAAACCCGCAGCACCACCTGGGCTGGGAGTTCTCTCAGAAGAGCGGCTTTCCCCCACCCTTTTTTTTTTTAATAATGTTTGCATTTCAGTTGTGGTTTTCTTTTGATGAGTTCATTTGCCTTTGTGTGGTTTGTCTGATTGCGAGGCATTCCTCCTCTGAAAGAACATAAATATTTACAGAGCACCCTACATCAGAAATGTCTTTTGTAGCGAGATTCCATCACTTCCAGCCTGCGAGGAAAACTTGCAATTAACCACGACGGGTTGCTGGCATTTGCATCCAGGAGACAAATCCAATTTACTGGGTTTGATAGCACCAGGATTGGAGGTTTTCTCAGGGAAACGTGGAGCTTTCCTGCTGCTGAAAGGCAATTCTGGCCTAAATTCCCACTTGAACACGTTGTGATCAGGCAGTGAGGGGATATAAAAGTGAGCTCTGTAAGAACATCCCGGCTTTGATTCGGTTCCAGAGCGTGGCAGCTGATGGGACAAAGGGAGCACCTGCAGGAGCCCATCCCTGGGGAATCCAGAACTTCTGAGGGAGCTTCAAAGCCTGCTGGCCCCAGCTCCTGCTCTTCTTGCCACAGCAAAGCCCCTGGGGTGTGGGGACAGCAGCTCCATCCCCGCTCAGCCCCTCCCAAGCCAAGCCCAACTCACACCAGGAGGTTTTTACAAACCCCAATCTTTCAGGGACAGGGGTGCAGGACCCCCTTAATGCCTCTGTCTCTCTTCCCATGTCCCCATCCCATCTGATTGTCACAGGAAATTCGGGGTGTGGTGAGGTTTGGAGTGCCCATCCCTGGAGGTGGCACTCGGAGCTCTGGGCTGGGGACAAGGTGGGGATGGAGCACAGGGTGGACTCGATGGTCTCAGAGGGCTTTTCCAACCTCGGTGATCCTGGAAAAGGATGGTTTAACCCACCAGGGATGAAGGCTGGAGAGCAGTCCGGCCCTCCCCAGCCTGGCCTTGCTGTTGCCATGGCAATGTGGACCTGGCCTTGCAGCTAAAGTTCAGCTCAGCTGGGCTAAATCCGGGTTTGCTCTGTTCAGACCGGGATGCTCTGGGCCCAGAGCCATGGGATCAGCTCGCTGTGGGATCTGCTCAGTGTGGGATCTGCATCCATGGCTGGAGACCGCGGCACTTTCAGGGCATCCTCCCCCTCTCCGGGGTGATCCCGTACTTCCTGTAGCTGTAATTCATTAATTTGGGGGCACTTTCTGGTAATTCCACTGTTTCTTTTGTCTGGCCAAGCAGCAAAATCCCAGCAGCATCTTCCCTCAGCATTGCAGGGCTTTGCCGTATTTCTGCTGCTGGGTTGGTCTCACCACGGGATGGTTGAAATTGGAGAAGACCCCTGAGACCATCGAGTCCCCCCAGCACTGCCAATGTCCCCAAGTGCCACATCCACACCCTCCTGGCCCTGGCACTGCCAATGTCCCCAGGTGCCACATCCACATCCTTCTGGCCCTGGCACTGCCAATGTCCCCAGGTGCCCCAGGTGTCCTTCTGGACCTGCAGGTGTCAGAATCAGCCCCAGTCCCCTCCTGCCCTGCTGCTGGGGGTGCAGGAACCCTTTTCTTGCACAAGGTGCTGCATTTCCAGATGGAAACTCCTGCTCAGAACACAGCAAGGGAGGCTGCCAGCTCCTGCCTCGCCAGGGTTCAAACCTGGGCTAAAGGAGGGCAGGTCCTTTCCAGCAGCCATCACGCTGAGCTGCAGTGACACTCTGCTGCATCCTCCTGCTGGCAGCAGGGCTTGTTTTCCCCCCTGCCTCCCGTCAGCACTCACATCTCTGTCCCTTGTCACTCCTTCAGACAGTGCCCTGCATCTCCAGCCTGCCAGCTCAGGTTGAAATGCTCTGCAGGTCTCCTTTCCCCCAGGACAGGGGCTCACAACCACCACCCCCCCCGAGGAAATGCTCGGTGCTGGAGTGAAGCAGGAAGCTTGGGAAAGGCTTGGGGGAAAAGAGACAATTTTCTCCTCTCTGTCCACCCACCTGGCGCAGCAGGGCAGAGGGGATCCGATGTCGTGTGGGTGAGGAATGCAGGGCCATGAAAACAAACACGGTCTGGCGATTAAAGCCCACCCTGAGGGACCCGCGGGGGGGACAGAGGGGACAGGGCTCTGGGAAGGGAAGTGGGAGCTGGCTCCTGTTCCTGGCCACTGCTCCGCCGTGTGACCTGGAGCACATCCCATCTCCTGTCTGCGCCTTTTCTCTCCGGGTGTCAAGTGGGACGCTGGCCCTGCCCGAGTTCCCAGGCAGGAGAAAAGCAGGCTGCGAGCTCTTTCCCATGTCACAGCCCCCTTTTCCCCCCTGTCACAGCCGGGGAGGCAGGGCCTGTTCCTGGGACAGGGACAGGGACAGCCCCTGGGCAGGCACGGCGAGGAGCTGGGCCATGGCACGGAGAGGGCACAGAGGAGCTGGATGAGCAGAGGCAGAGCTGGAATGGGAGAGCTGACCTAAAGCATCCCCAGGCAGGCTGCTGGAGCCCCAGGGACACTGTCACTGCTGGGACACTGTCACTGCTGGGGCACTGTCCCTGCTGGGGCACTGTTACTGCTGGGGCACTGTCACTGCTGGGGCACTGTCACTGCAGGGACACTGTCACTGCTGGGGCACTGTCACTGCTGGGACACTGTCACTGCTGGGGCACTGTCATTGCTGGGACACTGTCACTGCTGGACACTGTCACTGCTGGGGCACTGTCATTGCTGGGACACTGTCACTGCTGGGGCACTGTCATTGCTGGGACACTGTCACTGCTGGACACTGTCACTGCTGGGGCACTGTC
>VYXF01007831.1:18907-39533 GCA_013397295.1 Polioptila caerulea | reverse complement strand
CTGCTGGGGCACTGTCCCTGCTGGGGCACTGTCACTGCTGCCAGCTCTGCTTCTGGGCTGCCACCTGCTCGTCACCCACCCCAGAGCTACCAAAGGAGCCCCAGAAACTCTCAGGATGCCCCAATGTCCTCACAGGAGGCCTTTACAAAGCTTTTGAGAGCACCAGCAGAGATTTTGCCACAACACGCCCTGGAGCCCCTGTTCCCTGCCCTGCAGTGACCCACCTGCAGTGCAGCAGGCTCCCTCTGGAGCTGCAGGTGTGCTCAGGTGTTCTCAGGGCAGTGCTGAGGTGTGTCTGTGTCTCAGGGAGTGTCTGCAAGGCTGGGGATCAGAGACAGCCCCAGGACAGCAACACAAAACACAAACCCTGCCAAACAATGGAAAAGCTCCTGTGTTTTGGAGCAGGAAAAGTGGCAGGGCTCGGGGGGGAGAGCACAGCTCCTGATGTGGGGATGCAGGGCTCTGTGCACACACCCCTGATGAGATGCCAGGGAGTGGAAGGTGTCTGGGAGTGAGGATAACCCTGCAGGGGAGAAATCACTGCTGCTCCACAGGGCCAAAGGAATGCAGCTCTCTGCTCGCAGGAAATAAACACAGAAACAACCAGCAGAGCTGGCTGGGACCTGGAGGAATGTGTGTGTCCTACCTCAGAGAGCAGCTCTGGACAAACTTCCCGAAGCTGGAGGTGCCATCCTGGGCATTATTGAGCTGGGAGAGGCTCGGCAGTGCTGGCAAACTGGAGAAAGCAGCAGAAGGTGGTGAGCTGGGAGTGCTCAGCCTTGTGGGGGTGACCCACTTAACCCTCCACACCTCAAACGGCTCAAACACTTGACAAATGACTCCCCCACACCTTTTGGGCTTGGGCTGGTTTTCATCTGCACCCGCAGATGCTGATTTGATAAAGGTTTCTTTTCCTTGTCTGGCAAAGAGTTTCCATGGGGAAACAGCCCATGCAGGCTGAGATGGGCACAAGGAACTCAACCCCAGGAGAGTTTGGGGCAGTTCTGTGGGGCAGAGAGGAGCTTTGCCACTGGAAATGCTTTTCCTGGGCCCAAATCCTGCTCTGCCCCCAGACATCCATCTCCTGGCTGGCAGTGATATCCCATTTTCTGCCAAGGAGTCCAGAGCATCCCTCATCCCCTCCTGCCTCAGGAAGCAGCAGGGAGATCCATCTTGCCCTCTCCTTAGCTGTGCTTTATAGCATCAATACCCACCTCTACATTTTAATTGCCTGTATTTTAATTGCCTCTCCCCCCTACATGATAAATGCAAAGCTCACAGAACCGAGCAAAAAACAAAGGGCTGGCAATAAAACAGGATTTCCTAATGTATTCCTCCTCACAGAGACTCCTGGCCTGCAAGAACTCATCTCTCAGTGCAGGCAGGATTTGAAGGCATTCAGATCATGCACACCTTATCAGTTCGGGAAGTAATAAATAATAATAGCAATAATAACTTGCAATTACTTCCCAATGTAATTTAGTTTTTTCAAGAGGAGCTCTGAGTACCCTCCCTTGTTCCTGGAGAGGCTGTGACCCAGCACTGGCAGGATTTAATTGTGGCACTGAGCAATTTCTCTGCCGTGGAGCACGAGGAGCTGAAGTGGGGCAGAGCGAGCAGCACGCTGCCTCAGGACCCTGCTGACATTCAGCTGCTGTGAGAATCATTCTGGAGCAGGGAGGTGATTTTTTTTACCTGTTCAGGTCCCACCTTCACTGGTTTCCCCCCCGATCCTGCAGGTCCCTGCCCAGGGAGGGCCCAGTGACATCTGGTGGGAGTTTGGGGGAGGATGTGGCCTCCCCCCCTCCCTTGTTTTTCACTTTTCTGTTCAGCAGAGGAAGCAGAATTGGCCTCTGAGGCATTAAAACCCAAGAGATTTGCTATCTAGGGCTGCAACTGCACCAACAGCCCCTGCTTGAGCCCATCTTGAATTAAATTTGGGGGTTGGCTTCTGTACTGAGGCAAAAATGAGGGAGCCCTCTCCTTTTAGGGGATTAGATGGAGGTCTCTGACAGGACCTCCTGATTTAGGGTCATTGACCTTCTCTTACTTCTCACTGACTGCAGCTGAGACCAATCAATTCAGATTTTATATGAAAACTGGCTTTGCATCTCTCTTTATGTGATTGCATTTCTCTATCAGAATGTAACACATCACCAAGATAAAATGAAACCCTTTCTTTACAGATGCCAAACTCAGCTTTCCACGCAGCCAAATCCCAGCCTGTGGAAGATTGAGGATGTCTGGGGTTTAAATACCAGTGCAAACACTTTCTAGAGCTTTTCCAAAGATCTGAAACACAGAAGTCATCCCTAACTGCTCTGAATGTCATCCTTCTGTCAGAAATGAACCCTTTTTACCTGGTGAATGCTGCACTGGCTGTGTTTGCTGCAGGACACACATTTCCCCCAGCTGAACACGAGGAGCTGTTCCCTGTGAGTGTGAAAAAGGACGAACTCCCCTCTCCCTTTTCACAGTGGAGCAGTTCCTCCTCTGCTGGTGCCTCAGAACAGGGTTCCTGCTGAAGGATTGGGGGTGTTTGGAGTTTGACAGATTCACCTGTGCCTGTGTTTCCCAGTCCTGAGGAGAAGCTGGACGAACTGCAGAGTGAATAATTCTTGCTGCCTTCAGAGCCTCATGAAAGCTCCCAGCTGCCATCAGGCATTACCCCCTGGGCAACACAAGGATCCTGTCCACGCTGACTTCAGATTATTTTTGGTATTTGTGACAGAAAGGTGGGAGGGCAGCAGAGAAACCAGGCTGCCAAAAATTGGGAAGGGGAAGGGACACGAGGAGTAAATTCTACAGCTTTCGTGTGAATATTCAACCCTTTCTTTAGCAGCATCACAGATCTGGGCAGGTTATCAGCTTGATAAGCGTCATTTATAGATTGGCAGATGATGACAGTTCATTCCCTGCACTCTGCTGACCCACAGCAGCTGAAAATTCAAGGCAGCTGTTCCTGCTGAACCTCTCTGTCCCCTCCACATCCTCACCAGCCCCTTGGACTCCCTGCTCCTCCCAGGACTCTCCTTTCCCTGCTCTGTGGCCCAGTTTGCAGCACTGTTTTTGAGGGCAAACCCTGCTCCACTCCCACGTTGGGGTGGATTAAGAGCTTGTAATTGCTGCTGCTTTAAACTCCTCGTTAAGGAGCTGCCCTGAGCAGGTTTAATCAAGGCAGCAGCAGCTGCCTGGCTTCAGGAAGGCTCCGGTGGTGACAACAAGCAGTGGCAGCTGGGGACACGTCCCTGCTACCTGGGGGCCTCTCAGGGCACAGCAGGTGTGAAAACAACGCTGCTCCCCATGGAAGCCCTGTCCCAGAGGGGCCTGAGCTGCTGCTGGGGTTTTTCCTGTGCTTCACCCCCAGCCCAGAGCTCTCTTGGTGAGCAGAGCCCTGCCAGCATCACTCCAAGTGCTCCCCCAGGCTCTGCCAGGACACAGCAGGCTCCAAGAGGAGGGATTTGGCCACTAACACTCCCTCGGGTTTTCCTGAAAAGAAAGGGGAAAAAAAAAACCTTTAAAAGTTCTCATTCTAAATCTGCAGCTCTGAGGGGTTTGGAGCCCTCTCACTTCTCACTTCTGTGCCCTGTGCTGCCAGGCTGGGAAAGGGGCTGGGAAACTGGCCCAGATTCCTGCCTGGAGCCCTCAGCAGCATCCCCACAGCCCCTCCTGGCCCTGGCCCCTCTCTGCCAGCCCTGCTGCCCTCTGCCCTGCCAGCCTCGCCCCTCCAGGGGCTCATTCCCAGAACTGGGGACCAGCCTGGCTGCCCGTGGGGTGTGGGCACACAGCAGGACCTGCAGCAGCAGTGCAGGAGCTGTGCAGACACCGAGGCAGCACAGGGGTCCCTTTGGGGCACAATCCCTCCCTCAGTGATTCCTGAATCACTCTCCAGGGCAGGGGCTGGGAGGAGGGAGAGCTCACCCCCTTCCCCAATGGTTTCTGCGTTCTCCATCCCTTGCTTGAGCCTTCCCCTGCAAGGACTTTTTGGCAGCTGCAAGCAGGATTTGTAACTTTAATTTTTGCCGGTTGCTGCTGCTCAATGTCTGTCTCCAGAGCAACCCTCCATTTCTGTGTGGCTCCAAATCCAGGTCTCTTGGCCAGCAATGCAGAGAGTCCCAGGAATCTCTCATCCTTTCCTCTTGGAAGGGCACAAAGTGAAGGAATTCCAGAGTCTAAGCTCTGGAAATGCTGCATTCACACAATTTGCAAATGAGGAACTCCTCACAGGGAGTCCCGAATATGGAGAATTTGGCAAGGGAGCTGAGACAATCCCACACTGGGGGTATTTAGTGTCCTGTTTAAAAACAGTGCCTGACTTCCAGCCACTCTGAGCAGACTCCTGGTGCAGCATCTGTCATCTCACATCCCTCCAAGATGAGGATTCTCCTTTTCCTTGGGCAGAGCACACGGGCTGGGCTGGCCCCAGAGGGTTTTGGTTTGAGATCACCATGCCACCTTCCCCTCAAACCAAAATCTAATCCATTTGCTTTAAAGAACATCGACTTTATAATGTTGGTTTTTTGTAGGAAAAAGCAAGGTAAAGACACTCTGGAAAGCTCCATTAGGCAGATGGGACACCCAAAACTTCACATTAGCTTTTGCCAATAACAAACCTGTCAAAGCACTGAAAAAGGCTCAGAAATTGAGACTGGAGGAGTTTTAAGAAGGCAGAAATGTGTTTCCAATGACGGGATCTCAATTGTAACTTTTTGGAGTGGGATTCCTGCAATTGGACAATTTGCCCGTGGAGTTATTTTTATTCCCTAAAAAGAAAAACGCTGTTCCCTCTTCTCTGGCCCGTGTGCCTGCCTGCTCCCATTTGCTGAGGCAGCTCCCAGCAGCTCCCAGCAGCTCCCAGTAGCTCCCAGCTCCCAGCAGCTCCCAGCAGCAGCTCCCAGGCGAGGCAGAGCAGATTTGCAGTGCCTGAGCACATTTGGGTGAGCAGAGAGGCAGGAGGGAGCATCTCCTTGCTGGAGCTCCTCAGCAGAGAAAGCGCTCAGGGGCAGAGGAGCCAGTGACACCCAGACAGGGGCTGGGGCCAGGAGAATCCTGCTGGACACCCCTCAGCTGGACCTGGCAGCTCCTGAGGCTGTGTGGGAACAGCCAGGTGTGCCCAGCTCAGAGGGATTTTCCTGCACGGACTCATTTTGTGTCGAGTGGAAAGCAAATGGAGCCGGCCACGTTTCAGCATGTGCCTGCTGGAATGGCAAATGCACAGAGAGAGCAGCTCTTCCCAGGCTGGCTCTTGGGTAAAAACCAACCAACATCAGCAGGAGCTGGTGCCACAGCAACGATTCTGCTCCAAACCTTTCTCATTCAGCAAAACTCACATCAAACCCGCGGTGAAATTCCTCCTGAAATGCTGCGAGCTTCCCTCTGGAAGGAAACCTGTGTGAGCTGCAAGGATTGTTTGGATGAGGAAGAATGTGGCTTTGAAGCAGCCCCCAGTCTTCCTGGTTTGGAAGGATGGCCATCTCAATATTCACTAATTAACCTATTAGTTTGAATTAGATACCACCACAGATGTTCTAATCTGGAAAACGAGCATTCCACATGCAAAGGGGATTGTTTCTTTTTCTCTCACTCATTCTTCCTTTCTTTTTTCCCCTCATTTCTTTTTCTGCTTGGCGAAATGTTTAAATGCCTTGTCAACACAGGAGGAACACAGGGAAAGAAAAAGTGACACGATGAAAGATTAAGGAAAATGGGGAAGATTAACAAAGCTTGATAGGCAGGCAATTAAAATCGAAGTGAAGGATCGTTAGTATTCATTACCAGAAAACACGGGCAGGGAGGATTGTGCAGCTGCTGAAAATCCCTGGGATCTGACTGGGGAGAAGTCAGCCCAAAACCCACTTGCTCTTTTGGCTGGTGAAGTTTCCCCTGGCAGTTAAGTGGATTAGCTGCTTTTTGTTGCCTCCTCACCCTTCAAGCCTTATCTGGGCTAAAGAGTGTTTGAAAGGCCTTTGAAATGAGGTTCCTGTCAGGGCTTTCAGGGAGGTGAAATGTTCAATAAGTGCCAGCACAGTGACAGGGTCTGGCTGCGCCCAGCCCAGCCCGGCCAGGCACAGGGGCCAGGCAGCACCTCTGGAGCAGGAGAAGGGCAGGGAACAGGGATGGGAACGGGGGTTCACGGCTCTCATTGTCCCAGGCGTCACCAAAAAACTGAAAGGAAGAGCAGGAGGAGCAGAGAAGGTGAGAATTTGTCTGCCAGGAGCGTTGTGACAGGGGGCAGGACACAGAGTGCAGCTGCTGGGTCACCTTGCAGTGGCACTGCTGCCTCTGCCTCCCCTGCAGCTCCAGGTGCCTCACACTCCCAGCTAATGCCTTCCCTGTCTGGATGAAGCAGTGCTTCCAGGCTGGGGCCAGGCAAATTGGTGCCTGGGGAGGAGGATGATGTGTGGCAGCGCTGGTTTGCATCACCCAAGCAGCAGCATCCAAACAGCCAGGCCACCCCACTCCCAGAGCAGCAGGCTCTGGGGAGAGGAGGCTGAGCCTGGGGACAGGGATCCACCTGCGACTGGGCATCGTTAAGCCACTGTTGGGGCTTTTCTCTGGGTGTTTGGGGATTTAAAACCTCCTCCATTTCAAAGCAGGTCAGGCTAAGATGGCTCTGAACACGCTGCAGCCCAAGCAGAGAGTTCAGGCAAGAGGGGAAGGTGTTTGCATCACTGAGAACCTTTTAAAATTGCAAAGCTGCCTAAAAGATTCCTTAAATACTTGAAGGGCAGCATTAAAGCAAATATCCTTCCCTGCTGGCTTTGGTGCCTGCCTGGCAGGATGGGATCAGTGTCCCAGGGTCAGGCTCCTGCAGTCTGGCATTCCCTGTCCCCAGCTCCATGGAAAATCCATCCCCGGGGGAAGATGGAAGGGGTGCAGTCATACCCAGGTGCTCAAAAGCAGCACAGTCTGATTTCAGCCCCCACAGTATCTTGGTCAGGGAGAAATCTCGGATTTCATTTCCTACAATCAAGGGCAGCCCTGAGGATTGTGCCTGAAGCCTCCCCTGTGGAACACGAGGAGGGAGCCCCTGAGTTTGCCCCCAGGTCCTGCCCCGTGGGGTCGGGTGGGTTTGGCTGGGTGTCCTTTCTGAAAACTGAGGCTGATGCTGCTCTGCCACGAGAATGTTCTGAGCTCTGCCCAGGTTAATTCTGCTCCGTAATTGTGAGAGTTTAATGAGCAGAGGGAAGGTGCAGGATTCCCATTTCGTTCTGGGTTTGTTGCCTTCCCCAGCTGCTGTCTGGGCTCTTTGGATACAGAAGGAACCCCCCAGTAGACCCACAAGCTGCGAAAACCTGAACTCCTTCCTTCTGCCACCCCTCCCACCTGCCAGAACCCACAGCTCTGAGCTTCCTAAACAACGTCACTGTTTCCTCCTCCTTTTGCTTCCTGTGAAAATCCACACGCCTGCCTTGCTGGATGATCACCAGGACATGCAATCCAAACCCCTCCTGCTCCACAGATGGAGAGGGAAACCTGCAGCCAGGAGAGGGGTAGGGGTGGCTCAGCTCCCCACTGCTCCTTTTTTTGCACTGGGGCTGCAGAGTTGGTGCCTTCCCTGCTCCATGGCCAGAATTTTAATCCAGCTCCTATTCCCTGGGCCCAGGGGAGAGCTCCCTGACAAGGTAACCTGTGCTTTTGTCCCTTTGATAAATGAGGCACCGTGTTCAGAGCATCTTCTTGGTATCTCTTTCCTGGCCTAAAGCATCCAACACGTTCCTTTTTAATATCTGGGCTGAACTCTGTGCCTTGAACAGCCCCGATCAGAACATTTCCCTGTTCATCACTCAGCTCCTGCTCCATCTGGGAATGCCATCCATGCCCTGCTGTCTGCTCAGCTCCTGGCTCATATTGGTCACTTTATCACGAGTGACAGCCCTGGGGATGCAGCAGAGGAATTCAGAGATTCTGGACAAAGGTTTGAGCCCGGTGGTTGACAGCCCATCGTTTGTATTTTGGGATAACCAAGGCTGCAGTTTGAGCTCAGTGCTTCTGATTTCCTCCCCAAAACGTGGGAGAGAAATGCTCCTAATGATTCTCAAACACAGAATTACCTGAACATCCTGAAGGATATCCCAAGGGAGGATCGTGGTGGTCCCCTCTGCACTGGGGGGTTTTTAACCCCTGAGCATCTGTCCCAAGCACCTGTTCTCCCCTTTCCCGAGCCCAGCTTTGGAAAGAATGCAGCTGGAATTGGAATTGCTTGGCCATTTGCTCCTGCTGGGCTGGCTGGAGAGCTCAGTGAAACCAGGAGCCACTGACACACAACAAAACCCCTCTGTATCCCCCGGGGGATCTGTGCCAGCTCATCCTCCCAGCGCCAGGAGCTCCACGTGATTCACCAGCAATTTCTGCGGAACAAAGCCAGGACCCGACTCCTGCCTACAAACCAGGCTCTGGGAAACTTCCCACAAATCCGACAGGTCTCTGCAAGGGCTTGTCCTCAGGTGTGAGGGCTGGGATCTGCTCCCTGCACTCCAAAGCAAGGTCCAACATCACCAGCGAGGTCTCTGGATCCAGGCTGCTCCCATGGGAAAGTCGGGATTCGTGGAGCTGCTCCTTGCAGGCACTTTGGTTCCTGGCTGATCCCGAAATCAGCTGCCTGAGGTCTGGGCTGACTCAGCTCCGTGATTCATTTTTCATTGATGAATTGGGAGAGCCGCTTAAAAACAGAAACTTGGCAGTAGCGAGGCAAAAGAAATATCCCTTAGAATGAAAAAGTGAGACTGGAGGTGAGTGGGGCGTGAGGTGTGAGACAGAAAGTGCCTCATGCCATTGCAGCTGCCATTTATTCCCAGGTTTTCCCTGCAGCTGGGCTGGATGGAGAGGGAAGCCCAGGTCCTGGCAGTGCTGGTGGGGGAGTTTCACTCACTGTGAAACTGGAGGGAAGCACAGGTCCTGGCAGGGCTGGTGGGGCAGTTTCACTCACTGAGACTCGGAGAGTTGGAGCTGCTCCCGCTGGGCTTGCAGGGATGCTGAGGAGGGAAATGCTCTTTCCCAGAGCCCGCTGGTGGACTCCAGGGGAAATCTGCAGCTGCCAGTGAGGCTCACATGCCTGAGCCAGGGCACAGCTCCCCTGTGAGCTGCTGCTCTGGAAGTTCAGCTCTTGGAAGAAGCGTTTGCTCTTTCAGAGTTTGTTTCTCCTCCTCTTTCAAATACCCCGCCTAAAAGAAAATCTGTGCATCAAGCACTGATGGAAGAAGTGAGACCATCCCAACAACGCCTGAGTTCTCTGCCTTCACTTTTAACACTTCTGCCTCGGCCTAACCCCGCTCACTGCAGCCCTGTCTCCGTTTTTTTCCCCCTGGAGATTCCACGAAGTTTAGCAGAGGAACGGGGGGAATTTCCAGCTGGGGCAGGTTGGATGAGCTGCAGCGCTGTCAGCAGAGCTGGGATGATTTACTCCAACCAAACCCCAGCAGCTACAAAAACCCCCAGCTCCGTGCTGCTCGAGGCTTCTGCATCTTGCTTTTGTCGGCTTGGGAATGTTCTCCCAGCTGATCACACTTGGATTCCTGGCAGCCTCCTGTGCCAAGGAGAGGTGCAGAGGTGATTCCCACTGCCCTGGAAGCTGATCCTGGTGTGAGACACCCTGAGGATTCACCCCTGGAGCAGGAGGTTTGGGGATCAGGCTGAGATCTTGATACAAACAACATTTCCACTCAGTGCTGGAGGGGAGAATCCTCTTTTCCCCAATTTCAAGCCTTGCCCATGGCGAAGGTGTCATTCAAACCACTGAGAGGGAGCTGGAGGTCTGGAAAAGGGGAGGCTCTGATCCTCAACCCCATTCCTTTGAGCTCGAGACACAGCTTTGCCAAGCCAAGCCTTGTCTCCTTGCCAAGCCGTCTGTTAAATATTGCGGAAATGTTCGGAGCAAACAACATATTTATCCTTTCAGAGCAAATGATGGGTTTGTTTCCAAGCAAGCCCCTGTTCTGCCATGATTTATTCCTGCAGCCTGCACCTCTCATTCCCTTTTAAAAAACCCACTGAATGCAGGTGATGTGTTTTTGACATGATTGATTTTGACCTGCCTGGGCCTGAGCTAAATGAATCAGCATTGGCAATTCCTGTGCCTGAGGAGCAGCCCAGTGGATCGGGGCATCCTTCCTCCCATTGAAATGTTACAGCAATGCAATTGTTTTCCAGCTCAGGGATCATCTCCTTCCCACCAAACTGCAGCTGGGAAAGGGTGGGAATCTCACAGAGCAAAACCAGGGGTGCTTTAAACCCTTTGGATTCCACTTGTTTTAAGGGACTTCAATCCAGGCTGACAAAGAAATTTAGGTGGGTTGATAGTGGCAACTTGTTGAAGCAACATTAGTATTTCCCATTAATATTCCCAATAATATTTCCCATTTATATTTCCCATTCATATTCCCCATTCATATTCCTCATTAGAAATCCTCCAGTCTTGCAGCACTTTCCCCTTCACATTTCAGCCTGCAGAGGCTCCATTAAACAACTCCACTCCCTTCTGCTTCCCCGAGCTCAGATCCTCGGGGATTTTTGTTTCCTGGCAAGCTGCACCTGGGGAATGCCCAGGTGTGCCTGGGTTCGGTGTTTATCACGCAGTTCCAAACGCAGGGTTCCCAAAAATGACGGATTTCGCAGGAAAACAGCTCCGGGAGCCAGCCACTGGAGGGAGCCGCTGGGAGGAGGCTGGGCTTGGGCAATTCCAACCAGGGAAAATGGGATTTAAAAGGCCTGGCAGGAGCCCAGGGCTGAAAATGCCCAAATTATGGGCAGGTGGAGAGGGAGGGCTCCAGCCCAGGTGCCACCATTCTCCAGACCTGCTGAGCCTGCCCTAATCCATTGAAAACTCTGGAATATTTTGTCAGAACTGTGCAAACCCCCTGGTGAGGGGGGGAAGCCAAGGCTGGAGGAAATCCCCGCACTGGGAGCAGCAATAAAACCTTGCTCAGCACCCCCTGAGCCTTCTCTTTCCAGGCTCAGCCTCTCCTCACACCGGGAATGCTCCCATCCCTTCACCGGCCCCATCCCAGGCTGCTCCAAGCCCGTCCAGCCTGGCCCTGGGGAATGAAGAGTGGCCCAAGTGATGTGTGTTCCATCCTGGGGACAGCGCTCCTGCCCTTCCCCAGCCAGGGGATTTGTATTTGTATTTGTATTTCTGGGGGGTTCCTGATTCCCCTCCCAGCCACTGGAGCCCGCTCAGATGGGTTCTGCAGAGGCTGAGAGGTGTTAAAATGTAAATGCAGGTCAAAAGCATAAATGCTGCCCTAACCTCCCTCACTCCTGTGGTGCCCTGCCACCGACCCAGCCTCGCCTTTTATTTTGTAAAAGCGACCCCCAGCTCCACAAAGGTTTCAAAGGCAGCCCTCTTTTGGCCTCTCCTGTATCCACTGGTAGCAGATGGAAATTTCTCTTCTCCCCCTCTGCTGGAGCTGCAGCGGAGCCCCCGCAGGGACTCGGGATCTTTTAACACCCTCCATAAATAAAATGTGCTCCAGGAGAACAAAGGAGCTGGGACAGGACAAGGGCCCAGCTGGGCAGCTCTGGGGCCGTGGGGGTGGCACAGGGACACCTGGCCCAGGGAGGGCTGGATGTCACTCCAGGGACACACCGAGGGACATTTGCCTCAATTCATCCCCAGACCGGCGGCTGCCCCTCAGCTGCCTCGGTCCTGGGGCTGTCTGTGAGCTCAGAGCCGATCTTAGCTAATTGAATTATCTCCTAATGAGGTCTGTGCTCTGTAGGGGCGTTGGGGAAAGGGTGACTGGAGAGCACAGGGTTGTTTAGGGGGAAAAAGAGAAGAGAAGAGAAGAGAAGAGAAGAGAAGAGAAGAGAAGAGAAGAGAAGAGAAGAGAAGAGAAGAGAAGAGAAGAGAAGAGAAGAGAAGAGAAGAGAAGAGAGAAGACTATTTAACAGGCTGTTCAATATTCAGATTTTTCTCACACATGCCATGCACTGGATGTCACCAACACCTTCCTCTGTCACCCAGACTAATCCACTTGTCCAGAGCTTGCCCTGGAACGCTGCTGTGATCCTGTGGGAATGGGAAATGGAGCAGGAGGAAGGAAGGAAGGGAAGGTCCTTCCAACCCCAGGAAATTTCCCCACCACAGCCATGTGAAGGGCTGGGTGTTCACAGGCAGATGAAAGAGCAGAGCAGTGCTGAAGGGGAAATGAAATGGAATCAGCTGGGAATGGAGCACAATGCTATGTTTAGCCTCACCAGGCACGGAAAAATATTTATTTCCAGCCTGAGGGATAGAACAGGGGCACGCAATTAAGCAGCATCAGTGATGAAGGCCACTCTTTTGATGCCTCTCTGACCCCAGGGAGCAGCTGCAGCAGCCCAGGAGCAGAGCTGGGGACACTAAAGCAGCACCAGCGACACCACTCAGGATTTTTGGGGACTTTGTGTGCAGCCACAGTGCTGGGAGCATCCCAGTTTGGGGCCGGGGGGATCATTCTGGTGGTCAATGTCCATCCAAGCCAGGCCTTTGGATAAATCTCTCCTGGTTTTCTTAGGTGTGGGGATGTGTTTGTGCTTGAGCTACACTCCTGGTGACCTATAAATAATTAATAATAATAAATCTGCATATGCAGAGCTGCAGGCAGAGCCTCTCTTGTGCCTGTGCCCACACCAAGAGTTGGGCAGAGGCTTTTAGAGCAACAATAACTCCATTTCTGCCCTACCTGAGTCCTGAAATTATAGCACAGACTTTTACAGTCCCAAAAGTGTGACCATGCAGGGGCAGGTTGTGGGCAAAAAGAGGAGTTGCATTGCCCTGTTCACCAGAGGGCTGAAGAGAAAAGGGTGTTTGTCTCATTTCCCCCTCTCCTCTGCCTCTCATTCCCACATTGCTTTCCCCCTTTCCAAACTGCACCGTCAGGAAAAATTGTCCCAATAAACGACACATTGTGTGTGCAAGCTCATTTTGGGCTGTCCAGATAATGGCAGAGTGGGACTTCACAAAAACCTGAGTTTTCAATGCTCCGTACATTCATTTTTTATTACAAGGGGTTTTATTTCCCATTACAAACGGTGCATTCATGCATTGACACAAGTTATGCCTGGATTCCCTGCGCTCAGGAATCCACATGGATTTACTGATTTACTCCTTTTTTTCCCCCCCTCACGCAGCTCTGGTTTTCTCCAAGCAGTTTCCAGATTGTGCCTCTACACAAGGATAAAATAAAAAGTTGATTAATTATGAGAGATAGCTCATGATTAATTCCACAGACGGAGAGGAATTTTTGCTTTCCAAAGGGCACATTTGTTGCAAAATCTGAAAGCCATCCCACAACCCAGGGACCTCCTGAGAGAGAGCAAAATTCACCATCCAGGACTTTTAATTCCCCTTGAATTCGTGGTTCCAGGAAAGCACGAGGGGCTCACTCCGCTCATGAGAGAATATGAATTTTCTCACAGAGAAATTTCTAGAAACAGGTCACCAGCATTCTCATTTTAAATATTTGGGGTTTTTCTCCCCAGGGATCCCCTATCACTGTGTGGCTGCTCAAGCTTCACTGGTATTTTTAGTGTCTATCCTCCTGTTTGTGGGTTTCTGTTCCATTTCCCCTCCCATCCTGGTTTGGAAATGCCCTTTGGAGAGTTCTGTTAATGTTCAACTCCATTTATTCCTCCAATTGACAAACCAGGCAGGAAAACTTCCACTTCGTGGTCCAGCACAAGCTCTGTGTAAGTTGTGCTGCCTTGAGAGAGTTCTTTTGAAGGGAAGACATTTTATTTTATATTTTAATTGACCAGGGGGGGTTTTCAAGTTTGCTGCATTCAAATCTCAGCTCCCATGAATTTAATCTTCTGTTAAATTCCTATTTTTATCCACTCATGGCACATTTTTTGGGGATGATTCCTCATTTCCCAGTAAATATAGAGCAGAATTTCCTCCCTCCACACTTCCCTGACCTCTGCTGTGATTAAACACCAAATATTTGGGAACAATTCACATTCCAGGCCTCCCATTTGGATCTGCACAGAGAGTCCACTCAGAATCCAGCCCTGCCAGGAGCCAGAGCTGCCAACTGCAATTTGCTGGCTGGGGGCAAGCGGGTGACTTGCAGGCATATGTTAAATTCAGAGTGAAAATGAGCATTATTGGTCCCAAAATCAGCTGGGGGAGGCAGGGCAGGCCCTGCTCCCTCTGCCCCACAGCGTTTGAGGGCATGGGGGATGCTCCAGCGTGGGGCTGTTTACCAGAGCAGCATCCACACTCCACATTTTTAAAGTCATTTGTAACAACAATGGCCCAGATCTGTATCTGAGAAAAGCCAAAATCAGCTCAGCTCCACGGAGCCAGAGCAGGAGGAAAGTGTGGCCCAGCTCCAAAAAAATCAGCAGAGCTGCAAGCGTTGACACCAAGCAAGGATCTGGCCATATGTGGATCTGCAGGAATATTTTGACTTTCTGTTTTCCCCGCAAAACCTCGGCTAATTGGCACCGTTTGTGTTCCAAAGGCAGCTGGAAAAGGAAAAGGAGCTGTGTCTGTGTGTCCCTGTGCAGGGGGGGGAGCAGTGGGAGGAGGGATGGGGTCTCGAAGGGAAAAAGCAGGAATTCACTTTTAGGGCAGCAGATTCCCTTTCCAAGGGAAAACTGGAGATTGGTCCTTAAATTCCAGCCCGTTTGCTGCTGGAGAGGTTGAACCCAAACGTTCCTCATGTCCTCAGTGCAGAATTGTGCTGCAGCTCCAAATGCTCTGCCTGGCTGGGGCTGAGGTGTGAACGGTGCTGTTCCCACAGCCATTCCCCTCCTCTGGTGTGCTCACAGCTTGGCAGCAGGCAGGGAAACCTTCCTCCCCTTTCCCAGGAGGCTGCCACAGGCTGCTCCAGGCTGTTCCTGCTCGCTGTGCCCCCCAGCAGCTCCGTGGAAGCCTCTCCCTGCAAAAACGCAGGCTGGAAATCATTTTCCACGCTCCCTCCTGTCTCTTTGGCAGGACAATTCCTCCCTCACATGAACCCTCCTGGGTTCAGGAGCTCAGCCTGGACCTCCAGCAGCCCTTGGAAAGCTGCTCCAGCCACATCTCCCCACAAACTCCAACCAAACTCCCTTTTCCTGAATGAATGGCCATCAAATGGATGTGACCAGGCTGTAGGAATCCCTCTGCCACATCTCATTTGTGTCCAAAATAATAGTGAAAGTGGGTTTGGTTTCTCCACACAAATAGGCTTTGTTTATTTTAATAAATGGATTTTTTGGGTGCATTCCTTCTCCAAAGAGATGAAATTATAGATACTAAAGGTTGGCTTTTCCCAAAGCCAGCACAAAATTCCTCCAATAATCCCATAGCTGGGGAATACCAGGATTGGTAGGTGCCAGCTTGGGTGTTCTGAGTGCAGAATTCAAGACTTTGGAGTGGCTGTTAAGAAATACTAAAATACTAAATACAATTGAGAAGCATTAAAGCCCTCGGTAACCCAGTCAGCCTCACTGAGCTGTTCACAGGCTCTGTGTTTCATTAAAGGAAGGCAATATTTAACCTCTCTGTCCCCAGATTCCTGATCCAGCCCCTCCCCAGCACAGCTCAGTGCAGCCCCATCGATTCTGAGTTCAGATTTACACCCTTGAGCTGTGGCTGGTTTTAAACTTTTTTCTTTTTTTTCCCTGCAATCAGAAGTTGTTTTGATTCTTTTGCTCTCCTGCTGACAGCGAGTCCTCCCCAAGTGATCCAAATGCCAGTGCTGGGGTGCCTGCCAGCTGTGCCAGCTGTGCCAGCTGTGCCAGCTGTGCTGCTGCCTTCAGTTTTAGCTTTTGCATTTTCCAGATTCTGTGCTGCATTGGGGTGTGACCCTGAACTTCACGTAAAGTGAAGTTTATGAGCAAGTTCTCCTCACAGCTCGGTCACACAGAACAATCCTTTGCCAGAACCAAGGGCACAGAACAATCCTTTGCCAGCCCCAGAACCAAGGGCACAGAACAATCCTTGGCCAGCCCCAGAACCAAGGGCACAGAACAATCCTTTCCCAGCCCCAGAACCAAGGGCACAGAACAATCCCTTCCCAGCCCAGAACCAAGGGCACAGAACAATCCTTTCCCAGCCCAGAACCAAGGGCACTGCTGTAGCTTCAGGCCCCAAAAAGTGCAAACAGCAGCGAATTGAGGGGAGCAGCCTGGGAGGGTGGGACTGCAGAACCTGGGGCTGGAATGGGACAGTGAACCCCAAAACAGAAATGGACCAAAACTTGGAAAAGTGTGAGAACTCATGACTTGGGTCCATCTTGGGTGTAGCCCTGGCCAGGCTCCTGCACTGCCCAAGGTGCATCCTTTGAAACCCTTTTAACAAATCCCTGCTTTATTCCTTTAACTCTGCCCAGCCTCTGCTCCAGGGAGCCTCTTTAGGCCTCAGTGCCACCTCCTCTGCTCAGGTTCACTCTCCTAGAACTGCAAACCTCTCAACTCTGGCCATCCCACAGCACATGAACTCACCTGGCCCTTGCCACAGCTCAGCTCTGCTGTCCCCGTGCTGCCCATAAATCACACCCCGAGGCTGGCCCCGATCGATGGGCAGGAATTATCCCCCAACATCAGATTCCATCATACCTGACTCCAGCGATTACTTGGCTGTCCTGGGGCGTGAAGAACCACGAGGATTAATGGTCTCCCCGTGCCCAGCTGAAATGTTTATGGGGCAGGATCACCCAGCTTGTATTTCTTACTTCAAACCCTGCATGAATTTCTTTGTGCTCACAACCGGTCCGTCGGTTTTTTAGATTCGCCGGTGTATCCAAGCCACTGAAACTTTATGGGATATTTTATTTTATTTTATTTTATTTTTAGCTATTGTTTTACAGGCTCCTTCTCCAGCAAGCTTGTAGTGCTCCCTGCATGAAAGTCAGGTTTGTCAGCAGCAGTTGGGGCTGAGCTCTGGGCAGGAGAGCTGACCTTGGGCTCAGGCTGTGCCACTGGGGCTGTTTGGGGACAAATTAATGTCCCCCTGCTTCTGAGCTGTCAGCTCAGCACGCCCTAGCCTGGATCACCCAGGCAATCCGGGCTGCTGGCCTCCAAATGGGACTGAAAGGAGATTTTCCTGAACACTGCAGGGTTTGGGCTGAGCTGACGGAGCAAGTGAAGGGTTCAGGCTGTGATTTTCTATTGCAAATATTTATCAGTGTCATCAAACGCCTCTGCCAAGGTGTGCTGAGGCCGTGGGGGACTGAAGCCCTGTGGAAGAGGCTCCAGACATGCCAGGCTCTGCTCCTTGCTCTCCTGACCCCACTGCAGCTCCGTGGGGAAATGTTTTATGCAGCTGCCACGAGCAGACACAGTTCCACCTCTGAAGATTTTTGGAAAGATCTGCTCTCAGCCTTATTCTGGATTTCTGGGCAGATTTCTGAGCTGTTTTGATGCCTGAAGATGCAATCTTTGTGACCTTGGTGCCTTCTTAACAACATCCCATCCTCACCTGGCTTTGGTACCAAAATATCCCCCTTAATCTCTTGGCTTCCCAGCTCTCAAATATTTCTTTTTTTTTTGCAACTTGGGAGCTTCAGAGATTAATTTGTTCACATAAATGGTGTGAGACAAGTGGAGGAAAACATCTTTAGCGGGAGAGGAGAGCAAACAAATTTTAAGGATGAAGTTACCTTCAGATGGGAGAGGAAGGAGGTGGGGGAGGCTGATTTTCCCTTTCTTTGGAAAGGCAGCAATTAAAACCTTCACATTTTTGTGCGTGGAAGGAGTGAAAAAGTTTCCAAAATCCACCACGACAATCTCCAGGCTGTCAAAATTTTTCAGATGATTGCCATGTTGAGAAAACAAATCCCATTTTGAGACAACCTCCTGAACAACAGGATGTTTTGACACTGAAGGCACTTCACCCCTGTTGTGAGGCTGGGGAATGTTGTCAGAATTGACACAAATTCCTGCAGCACATCAATTCCAGCAGGCAGGGAAGCGTTTATTGGAGTGCACAGTGAAGTGGGAAAGCCCTCAGCACGTCCCATGTCAGAGGAGCAGCTGAGGATGCAGCAGCAGCTCCTGGGATGCTGTGTCCCCACAAACCTGCCAGAATTAATGTGTGCCCAAGGTGGGCAGTCAAGAGCTTTTTGGGGCAGATATCAGTTTGGTCCATTTGCATATCAGGGGTTAATTTTCCAATTATAGCTTCAGGTAATGAAGTCACATTCCTCTGGTTTTCTTCTCCCTCTCATTCACTTTGGTTTATCTTTTCTGGCCTGAGGCTCTGACAATGCCCTTGGCTCCCAGGCCCAGAAAGATTTGGTTTAGTCTGACCAAAAAGTGAAGAAAGCTCGCCAGCACTCTCTCCAGGGTTCAGAGTTATGCACCAATGCAGTACAGAACCTGAAAAATACAAAAGCCAAAACCTTCAGGCATCACCCAGCTCAGAGAGCTGGGGCTGTGGGCACTGTCCCCCTGCCAGGGAGGTCACAGTGACAGCCCAAACCGAGCCAAAAGCAGGGCACAGCTCCCAATCCACGTCAGCAGGGGCTGGCACCGTGCCCATCCTCATGCTCCTGATCAATGCCCCTGAGCCAATGACGGCCCCAGAGCCGGCAGAGATCGATGGGGATGCGGGACAGAATGGAAATGGAAAATCCTGCCCTGCCTCGGGCAGGGGCTGTGCCAGCCCCGGGCTGGGAGCCACAGCAGCAGCATCTGTGCCCACCCCTGGGCTGCCAGGGGGGCCAGGCAGGGCTGGGCCAGCCTGTGGGGCTCCTGGGTGGCCACCGAGGGCGAGGATGGCTCCCAGCTGTGGCACACACCTGCAAAGAGGAGCTGGTGGAGTCCAGCACTCAGAGAGCTCTCAGGACATTGGGCCTGCGAGCCTGAGGCTTTAGAGTTTACCTTTTATATTTTTTAGATTCTGGGCTGGTTTAGTGGGTGGGTTTAGGTTTCATATTAAGCTCTCTTGGATAAAACAATTCCTGCTCCAGCTCGGCACCAAGGACAACTTTCAGGCCCAGAGCAAAACCAAGGGTGAAGGGAGAAGGAAAAACCAGGAGGATGGAGCTGCATAAGCTGGAGCTGTGGTTGGACAATTGTTTCTAATGTGCTGATGGAGCAGAACTTATCAAAGTGTGGGACCTCGTTATCATTTGGCCATTTTGTGCCCATTTTGGGTTAATTTGGCTGTGACCCAGCCAGGCTCTGGCACTGCCCAGGTGGGCCCAGTGAGAGATTTTAATAAATCCCTGCTTTATCCTTTGGCTCTGGCTGTGTGTGGGTGCACAAGCATTGTCTGCTTCTCATCAGCTCTTGGTAAAAAATCCATTTTCTTCTGTCTGGATGTAAAAAAAAAAACCCAAAACACCCAACCCTAAAGCAGTGATGTTATAAAGAGCAGTGCCAGCATTTCCTGGGCTGGATTGCAGAAGCAGAACTGCCCATGAGGGGTGGTGGGGTGAGCTCTGCACCCTTGAATTTGGCCGCTCACTTTGTGCAGGCTCTGGAGCAGCAGCAGCCTGAGCTCACGTCTGCCTGGCTGTGAAGGAGCTCTGGGTGTTCAGAAACCCGGCCCAGCTGGAGAACTCTGACCTGAAATAGCCCCTTTTCCTCAGCCTCGCTGTTGTTTTCTCATTCCTGTGCCACACACACAGCACAGCAGAGTCCCTGCCCTGGGAGCCCTCCAGCTCAGAGCTCCCAGCCTGTTCCGTGAGCTCAGCGTGGGGAATTCCTGGTGGAAAGGGATCAAACTGACTCCAAACCCTGAGCTGACTTTCTACTTCATCCTCCCGTTTTTCCACCCACTCTTTCCTCCTCCTCCTTTATGTCACATTTGGTTTACATTTAGTTGTTACAGAAACCCCCAAGTTTTGCAAATGTAAGAACAATTTTCCCTCTAGAATATCGAGTTTCCCCTGGCAACTGCCTCAGCTCCTGGATTCAAAAATGTTATTTTCTTGACCTATAAATAGGAGAAAGAGGCCAGCTGTAGTGCAGATGAAACGTGTCCTACATGGTCTGGGATTCTCTCCCAAATCCTGGGAGCTGGAATCAACTTTTGTTTCTCCCCCCCTCTTTTCCACCTTTTCTTTTTTAAGAGCTGAAACCTGATATAACCACGTGAGGAACTCCAGGAACCTGCACTCCAGGTCTGTCAAAGCTGGTGTTTAATGTCACAGATGATTCCTGGGAGCTCAGCAGCCCTTGCTGTCATTCCAGCAGAGCAGAAATCCAAGGAACAGCTTTTTGCAGCCGCTTTTCTCAACGTGAGTTTTTATTCCCTCGTGAGCATCACCCAGTTTCTGGCGATAAAGGGAAATTCTGTGACTTCATCTCACTCTCAAACAGATGCTGTGTGGGCTATGAACAATCCTCTAAAATATATGAAAAAATAAATTAAAGCTTCTTGCTTTTCTATAATTTAATAAAAGCCAAGACTTGCTGTGCTGTGGGGTTGTGTTCTGGAGAAGGGAACAGGACAGAACTGAGCCTAAATAAGAACCCCAGGATCTGAGGAGGAGGGAGCTGTTCTGGTGATAACAGAATTAATAATTTCTGAATCTGCAGCGATTCAGGAAGAATTGTGTGGAGTTTGCACCAAAATCTCCTCTGGTTTTGTCAATTCCTGAAGTAAAACTCATCCTGTAAGAGCTGGGAAAAGCCAGAAGTCAGCAGAGAGGCTCTGGCAGGATCTAAGCTCCAAAATCCCAAGCAAGGAAGGGATTGACCCCTCAGGAAT
>VYXF01007831.1:0-18623 GCA_013397295.1 Polioptila caerulea | reverse complement strand
TGGGACTGGGAATGGGAATGGGAATGGGAATGGGAATGAGAATGGGAATGGGAATGGGAATGGGAATGGGAATGGGAATGGGAATGGGAATAGGAATAGGAATAGCAGGAATGGTACCTGCTGCTCACCCCACGCCCTCATCCCAGGCAATGTGGAGCTCTGGAATTTCACCAGGGTGGGTTTATCCACAGGGGGAGCCCAGCTGGGGGGGCTGCAGCCACTTTTAGGAGGGTTCTGATCTCTAAGCAAAGAGATGGAGGCGAATCCAGCAAAGCAAAGGATCCCCGCTGGTGCCAGCCAGGAATTCCCTCTGCTGAGCCCATCAGCAGCCTGACACATCCTGGCACGTGGGAAAAAGGGCACGGGAGCCTGGAATTGCTCCCAGCTGGAGCCAGGGCTCCGACAAACCTGGGCTGGCTCTGCAGGGAGGGCTGAGCCAGCGCCAGCCCCCGCAGGGGATGGAGCACGGCCAGAAGCCAAGGATTCCTCTTTCCCCTCCAAAGGACAGACAGCAGGGCCATCCCACAAGCTGAGCAGGGCCAGTTTGATCCCAAAGAAAGGAGGATGCTGCTACACGTTGATCCCGAGGTTCAGCAGGAACTGTTCCAGGTCCTAGCAGCAAGCACGGGATAATAAAAGAAGATTAAGGCAAAGTCCTTAAGGGATCGTGCTGAAGATTATTTCTCTGAACCAATTAAGCATACAAATTAATTTCCTGAGGGGATGATGTTTTATTAGAAAACAGCTTTTGCAGAGACCCTGCAGTTTGCTTTGCTTGTGATTATTGTAATTTTTTTCCCCCGAATTTGTTGTGGATGCTGCCTTCACAGCAGGGGGAACATTTGCTTAGTCAGGCTGTGCTTTTCTGGACGAGCTCTTCAGTGATTTTGCTACAAGCAGACAAATCCTAAAGTGGCTGAAAAGGAGGATCCACAACCAAAACCTAATGCTGGGACAATGAGGTTGTTGTGTGTCAGTTCTGGATCAATACCTGACTCCATCAGAGGCACCAGCACTTCCTGAGTGCTTTGCAAGGTGCATTAATGCATCCTAGAGCTGCCCTTTATTCTTTAGACCCCCAAATTTTGTCCTGGCCGACAGTAAATGATCTCCTCCAAATGCTGTAAGAAGCAGGAATCCTAATAAGCCTAATTTATGTTTGGTTTTTTTCTTTTCTTCTCCCCTCCACCAGAAGTGTAAAATTATTCTTTGCATCACAGGTGGGCCCTTTCCAAAGGATCTGAGCTACCCTAAGATCCCCTGGCAAGTTAAACTCAGTATTCAGAGCTCAGGCTGAGGCCATAAAAGAAAGGGAAAGAAATCCTTGTTTCCTGGCTCCCTAATTCCATATATAGGGCGCTGTGGGATGAGTGCAGCTTCAGGGGATGGTGTTCAGCCAGAAGAACCTTTTGGAGGGATTTCTGTGAGTGAGTGGCTCCAGCAGGGCCTTTCTGGGAAGCCTTTCCCCAGTGGGGCCGAGCTCCTCAGCAGCCTGATGTGTTCCAGATGAGCAGGCTCAAACTGGGAGCTCTAATTGGAAAGACACCAACGAAAAGAACAGAGGGGAAAAACAAACCCCCAAGTTCTTCTCTTGCTGGTAGCCTAAACCTGGTGTTTTTCTGCAAATTGCACTAAATGAGGGCCTGATAACGAGGCTGTGCAGCCCTGATGAAAGGACAGTCAGTGATGTATGGATGTGTCTCCAAGCACAACAGCCAAGGTCTCTGCTGGGGCAGACTGGGAAGGAGATTTGGCGCTTTTTCAGACCACAAGTTTATTTTTATGAGCTGGCCTGCACGGGTCAGCAGTGTGCCTGCAGCCTGGAACAACACGAGGAGAGGCTGCTCCTATCTGGAAGGATTTCTGGATAAATGTCTCCTCATTTCCAGAGCTGCTTCCTGCACACCAGTCTCTGTCTGCAGGAGGGGCAGCTGCTCAGCAGCTCAATCACTTGCTCTGCTGAATAAAACTTTTCCATTCTGCAGACTTTTTAGGCAAAGAAAACCTTGGAAAGGAATTCAACAGATGTAGGAGTTGAATTTAGTTCCAAAGGTCAGCGACTTCTCCCTCTAAAATTTATTACTGGGCTCAGCAGTTACTTTAAAATCACTGAGCTCTGCATTGGCCAAGGGTTCTGTTCTTCAGCTCCCACTCCTCCAGCAAAAGGAACACAGGGTTATGTGGCCCAAACACATTTTTTTGGCTCCTCCCAGCTCACCCCTGGCCATTCTGATTTTTCATATCCATCTCCCTGAAGCATTTCCCTGTCCCACCCACGAGCTCATCCCTTCACTCTGGGAATGGATGCTCTAAACTGGAAAGCTGTCATTTATCTCCCCAGCACATCCCTTGTAAAGATTCCAATAGATCTGTAAGCCCTGGAGTTTATTGGGATGGATGGGCCCATAACTGAAGTATTATCTTAGCAGGAGCTGCTCGGGGAATATGGATGGGTTTCTGTGCTCTGGAATTGGGAGATCCATCATAGGATTGGGCTGCAGAGAGCAGAGCCCTGCTGATGGATCTGTGCCAGTGGGGAGGCATTTTAAACACTTGCTTTCTATCCTGAGTGCCAGGGGGCTGGAAATGCAGAGGGAAGGGATTTCCCGCCCTCAGGGGCCAAAGGTGCTCACCAGAGAAGGGTTTTTCCTCCTATCAGGCACCTGCTGTTTGCAGGGAGAGGATTTAGGCTCAGATTTTGGTCCAAATGAGAGCAAAGTGCCTCAGTTTGAGTCCCCACTTGGTGTTTCAGCTTCATCCAGCCTGGCCTTGGGCACTTCCAGCCACAGCTGCTCTGGGCAGGGCCTCTCCACCCTCCCAGGGAGCAATTCCTTCCCAATATCCCTCCCAAAGCTCCTCTCTGTCACTTTGAAACCATTCCCCTTGTTCTGAATTGGGAGAAGTCCCTCTCCATGTTCCTTGTAGGCTCCCCTCAGGTGCCATCAGGTTATTTCCCCCTGTTCATCCTCTGAAGCCTTTAAATGCTCTGGTGTCCATTGATCATGGCCAGGACATTTTTACCAGAAAATTTTCCCTCTTCAGCCTCATCAATGACAAAATCTCAGCCTTCCCAAACCCACCTTGACCTGTGGGATGAAAACACGTCCAGAAACTCTTGCACAGGTTGGGTTTGGTCCCTCCACTCTTCCTCTTTCCATCTCCTGGAAATGCCAGCTCATTTGCCCAGAATCCCACCAGAAACCATGTTTTAAATCAGGGAAATAGGAAAGGAGAATTCCCCAAATTCCCCAGGCCAAAATTCCCACCTGAGGAGCAGAGGGCTGTGAAGCACTGGAGGGATGATGGAACTTGGCAGTGCAGCATCTCCTTGAGAAAATATGTGACAAAACACGGTGAAAAAAACTTCATTTTGATGACATATCCAGAGCAGCCACGTTGGAGGCGATCTAAAAGAGAACACCTTGCCATCCAGCATTAATATCCCAGGGAAAAATAACAGCTCTGCCTCTCAGTGCCTGCCACTTGATTTTAATAGGCCCAGAGCATATAAAAGCTCCCTGAGAGCTGAGACAGGAGGGTTTAAATCAGTCAGACAGAAACCTCTGCCAGCCCTTCCCTCAGCCCTATAGGAGCTCCTTTATGATCTCATATTTTATTGACGAGGCTGACTTTGGTAAAAGTGCCCTGGCACGAGCAGTTATAAATGTGCATCGTCTGCTCCGTCTAATCCATTAACTCATTAAAATAATTGTCTTAATTTGATTGTTAAAGTGATTAATAGGGCAAGAGTTAAAGGAAATTAATACTCCAAATTGAAGCATAACTGCAGCCGAAAAATAACTCGGTGGGATTGATGTGGTAACAAGGTGCAGGCTCGTGGTTAATGAGCCTCGGGGAGTTAAATATAGAAAGGAGAGGCAGGAAGAAAATTCCTCTGTGCAGCCTGGCTGGAATGGTTTGGGATCTGGAGCCCAAAGTTCTGTCCGAGGTTTGCCTGAGCCTGCTGTTAATTCTAATGTTGGTAGATCAGAGAAGGGCAATATTTAATACCAGCTCCTGGGTAATTTTTAGATGTGGGAGTGCCCAGGTGAAGCCTGTGGCTGCAGGATCCCTGAGTATTCCAGGAGCAGGGAATTCTTAGGGAATGAGCACAAACACACTCCAAGTGTCTGGGGTGGAGAGGAAGAGCCCTCTCTGGATCTCCCAGTTTGTTCCAGTTCTGTTCACACTCACTCTTTGTTTTCATGCCCTGCTTTATCGAAATCCATTTTTTCCATTCATGTTTTTCGACTTGGGGATGGATTTTTTCCCCTGCCTGGAGCACGGGCAGGAAATGCCACGCTGTAATGCCAGCTACAATTATCCAGGCAAACACTGTCAGCTTTAGGAGTCTCCTGGCATTTCCCTCCCTGGGTTAAGAGTGTTTGTTTTGCTCGGTTCAAACAGAAACTCAAGGCTCCCAATTTGAGGAGGGTGGCCCAAGGCAGCTCCTGCTCTGCACCTGTTTCTGTGCTGCTCTGATTTCCCCTCCTTGCCATAATTTCAGGGAGTTTTGGGCTTGGATTAATCCGTCCCAGAGTTTAAAACCCTCCACTTGGCATGGTGGGCTTGCTCTCACTGCAGCTTTGGTTTTTAGCAGAGGAATTCCTAAATTTCTTTCAATTCTCTGCTGAACCTGCCACTGGTGAGAGCTTAAAGCTGTGAAAAAACCCCAAAACCTGTAATAAATACAGCTACAGGCAGAATGCACACGTTTCCTCTCAGCCCTCTTGCTATCCAAGGCTCAAAAAAGGAGAAAAACAATGAAATAAATATTGGATTCAGTGAATGCTTGGGGAGATTGCTCCACACAGATAAGGCCTAACAGGGGGGACCAAGGGTTTGCAGCCCTGGGCAAGTGGAGCAGAAAATATTGCAGAGCTCTCAGGCTGCAAACACCTGGGAACCCTGGAGCAACTGGAGATTTTATAACTCAGCCTGGACAAGCCCCTTTGAGCAAGTAAATTGGATATGAAAGGGGGAAAAGTGAGAGTAAGAGAAAACCAGCAAAGCATGGGCAAGAGTGAGTGAGGCAAAAAGAGAGAACAACTCAATTTATCTCTCATCCATGGCATGGACAGCAAGAGCCCTGTGCCATGAGCTTTATATATATTTTTAATGTTTTCCTCTTTGCACTCCTTGATTCTCTCTGACAACAAAATCTGGCTTCCCAGATGTGCAGTGAGTAACAGAGAGGGGGAAGAAAGGCCTGAGGAGAACTGCAAGTTCCAAAAGTAGCTGGGGCTGAGGTTTTAAACAGAGTCCAGATTTCTCCAGGACCACGTGAAGGAGGTGCAGGCACATCACAAATCTGTGTGAAAAACAGAGAAAACACAATTTGGCTCCATCTCCTGCTGGGGCACTGGAATAGTCTGCACTGACTGTTCTAAAACTGAAGGGATTTTAATTTTTTTTTCTCCTTTTTCCAACAACCTGAAGGTTTAAGCTGAGTTCCAGTGGGTATTTATGGGCTGGATGCTGGAGCACACAGAGCTGGGAGTCACTTGGAGCCAAGAGCTTTGTTGTAGCAGAGCAAACTGTGGAGGGGGAGAGGAAACCCACAGAACACTCAGCCAGCAGGCAGAGTCACAGAATTAATCAGTAAATGATGTGTTTATTGCCCCAGTGGAAGGAAAGGCAGACTGAGGCCTGCAGCGAGAATAACTCGTCTCTTTTTCTGAGGCAGGATGAGGCTGCACAAGTTCCCCTGATTTCCTCTGTCGGAAATGTCTGGGGCAGCTCTCAGAGAGCCACGTGGCCAAATTTCTGCTGCTTGCTCCTGAGAACAAATCGATGCCTGCAGAAACCACCAGGAGCTGAGAGGGCTGAAACCTCGTGTTCCTAAAAGCAGGCAGAACATCACCCAGGGCTGTTAATTCAATTAATGGCTTGAGCTTAACTACCCCTGTGCTGCTGCTGCTGGAAAAATCAGATTTCAGCAAAGATTTGAGGTGTGTTTGACCCCGCTCTGTGCCCTTCTTCTGCAAGGGACTGGTGGATCTGAAGCTCCAGAGATATTCTGGAGTGTTTTTCGATGCAGAGCCAAAGGGACAGAGCTGGAGTTCAACGAAGTGATTATTCCTAAACTGGAGCGTTCACAATGGAGACAAATTGTAATCACACCCTTGGGATCCTGCAATCACCAGCAGCTCCCACCAGCCCCTGGCCCTGCTCCTCTGGGGGAGATGGAAAATGAGAAAATGCGTTTTCTTCTGGCTCTGGATGCTCAGCAGAACTTCCTTGGACTTGCCAGGGGCATTTTCTTTTCTTTAACTCCCCAAAATATTTAAAGACCCTTTAAAATACCAGGCTGAGATGTTCCAGCACTCCCCTAGAACGGATTCTCCAGGAAAAGAAAACATTGAGAAGCAGATCTGCAATAACCTCTTCCCAGAGGCATTTCTAGGAACCTATTCCTGTCCTGCTGTCCGTGCTTTGTTTCATAAAAGGCAGAAAAAAACAGGCTTGGCTCAGGGCAGCTGCCAAACCCCAGCATGGAAAACTTCCCATCCCTGGAAGTGTCCAAGGCCAGGTTGGATGGGGTTTGGGGTGGTGGAAGGTGTGGACTGAAGGAAAAGAGAGAAATTCCTGGCCAGGGGAGGGGGGTTCTCCTCTGCCTTTTTGATCCGTGTCCGTTTGACTCCGAGCTGGAGCAGCAGAGGTGTTTATTAACTCACAGGATCCTGTTTCTCAGGGGCCCCTGATGGAAAATAAACCTTCCAGCTTGTAGGGAACAAGAGTTCAGTAACACCGAGGGCTTTCCACGAGCAACTGGAGATAATCAACTTCATTCCAGGGAGTGGTTTAAGAGTCCCAGGAGCCCCTGGAGCAGCCAGAGGGAAGCAGTGCAGCAGCTCTGCCCAGCCAGAGTCCTTTAAAGAAGCACATTTATTCAAATATCCAAAAATGGGAATTACTTCTGCTTATTTTAAGAGCAAGCCTCACTCAAATGTCATCTTCTTCAAGTGTCTTCCAGAGGGATGATGACACAGACAAGAATCCATTTCTGGTTTAAATTAGCCATCGTTCCTCACTCGTCCTTTTCCCTGGAGGTGGAATTTGCTGTGACACCGGGGCTTGGCTGGGAGCCTGTCACTGCTCCCCGTGTCACCGAGCTGCTGGTGACACCAGTGACACCCAGGGAAGGATGGCAGGGCCGGGGCTGGCCGGCCCCAGGGTGGCTGGGGATCATCTCCCCCAGGAATGAGGGGCATGGATCACCCAGCTCCAGCTGTTCCCATCCCCTGGGACAAAGCTCTGCCTTCTGACCCCACCTCTGCCCCTGCCGTGGATTTCCCTCTGCCTGAGAGCTGAGGGCACAAATTCAGGGGGAAATTTTCCCTGGGGGATACAGAGAGGCTGGGCCAGCCAGTTCCTAATTAATCCCAGTTAATGAGCCTGCAGCAACCTGCAGCTCTCAGGGCTGAGAGGAGGAATCCCAGCCCCCCCAAAGCCATGGCTCTGCTGCCAGGGGATGCTGCACACACCCCAGGGGACAGGGCAGGACAAACCATCCCTGAGGTGCCCCAGCAAGGCCCCTAATTTCATCAGGGCATAACTGGGTTAGGTGGGACCTTATCTGCCCTGGGAGAGCAGCAGAGTGCTCTGGGGGATTTGATTAGGGGCTGACGTCAGCCCCTCGACAGGAAAACAGGGATTTGGGGGGCAGAGGAGGGGCTTTAAACTGCCTGCAACAACCACATGGAGCCAAGCACAATCTGTCTCAGAGTTTTCACTGGTCTCTGCACCCCCCTCCTTCCTTTGCCCCCTTCTCGTGTGGGTGACATTTTTAAGGTTGAAATTCAGCTCCTGCTGCTGATGGGATCCAGCATCCTCCAGCAGCAAGTGGAGGTTTCTGCATCTGTCACCTGGCATAAGGATAAATAAAATAAAATAAAATAAAATAACATTTGCCCTACGTGTTTTGGTTTAAATTGCCCTGTAATCCAAAGGCCAGCTCATTGCCAGCTCCTGCTAAAGATAAGAGTTTTAGCATTTCCCTGACAGGCCTGTGACATCCCACAGAACACCAGACAAGGCAATTTGTTAATCTGCCAATGCTGGCATTAAATATCCCCCTTTGTGTGTTGACAACACATTAGCAAGAAGTCAGACCTGGGGACCGTTTTCCTCCTGAAACGCCAAAAATTTTGTGTATAATTCATTTCCTCGCAGAAATGGGAACTTAAGGGCTCATGAAAAGCATAAAATGGAATTTGTGGGAAGTGCCTGAACTCTTCAAGACATTTTAGTGCCTGCTCCAAGCCCACTTTGGCTCTGAAAAAAATGCAGAGAGAACAGCTTCAAAGCTGGGGAAGGGTCTGCTTGGAATCTCTGGGAGTTGGACTGGGAATTCTGGATTTAAAACCCATTTTTACCCTCTTGTTTGCCCACAGGTGGTGTTTGCAGAGCTTACGTGCTGCTAGCAGCTCCTGGAACCTCTGGAAAAAGGGAGAAGCCTGGCTGTGCTGTTTGGATGCCTTTGATGTTTCCTTCAGCTCACACAGGGAATTCTGGGCTGGGGAGAAGCAGGGGAAATGCACGGGAAAGGCTCCGGAGACAAAAGCTCTTTCAATAAAATCTGCTCCCCTGGCACTTCCTGAAAACTTCCTGGCTGGCTTGAGACAAGGGGGATATTTCCAGGCATCCTAAAATGCTCCTGCTTTGGCAAATTGGAGGGGGAAAGGACAGGGGAAGGTTGGGAACGGGAGGATTTCTTTGCTGTGCTCTGGAAGTGATGTTCAGAAAGGTGAAAATGTGAGGAGTGGAGTCTGTCCACTCCTGAGCACCACAAAAAGAGTCCCCTTGTTCTGCCTGGGATGATTCTGCATTTCCAGCCCAGCTGGATTTTATTCCATGGAATGATTCCACCCTGCACAGTGACCCTGCTGTCACAAATGTGTACATTTATCACTTCCAAGTGTAAATCCCAGAAGGAAAACCTTGTTTTCCAGGTATCTAGGAAGGCTAAATATCTCTTCTCCATTGCCAGGATTATTTTTCCCCCTCCTAAGGCTTTGAAACGAAAGCCTCAAATGGAGAAGGAAATGTAGAAGAGATAAATTTCAGAGGGGAGCAGGATTTGTGATGCTGATCTGCTACAGGGATGTGCCATCAAAACCCTGCCCTTTCTGTTTGCAGGCAACACAGGCGTTTTTTCCTTCTCTAAATATCACTTCAAGAGCATCAACTGAGCGCTGCCTCCAGCCCCCTGCAAAGGGAGAGGGCTGGGCTCAAAAGGAGAAGGATCTCCTGCTTATTTTTGTTTCCACCTTGCAGAGTTATTTATTATCAGCTGCTTGCAGGTACACACGCAGCCTCCCCGGGGGCCAGTGCTGGAGAGACACAGAGGAGTTCACTCAGATGCTGCTGTCTCTGATGCGCTCTAAAATTAGAATTTGTCTCCCTGGATGCTGTGTTTGGATGCAAAGGAGTGACAAGAATTCCTCTCTCTCTTTTTTTCCCCCTCTATAATCTACATGTAGAGGGTGGGAGCTGCCCGTGTTTTTGACAGAAATGGGAGGAAAAATGAGGGGAAAAAAAAATTCCTCCGGAGGTCCCAGTTGCCAGATTCATCACCAGCAGGGGCTGTTGGTGGCTTGGAGCCAGCCCTGCTTCCAGGTGCTAAATCAGGAAGGCAGTGGAGCTGCTCCCATTCACTCCCAGCGAGCTGAGCCACCACCAGGCTGCTCCCGAGGGGGAGAAAAACAACAAACAGAGATCAGGGAAAGGCTGAGGGCGGCAGGAAAACGAGTTGGAGAGGGAAGACAAACGGGGCAGCAGCAGGAATTGCTGTGCAGGGAGCACAGATGGACAGAGGGGAGCTCAGGGAGCTTCTGAAATTCTGTTCCATCTCCATCAGCTGTGCACACACCCTGGCTTTGCTCAGCCCCTCTGGGCCCAGGTTGTGCAAAGCACCTCCTTTCAGAGTAAAAAATTCGGAATCAAGCTGAATCAAGCTGAATTCACCAGCCATTTGTCACTGTACACAGAGGCTTCCCCCCCATTTCCTTGCAGAAAGCTCGGGAGGTATTTAACACCACTTAAAATAATCACACCAGGTGCAAATTCCTCCTGGCTTGGCTGCAGAATATCCAGGTTGGGCCCTCAGTGGATGCCAGGGAAGCTGAGCCCTCTCCCCTTAGTGCCTGTTCCATTTAGTGCCTGTTCCCAACAAGGTTAGTCCATTACAGCAAAGTGGAGTTGGAGGCCCTTTTGTTTACTGTGTTACACAAATTCAATTTGTCAGAGAGCTGGGTTTATGAATTAGGAATGAGGGACGTTAGCAAAATTAAATGATAAGGCCTTGGCCAGCATCCCTTGCAGCTGAGATGGGGCTGATAAATTGGAGCAGCCAGGCAGGATTTGGGGAACTAAAACAAAGGCACAGTGGAAATACGTAAAAAAAAAATCTGGTTTGGGCATGAGTATCTTGTATCTCCTTCTTCCCTGCCCTTGTGGTACAGCAAACTGGGGGAAAAGCATTAAAAAAATCCAGATTTCTCCTTTGGTGGGTGTTGTTTGCAGCACCCTCACATCCCACGCTTGTTTGGCCTTGGTTTTGGGGAGATTCTGCAGCTCCAGGCAGTATTTTGGGAGCAGACTGGCACAACTATCCCCTGGCAGCCCTTCTTTTCCAGGGAAGGCTCTGCTGAGCTCTGAACTGCTGCAGGTTGAAGTGGAAGGGCCCCAGCAGGGAGGGACACAGGGAAAAGCAGTTGGATGTGGCCCAGGAGAAGCCAGGGAGAGGGAATTCCACAGGCCAGGAAGGATCTGGGTTTCCAGGCAGGGTTTGGGGCACTGAGCACCCCCAGGCTTTCCCCAGGGCAGAGCAGGAGCTGCACACTCTGCCTTTGGATGCTGCAGGGGGAAAGCTGAGCTGGAATCCCCGTGCCAGGGCTGGGCTCTCTTTTTCCCTCAGCAAACTGAGCCCCTTCCTGGCTGGGCTCTCCAGGGGCACGGGCAGGGAACAGGAATGTTCTCTTTGGCTTTCTGAGGGAGATGGATGGCGAGTGCAGAGGCATTTACCTGTCCCTCACTGCTGCACCTGTGTTGGAGTTGATCTTTCACAAGTCACTGCTCTGCTGACCCCAAAATTTATGGAGCTGGAGGCACCTGGCTCTTAAAGGATTGTTCCTTGGGAGAGAAGAATGTTTTGCTTTGTGTGGTTTGGCCTTGCTTGGAAAAAACTTCCAATTTTTCTTGCTGAGCTCCACTTCTAACCACTTCTAACTGTTTTCACTACAAAAAAAAAAAAAGGACAAAATTTGCCTTCAATACTGGGGGGGTGAGAGAGGAGGAGGAACAAACCAAAGGAGGGATCATTACAAAAAAGACAGCAAATTATTCAGCTGCTGTGACATGGCCAGAGGGGGAAGAGGAAAGTTCCTTGGCTGGCTGGAGTTGGGAAGTTCCTGCCTGTCATTCTGCAGAGCAAACCATCAGCTATTTCATGTTCATTGTCACTTAGGAAAAGTTCATCCTTTCCAGGAGAGAAACAGCCCTGCAAACGCTTCAGTAATAATTTCCATTTACTGACACGTGAACCAAAAGGAGTTTCTCTCTCTCATTTCCTTCTTGCCCTCAAGAGGAGATGAAAATTTTAGGGAAAATACAGCTTTGCACCTGAATATTCATGGATTGATCTCCCAGAGCTGCTGCTGATCAAGTGCTATCTCAGTTAATAAAATCTTAGTTAAACCTTTCCACCAACGCTCCTCTCCAAGTCCATATAAATACATTTACTGCCCAGAGAACCCCAAGCAGAGCAATAACTTCTTTCATCAGTTGTTGGACAAAATCTGAGTCAAGCAGCCCTGGCCCTGAAAGTCTTGGTCTCTAAGCAGGCAGATAATGAGAAATTTAATGCTGGGAGACAGGAGACAGCTCTGAAAGGTTATAGGAGTGGGCACCCAACCCAGAGCAGCAGCACAAGGACCTGCCAGAGGGTCCAGGAGGAGCTGCTGGGAGGTGGAAATCCATTCTTTTATCTTTGCAAAGCAGAAACACCTAAACCAGAAGCACCATATCAAGCTTTTCCCAAATTTTCTTTCCTATCATGCTTCGTGCAGCTCTCAGTTCTCTTTCCATGGGTTTTGAGGAGGAAAAGGAGTTTCTATGATTCCCTGGTTTTATGATTTGTGAGGCACTCAGAGGATGAACCTTTGACAGCCCCAAGAGATTCAGAGACATCCCCATGCTGGGAAACCTGGAAGGATTTAGGGAAAACTTTGCCCATAAAGAGCATCAAAGAGTAAGGAAGAGATTCGAGACAACAGCAGAGGGAAACATTAAAATGTGTGTGGTTAAGAGAGCTCTCAGGGAAAAACAGAGAGGTTGGGATGAGCAGAAGGGTTGGCACCCAAATAATCAGGCAAAGAAACGAGGCTGAATCCCTGGATAGGAGAAATGAGCTCTGCTGTGGCCCCTCCAAAGCACAGCTTGGCCCTGGAAAAGTTGTTGGTGCTTAAAATGGTCCCAAAATTTGGAATTCTGCTGAAAAACCATCCCAGAATCCCAGGTTCTTTTCCCTACAGGGCTGGAAGAAGAGGTGGTGAAAGGCTTTGGGTTTTTGGTGCTAAAAACCCCCAGTGCCTGAGCAGCATTTCCACTCCTTGCAGGAGAAAACAGAGGGAGCAGAACATTCAGGGCTCGGATCCATCCCCTGAACCCCTGCTGCCCATTCCACTGTTTGTGTTTCCTGAACAAATAGATCAACAAACAAACCAAACCAAACCAAACCCCAGCAGCACGAAGATCCTGGAGCGTGCAGTGCATTTCCATCTCCTTTATTCCATCTCCTGTTTCAAAGCAGTCTCCTCAAAAATCTCCTGGTAAAACCCAGGGTAAAATCCCCTTTTTGAGCAGAGGCCCCCAATCACCTCAGGTGCTCACGAGGTGACTGAAGTAATTTTTACCTTGCTTGGGTGATCTTGGAGTAAGCTCATTAGTGACTGGTTATTAATAACCCTCTCTCTGGCTGGAAATCAGGGATGTGCTTCAGAGGGGAAACTCCTGGGGATGAGCAGGGGGAGCAGCTCCCATTGACAGGAATAAAGCACTTCCCTGATTCATTAACTGGGCGTCCCAGCTGCATGCATCCAAGTGGGAACTGGGAAGTGACAGGATTTACCTGGCAGGCCTGCAGGTTTTACTGTCCATTTTTATTTGTAGTTATTTTTAAGTGATTCCCTGACACCTCGTTCTGGGAGTCACACGCTGAAAAACGGGGTTTTTCCAAAGAGCCCAGGGCTTCAGCAGAACTCCTAATTCCTGAATATTCCAGGGGCAAAACCCAGAGCATCTTGTTCCTGCCACTACCCCAGGCTGCTCCAAGCCCTGTCCAGCCTGGCCTGGCTCATTTCCAGGGATGGGACATCCCCAGTTTTGCTCCTGTCTGTCCCCTTTAAAGTTTCAGCTTGCACCAATCCACCTTTCCCCTGCCCACAACCCTGAGATCTCCATCTAAATATCCAAATAAAAACCCACGGAGAGTGCAGGGAATTTTTCATGGAAGTGTAACTGTTATCAAACTCTGCAAATAACACCAGCCTCCTTAGTCTAGCCAGAAATCTTTTGGAAAATATGTATTAAATATCTTCACAAGCTTTTTTTTTTTTTGTAATTATAACCTTTAAAATAATACATTTCCCCCATCTAAAATGGAATCAAGTGCAGGGACATTCAGGATGGAGCAGAGTTATTTTCACTTAGGAACCAACATCAAACAACCTTAACAACACAGCTCCAGACACATAATGAAAATTAAAACCGAGGAACATGCAGATCTAATTACATTTTTAAATAGCCAGGCATCGAGAGAAGGCTGAGAAGAAGTGATTTACAATTTTTCCTGGTGGTGACTCTGCAGTAAAAGCACAGCTGTCCCCTGAGGATTCCTGAATCACTGAATATTCTGCTTTTCTCCTGAGGCTCTTTTCTATTATGTTTTCTCCACAGAGGGGTATTTGTGAGAGAGAAGAGCAGGGCCTGGACAAAACAGCCAGAAAATGAAATGATCTGTGCAATTCCCAAATTGCTGCCTATGAGAAGGCAACCATGTTATCACCAGAAAACCAGGCTGGGCACTGCCCTGTGTCCTGCAGGGGTGAGATACATTTGTTAGTGGGAAAAGGCATCAGCAGGCACAGGCAGAAATTTGGGGTTTTGCTGTGGCAGATGCAGGGGCTGGGGTTATCCTGACAAACCCAGCTGATAAGAGCGGAGGAATATTGAATAGAAATTGGGTTAAACCAAGAAATGCTCTTATCAGCATTTGAATTTCCCGTTGCAGATCCTTACCCTTGGATTCTACTTTGTGATAGCTCCAGGACATCTCCCCAGTCACTCCAGGAGCCACTAATTCATTGATGCTCAGTGTTCTGCCTCCCACACCACCTGCAATCCCCAGCAATGCATGAGATCCTGCTGCACCCAGAAATAAAGAAGTTTGCCCAGAAAAGCAGGAATCAAAGCAATCCCATCCCAGGAGACCCTCCCTTGGCACCTCCCTGGTGTGGAACTGCCCTGCCCCATTTCTGAGCTGAGCTTGCCAGGGCTGCCTGCACAGAGCTGGGTTTGTCCTGGGGGTGATGCCTTCTGGAGGCTGGCCTGGAGCAGAGAGCAGGCAGAGCAAGAGGGAAAAGGGGATATTTATTAAAGGCCTCAATGGGCACAGCTGGGCAGCACAAGAGTCCAACCAGATCACACCCAAATGAACCCAAAATGGGCACAAAATGGACAAATGATCACAAGGTCCCACACTTTGATAAGTCCTGGTCCATCAGCACATTAGAAACAATTGTCCAACCACAGCTTCAGGTTATGCAGCTCCATCCTCCTGGTTTTTCCTTCTCCCTTCACCATTGGTTTTGTTCTTGGCCTGAAAGTTGTCCTTGGTCCCCAGCTGGAGCAGGAATTGTTTTGTCTCCCTGTTCTGTGAAGAGAGCTCAGTAGCACTGAATGTGAAACCTAAAGCTACCCACCAAACTAGCCCAGGATCTAAAAAATATAACAGCTCAAACAGAAGGCATCAGGGGCTCTCTGCAAGCTGCTCCCCTCCCCAGGGCTGTGTTTCTCCGGGGCAGGAAGGAGCTGGAGCCCCACAGTTGTTCCTTTCCCTGCCCCGAGTTCCCATGCCCGGAGCTCTCAGCCCAGGGGGGCAGCGAGGGGGTCAGAGAGGAGCCTTTCAGTGCCAGCCAACAGGGCACACACTCCCAGGCAGCTGCCATTCATCTCCTCACCCCGGGCACTCTGGTGCTGGAGAATTTCCCTGACACAGCCGAGCTGCTGAGCACAGGGTGGCTCTGGCACGTTTTGTGGGGATTTTCACAGGCACAGAAGCTTTTGAAACACAACAAATCCAACAGAAAGCTGAGGGGAAGAGCCTGGCCTGCAGAAGTTGTTCCCTGAGCCCAGGTGCCCCTCAGAGCAGGAGATGCTGGGTGGTGACAGCAGCAGAGCTGTCCTGGCACAGCTCTGACACCAGCCCTGCCTGCACAAAGCATCTCCCCCAGCTGAGGAGATGTGACCTCCTTATCTCAGCCTAATTTAGGAGCCTTCATGTAGGCACTGATGAGAAGCAGGTACCTGAAATTGCCCTTCATGGTCTCTCGTGGTGTGGCTGCTCCGGGTCCCTGAGCACAGCCCTCACTGCCCCACTCCTGAAGTGATTCCCACCTCATCCCCCTCCCAGGGGCTCCCTCCTGGAGGGCTCTGGCTGCTGGGACAGCAGGAGGCATCACAGGGACAGCAAGGGTGGAAGGGAGGAAAGGAAAGGAAATTAATTTCACCTCCATGCAAGAACAGAAGCCCAGACTGGGTCAGGCTGAGCAGGAGCACTGTGGGTCACCTGGTCCCAGCAGGGTCCTGCCAGGGCACAGGATTCCCTCCAGGAGGTTCTGGATAGCCCCAGTGGGGCAGGCTCCACACCCTCTGCTCCTGTGGGCATCACTGCCCAGGGAAGCTTCTCCTCACATTCACGTGGAACTTCCTGGGCATCACCTTCTGGCCTCTGAGCAAGGCCTGGATCCCTCTTCTTGCCAGGGCAGGGCTGAAATGAAATCCTGCCTCAGGGACTCACTGCATTTCATGAAGCACCCCAACACCTGCAGTGGGGAGCTCCCTTTCCCCACTGGGCTATCAGCACTTGAGACATTTCTGCCTGGGCTCCCCAGAGCAGGGCAGCACGTGCAGCTCCATGGATCAGCTCTCCTGGCTCTGTAAAATGAATAAAGAACTGCTGTCTGCAGCCCAGCTGTGCCTGGGGGAGGAGCAGCAGGAATACCCAGCTGGATTTGGCTGCTCAGGAGGGCAGGAGGTGGCCCAGCCCTGGCAGGTTGGCAGGCAGCACATCAATCTGTGCCTGCTGAACGCTGCCCTGCTCTCTAATTAGCCAGCAGTGCTAATTGCCAGAGCCCAGGGCTGGAGGGGCCTTCCACCTCCAATAATCTGATAATAAATAATAGGGATAAAGGAATTTCTGTGAGGTGCTGAAGGAGGAAGCTCCTCCCTGGGTTAAAACATTGCTTTTCCCCCTGAGTGGAGCTCTCTGGAGCAGCCACAGCACTCCCCTGGCCCTTGCTCTGGCTCTGAATGTCCAGCCCAGGTGTCACAGCCCCTCCTGAGCTGGCTGGTGGCACCCAGGCCACCCCTGCCCCTGGCCAGGCCCTCTGCAGCCACACACCACAGGATCACAGAATCATTAAGCCTGGAAAACACCTCCAGGATCATTCTTTCCTCCTTTAGTTCAGTTCTTTCCCTTTTTGCCAAGATGAATAGAGACAGGATTGCGTGGCTGACAGATCATTACTTCACTCATCTCCAATTAAAACCTCCAGAAACGAAGATTTAGGAACCTGGGAAAAGAGCAGGTTCTGCAATCAAGACATTGCAGAGCTGGCACAAAGCACAAACCACTGACACCATCCTTGGACTCCTTCCTGATGTGGAAACAAGGGCTGGTTCTAATTCAAGGTGTTGCAAAAGCCAAATGGAGAAGGAAAAGGGAAAGCCCTGCCTGGATTTGTCCTGGGTGTCAGAATCCATCTGGATTCCCCCAGCAGAGCCCCTTCCCTGCAGAGCCTCCTCCTGTGGTAAGGGACAACCCAGCCCTGCCAGGCCTCATGATTAGACCACGAGGCGCCTGATTTATGGTTTTAATTGGACTTTTTCATTTTCTCAGCACTCTGTATGCAAAGCTCTGACTTCCTGCCCACCCTTCACCAGCACCAGACAAGTGCTCCGTGCTCCTGGTGGGAGCAGAGCAGGTCCAAGGGCAGCTGGGTCCCCACATCCCCATCTGTCCCTCCAAGCAGGGCTTGGATGCTCTTTTTCCTTCCTCAGCTGGACAATTATTTCATCCTGATCCCTTGACCTGCAGCAGCTCAGGTCAGAAAGTTTTCCCTGATGATTTTTTTCCACCTGGAGCTCAGCACTAGGGGTGGAATGAAGCTCTGAAGTTCCTCCTCAGGGAACTTTTCCTAACACAGAGAGCAGCAGAACCTCCCCTGCCTCTGTGTCCTCTCCTTGCAAGGATTGGAGCTGGCAGATCCTTTTCCTTCCCCAGTGCAGGGGTTTAAGCCAGCACCAAGGGCAGCTTGCAGCCAGAGCACCCTGAGGAGTAACAGCACCCAGAATTTCCCTCTCTGGGTGCATTTTGGGCATTTTCTACCAGGGTTTTGCCAGCTCAGCCCGTTTTGGGGCGGCTCCCACTGCGATCCCTTGGCAGAGGGATGGGAGGTCAGGTAACCAAGGCAGTGCTTTGGTCAATATTTAATGGATCTGCAGATTTGCTGCCCACCCGTTCAGGTGCCCTTCCAGCTGTGACTTTGCTGTGTGGCACAGAGCCCTTGCCCAGAGCTGGGGCTGCAAAAACGAGTCAGGAGAGAGCCCCTGGTGCCTGGCACAGCTCCCACAGCCACAGCAGGACAGGAGTGCTGGGCAGATGGAAATTGCTCTGTTCTCTGCTCTCCCCGCTCTGTCCTGCTGCAGAGCTCCTCCTCGGCCTGGCCCTGGCTCCAGATGCCATCAGAAATTAGGACCAGGCTTTTGGAGCTGGCCTTGGCCCTTGTCCTTCCCTGTTAAGCTCCTGATGGGGAAGGGAATGTTATTTACCAAGCTGCTTCCCACCCCCTTGTCCCCATTTTTTTTTTGTGCACATTTGCAGGAAACCCCAAGCCCTGTAAGGTGACCCAGAGCACCCAGCAGGGCTGAGAGGGCTCCTGTCCCCTGGGCCAGCCCTGACAGGGGACATTAAGTGGCTCTGAAAGGGCTTTTCAGCCGGGCTCTGGGAAAGGCCAGGCTCTGCTGCCCTGCACTAATTCCTCCCCACATTGTTTTCTTAACCCTCTGCCGAGCTGAGCCCCAGCCCTGCCCCACGGAAAAAAACCCATTCCCATTCTTTGGGAATCCCAGGAGCAGCCAGGGAGGTGGCACTGGGGCCGGGAGAGGCTGACCCAAGGACCAGGGAGGCAAAAGCTGATTAAAGTTGAAGGCCAGGGGTGGACTAATGACAGAGGGGTTCAGGGGGTAAGAAAACTCTGTAAGAGGCACTGGCAGAGAGGTGCTGGCCATGCAGGGCAGCTGTCACTGGATCCAATAAAATATAATAAAATAATAAAATA
>VYXF01007830.1:63931-107500 GCA_013397295.1 Polioptila caerulea | reverse complement strand
TACCGTTATTAGCTATATCTATGCTATATATATTATCTATTAGCTATATATATGCTATATATCTAAGTATATTCTATATACTTGACTACGTCCTCTAATCTATTGTTCTTTTCTCTTCAGTACATTCCAATCCCATGATCCCAAACCACTCTGTCGTTCCAGCTTTCTCGAGGCCTACTTTCTTTTTCATCCTTAGCCTAACTACTACTAAATTTTCAGTATTTGCAACAATTCCACTGGGTAAAACTGCCACTGCCCCCACAAAACAGTGGCGGAAGAGGCGGGAAGAATGGCAGCAGGAAAAAAGTGATGGAGAAAAAAGGGCAATGGAGAGAAAGACGGAACATGCAAATTAACACCGAAAAGCCTCAATTTAAAAGGACAACCAGCCCGAACCAAAGTTTGCTNACCGAAAAGCCTCAATTTAAAAGGACAACCAGCCCGAACCAAAGTTTGCTAAACCAACTGCAGGACTGTGTCAGGAAAAGGCAGAGCTGTCTCTCCATCGAACTTTTAAAAGTTTTGCCCTGACCAAAGTAGACCTATAAAGACATGACACCCCTGGACTTCGAGCCGATCCAGTGTCTTCCTAAGGACTCCCGTGAGGATGGAAGTCCCAGCTCTGCCTTTGGGCAAAGCTGCCTTCGCTCCTCCTCCTCTGCGTCGTCCGAGGGAGCAGTGGCGCTGTGCGTGACCTCCTGAGCTCCCCCCCAGAGCTGATTTCTTAATAAAGGCCATACAAAAGGAGCCTGGGCTCCTGGCCCCTTTTATCTCAAGTGGCTCTGCTAAAAAAGAGAGCAGCAGGCTCTGCTGGAAAGGGGGCCCAGACGCCACCCAAGACGAAGCCCAGCGGCCTCCCTTGTGAGCGGCTCAGCAGCCCCCTCACCACCCCTCTGGGAGCGGAAAATCTCAGCCGAGCCAGAGGACCAGACCAGTCCAGGCCAAGCCACGCGGGGTGAGCGAGGCCAGCCCAGACCCAGCTTGGACCTGGGTCCTCCACCCCTTCCAAGGCTGGAAGTCAAGAGAAGCCCTCCCGGCTTCTTCTGTTTTAAGAATGTGTGTTCACAAAAGGCGTAGCCACCTCCTATCAGCTCAATTTAAACAATGTCAAAGTAGGACAAGTTTTCAGAACAAAAACTTCACTACCTGCAAAAATGTACAAGAAGAAACATTACAAACATTGGATTATTAAAGTATTTCTAGCCTAAGCAGTATTATTTTAATTCTGCTGTCACCCATAATGGTGCATACCCAGCAGAACTCCACTGATGAGTGAAATTTTTTAGTTTACTGGTAGTGAGATACTGTCAGGCTCCCAAATTTCCATGTTCTACTCCACTGGGAAGATTTTTCTTGCAGGGCTGTAGGCTCAGGGCAGTAACACATTTTTTGGATAGCTGTTGGTTGAGAACCAGTCTGAAGTGACAGTCCAAAGCCAAAGGCTGTGGAGCTGCTCCGGCTGTAGGATTCGCACTTCTGCTGGAACATCTCCTGGAACTCGTTGGTGTGCAGCTGGCTGAAGTGTGTGCATCCACCGAAGGTACTCTGATAGCATGTTTAAGGGAGATGTTTTCTGACCTTCCTGGGAATAAACAACACTAGTGTCAGGGTACCCTTAACACAGGAGTATGGAAGAGAGATTATGTTCTATGGATTTATAGTGTAAATTTTTCCTGAAAATGTTTTACTCTCCTCAGCCTGCTCTTTGGTCTCAGTTAAAGAAAGTGTGGGCAAGGTGCTTGGGTGTTATTATGGCTTTATTCCAGTGCTCTGCCACTGGCATTCTGTCTGATCTTGAGTAAATATTTTTTCCTCTGTGGTTCTGTTTCCTTATATGATTCTGGAACACAACCTCTGCTTGAAACAGTACTTTGATAGAAAGTACTATTGGAAAAAAACCCATGATTAGTAAACAAGGAAAAGAGAGCTTGTTCTGAATGTTATCAACCTGGGAAAAATCTTAAATTTTTATCTCACTAGATAGAAGAAAGTTTTCCTGAAACAAATTCATTGAGGTGTGATGCTTTATCCCACCTCAAAATTTTTTTTCATAAATCTTAATTAAACCTTTTAATGCTACTAGGTCAATCATGTACCATTGCTTGCCTTGGAGGATTCTCCAATATCCATAAAGAACTAAGCTCAGGCTGTCTTCTTTTCCTTGGTATAGTGATTGTAAGGTATGATGTATCACATTATTTATACTGAGAACTATTTTGAAGAACTTGGTAGAAATCTTATGTTCTTGTGAATTTTAACTGCTGTTCAGATGAGGATAGAAAGAGTGCTCTAGGGAGAAAGTAAAAACAGGAATTGAAAGGATATGCAAAAAGAAGTGATGTGTTTTTCTGGTTTTAATTTTTGGGGTTAAGATTAAAGAAATCTTGCTTTTACTTCATTGCCAGCCTACACCTAAATGCAAAGCCTGTTTAAATAAAGTAGCTTCCAGTGAATAAATGCCATTAATGGGTCTGAATCTTGCCACCTTCTCCAGCTCTCCTTTCTGGTGTCTGTGCATGTTTCTCGTTGCTGGTGGTAAGAAATGATGAAATCTGAGATGGTTAGAGAGTAGCCCAACAGATTTGTCTGGAAGTTTAAACAATTTAGCAGGTGCTTTATAGGTTTTACTTGGTGTTAAGTGGGTCAGTTCCTTCCCAGGTGTCAGAGATACTGCTCTTCTCCAGAGCATGGTCTGGCCTACAGAGTACAAGAGGTCTTCTCTTTGCAGTACAGCAGCATGGACTTTTCCTTGCCTGAACGAGAAGATTTTAGCATTCTGAATTGCGGGAATTCAGGGCTTGTCCTTGACTGCCCTGGAGGCTCAGAGACCCAAGCAGGGGGCTCGGACACCTTGACACTGAGCCCAGAACACCTGTGGTTTGGATTTTAGCCCATGGGAACTATTGCCAACTTTAAGAGAAGAATTGCAAGTCACACGAGTTTAAATAGAATAATAATAAGTTTGTCACAGGGTGAAAAAGTAGATTTTGGGTTTTAGTACATGGGGGTGGATGAAGCCAAGATGGAGAAACCTCATGGTTTTTAGGTTTCTTCCTTCTCTTCATGAACTCCATGCTTCTGCTCTGATGGTAGCACTGGTGATTGGTTTAGAGTAGGTACTAACTGTCTAACATAAGTAATAGAGATTGGAAAATAATTGTAAATAATGTAAATGTAGTTTTTAGTATAAAAGATATAAACACCGCCCTTGGGGTGAGAGAGTGCCTCAAACTGTCCTGCCAGGAGGACCTCGGCAGGTTTGAGAAAGAATGTTACAGATAAGGTAAAATAAACAATACTGAAAAAATAAGAGACAAAGATTTTACACTTCTTCTTTCATCTCGGGGAAGGAAAAGGACTTTTAACATCTCAGGAGCAATTTCTGCAAAAGCAGAAAACCTGACACTGGATATCTTATTTCGTGCTTATTTCTAGTTTATTTTAAGCTAGAGGATTAAAGGAAAATGCATTAATTGTTTTTGTGTCTTCTGTGAAGTCTGATTTGCACTCTCTGTACTGACTGCAGTAAAAGGCCAACAAATTTTATTCCCAAAGTGCTGTTGGTAACAATAAGGAAGCTGTATAGGAAATACTGAAATTAGGAACAAATAGTGAAAAAAATCTATTACCTATTCTCAGCAATGTTTCTTATCTTGGAAATCCTCAGGTGCCCTGTCCATATGTATCTTGGTTAAAAATACAAATCCTGACTGCATTCTTTTAACTTTCTTTCATTTTTTAGAAGGCAATAGGCCTTTGCATTTTCTGAAATTGCTAGTATAATGTGTTGTGTGTCACTGTAGAGTACCACACAATAGAAAAAGAAACAACAGAGAAAACAAATTTGGTGCCAAGTTCCCAAGTGAGAGCTTTATGAATCCCTTTACTGTCCAGTTCAGGAGTCTGAGAGTGAGTCATTGCCTCCAGACTGCAGTTGGCATACAGCCAGAATGTATGGCAAAACATCTGCTATGCTGAAAATTCCAAGAATAATCACTGGAAGTATAAGTAATTTAATGCATTATGTCATCTAATTGTTCCAAATCTTTTCAACTCTAAACTTTTTTGCCACGCTTATGCTCTGCTCTACAGCTTTAAGGATGCCCATCCCCCTGCCGCCCCTCCAGCAGCCACTGTGTCCTGTCAGTCATCCTGAAATACACTGGGGAGCTTGTCAGGCAGTGCCTTGCAGATGCCACAGAAGCCCAATAGTGACCCAAGAGAGTTGCACTGAAGTTCCTAGCACAAGGAAATTACATAGACAATTGCTCTAGTGCTGAATATGGACCATATATTTTCTAGGATAGGTGAGTGATACACTGTTGGCTTTCTAACAACCTATCAGGAAATGGATTCTAAAGTAAAGGTTTTCTAATTTATGCAGAATATCTTTGGCTCTGCTTTCTGACACTTACTAGTTTATGTCTGTATACAGCGCACTTATAGATTCTAAAAAAAAGCTGTAGATGTTGTGTTCCTGTTGCATTTCAGATAGATGTAGACTTTGGCTGTTTTTCCAATGTCTTTTTCTTCTTACATCAAAAGACTCAATAATTTTGACATCTGATGAAAAGACAAAATTTCATTATCTTGAGGTTTGTAGTATTGTTAGGAGTGCGCAGGTGGTTGCTTTTCTGGCTGGAACGCAACTGTGCCTTGTAACACATGCTTAACATCCTAAGTGTTGTAAGAGCTGCTGGTGTACATGGCTGAGATTGCCTCCTGTAGAGGTTAATCTAACTGTGAGGTTATACACACTTTTACTAAAATATGTTGTAGTTAAGGCCCCTGCTGTAGTTAGGGGGATGTTATATTGGAGTAGACAAACGCATTAGAATAAAAAAAAGGAAAGTGGAATGTTGATTCTTATTTTTTTCCTGAGGCAAACATCAGAATTTGTTGTCTTAATGGATATGGTCTGGAAGGACAGAGGTTCATTTATTAAGAGGAAATGCCTGAGAAAATCCTAGGATGGTCTTTACTGGCTGTGAATTTTTCTTTCTCTCACCTCTTATCCTTGCCTTAATTAAAAAAAAAAAATAATTAAAGAATCCAATTTAAATATTGATTAGCCAGTATGGTATATAACAGTTAGGAGAGCCTGGTAAGCTAAAAATATGTAGTCAGATTATCAAAATAATTTAAGATCTTGTAGTTTTAGCTGCATTGACTTGTAAAACTGTTTCTATCTGTCTGCCTTAAGGAAGTTTCAGGAAGCATTAGTATTTTACTCTAAAAATATTGCTGGAATCAGCAAGTGAGCCCTTAAGTGAATTATTTGTGTCTTAGAATATAATTGAAATTTTCAGAGACAATAGTTTTTGCTGTTGACTTTCAGTTGATGATTTGTTATTGGCTTAACTGGCTTTTGAACTCAGGGCTCAAGCAAAGAATAAAAATGCTGATGTTAGACAATATGCTAAGGATAAGAAACAAACAAACAAGCAAAAAACACAGAACAACCCAGAACAGACAAAGTCATGATACACAGATTCACATTTTTTCTGACCTGCAGAAGTGCGCTTGGATTAGTAATACTTTCCTAGTTTGAGAGTGCTCTGTGGTGGGATTCTGGAGCACAGTGTAGTGCTAGTACTATAGCATAGTATACTAGTACATTAGTGCTAGTATACTAGATTCTAGTAACAGGAATTCACTTTAATTTCAGCTATATATTTACCTGCCAAAATTTAGAAAAGACCTAATTATTGTAGGTAATGTGTAGCAGGGGACACTGTGCTGTGAGAATGAAAAGCAAGCAGCAAAAAGGTTTAATTTCTCTGTTTTGAGTAAAGCAGGTGCCAACACCCTTCTGTCAAGGAGTTGTGGGGAAGCCACTGCAAGGTTAAAGCATGAGTGTATCTGCAAAAACAAATAACCCGAGTCAGCCAGTGATTGCTTTAGGTCCCACTAGAAGCATGGAGGGCTGTCTCCGTCTGGTTTACCTATCCGCTTGCAAGTGATGTCTGTTTGCTCAGAAAAAAATCACAGCACAGTTGATACCATCTGTTGTGATGGATTTCAGGAAGTGCCCTTATTTTGGGAGACCTGTGAAAATACCGAATATAAGGGTTGGTGACCAGCATCATCATAAAGATTTATTTTTTCTAATGTGAATAAAAAGTAGATTAATTGTAATATTGGCCAAAGGTTTAGAAAACTGGTGAATTGCAGATGGCAAAAAATGACCCATCTTTTCCAGAGTATGTAATGATGTTGCTTGATGCAATCCCAGTGGAGCTGGAGGACAGTATCTTGTTGAATTATAAGGCTTTTTGAATACGGGGTGGACACAACAGAAGCGGCGCAAGAGCCTCTCTGCCGTGTCTCAGGCTGCAGCAGCAGGCACAGCCAGGAGCCGGTGCTGGCAGTGCTGTGGGGCAGCCAGAGGCCCTGCGTTGTGCGGAGCGGAGGGAGTGCAGCAGTAGCGTCCCTTGGGGATAGAGCTCCCTGCGGACAGCAAGTGTGGGAATGACAGGCATCAGTGGCGTTCAGAGCAACTTACTAGTACTGGGCAGAAAGAGAACCGCTGGAAATTCCAGTTTTGGGAGTCTCAAACTTTGTTTCCTTGGTGCTTGTTAAAAGTGTCTAAATGTTACATGTGTAAAATATGGGCAGATAATTTGCTTTGACATTTCTAGAGTTCTCTTTACCTTCATATCTGTGAAAGGAAAAGAGTCTTTTCTTCTGGTCAGCCTGATCTCAGGTTTCTTTTTTTTTTTGTCTTTTGGCTCAGAATTAAAACTGAAAATCAGTCCATTCCATATGCTATCACCTGGCTGGATGCAGCTGAATTTGTGAGAACTTAGGTCTGCCCCTAGTGTAGTTTGTAATAAAAGTAAAACTTGGCACTTGTGTAACCTTTAATAAGAATGGCAAAACCTTAAATTGCTTCATACTTTCATTCTTTATTATTGCTCATATTATCTTTGCTTGTAACTGAAATGTGGATAACTCTCCTGATCCATTTCTATACCACTTGCTATAGAAAGCCCAAACCTACTGCGTTGTATTAAATCAGGGCTAGGTTAACTGGAAGGTGACAGCCTGCAGAATTGCAGTACCTTATTACTTCATTATACAGCAGCAATGGTTGTAATAAATCTTGCTTTAAAAGGACAGATATCCATTATTTGTTTATTTGAAATCTTAATTGGCTAAAAGGACTTTGCCAAGCTGTGTTTTATGGGAAGTTAAGTTACCGCAAAATTTAAATTGTCTTTTATTTTGGGACAATAATCGGTTGCAATCCAACTAAAGCAGTTATAATTCTTTGTTGACGCACACACATTTCAGGCTAATGGTCTGAGCCATGGCCCAGTGAACTTGGTGAAAACTATTAATTCATATCAGTAGATTCTGCATCAAGTTCCTAATGAATGATTTATTCACTTTAAAGACCTTACTTAGCTTTACTTCCATCTTACTGATTTCAGTAATAGGCTTTCCCAGCTTAATCGGTCTTGACACTTTAAAAATATTTGTTATTGCAGAACATAAAATAATGAAATATTTCACTTTTTCCCACTGTTAATTTCCTGAAATTTTAAGGGCTGCTGTGTATGCTTTTTGTTCTTCAGGTCCTTATTATAATCCCTGTAATTTGGCACATGGAATAAGATAGAGATATTATTCACATGCATTAATGTTTTTATTTGTGATAAATTTAGTAGTGGAATTTAATACTTTTTTTCTTTAAAGCTCCTTTTTATACTAGTAGAGGACTTTGATTTAATCATATTCTAATTCAATTATCCGTGTATTTTTTTAACGTGTGTTTAATGTAGAAATCTGTGAGTGAATATAAGGAGTTATATGTACTTTAAGTCTATGATTTTACAGTTTATGTAAGTATCAGCATGTTTTTTCAACAATTTAGAAATGGGGTATTTCTTGAAATTCTAAACTTGTTATGAAACAAGTTCATACTCACACAGGCGGTCTCTGGGCTCTGACAGAAGGCAATGAGATTTGTAGTCATGGTTAATATTGGCTTATTGCACTTCTCTTGTTTTGTACCCAGGTGAAATGTCAGCAAAAGTGCCAAACATTAAACTGAAAATTGATCCTCGGAATCTGCAGATCCAGACATTTACAGTGGAGAAATTACTGGAACCACTGATAATTCAGGTATTTTAGAGCTGCAGAAAGTAAGCTGGATAACCATAGAGGGAAGGGAATAAGGCTGAAGAAGTTGGACTAAGGACATTATTCTGAAAGTCACACCCACAGCTCTTCTGCACTTGCACTTTACTCTGGCTCAGGAGCCCTCCAGGGGTCTGCCTTCCAGATTTGATCATTCATTTGGCCACTTCTAACTTTGCCACCCAGCCTACCATAGTAAATGCTGCATGATCTAGCTAGTCTCTTGTACAGTGTTATCTAGGAGATGCTTAAATGTAGAATACACTGCAAATGGATTTCCAGCACATAAAATAAGTAATGCTTTAAAAATAAAGTTGTATTTTCCCCATTTGAAGCTTTGCCTCTCCCTAACTCATCCAATTTCTTCCAATTTCTTTTCTTTTATTCATTATTCGTTGTAATATTCGATTTTTTTTTCTTTTGGTCTTTTCCTCTCTTACTCATTTTTCCCTTCTGGAAGGTTGCATTCCTCAGAAAGTAACCTTTTCTTTTCTATCATGACTTCATTTCCAGCTACTATTAACTGAGCTGTCTCTCTCCAGTTTTGTTTGCCTTTGTTTATGCATTTTTGCCTGGATGTGATTAGTGGTGTAAAAACCCTCAGTTAACAGGTCAGTGGCTTGTGGAATTTGTCAAGGATATGTGGATGGGTTGTAAAACTAGTTTCAAAGTAGTAAGAATAGATGTCTTGATAGACTGAATGTAAAAACGTTTCGTAGACCAGTAGGTCAGACTGTGCTCAGGCAGCTGCAGTACTGGCTGTTTTTAGAGGAGGTAAAGAAAAGTAAATTTTGGGTTGAGTTTTGCAGGATCAAAGAAACCTGTCAAATGAAGAAAGTACAGTTCCAGAATAAAACAACGGAACCATCTAAGTTTGGGTTTGTTTTTTTTTTCTCCCAGCCCTTCTCAACCACTGGAAAACTTGAGGCTGTTCAAATTGGAAATGCTTTGGTTCTAAGAGAATATTTTGACTGTTTTTTCCCCTCTCTTAAGCTTAATGCTTTGCTTTTCCAGATCTGTGGAAGGAAAACTTATGTTTTCAGTGAATCCTTTGAAAGAAAATATTGAAAATATAAAAATAGGGACTAAAGCTCATACTCAGTGAAGGATGATTGAGAGGCTGGAAAGGTAATAAGTGGAAATTAATCTGTGATTAGAAAGAGAATCAGACCAGTCACAGATAAAAATTATGTTCTTGCCAGATTCACTTTAGCAACTGCTGCTTGGAACACAGTTTATTTTGAGATTTCTGTTGTAATTTATTTATTTAATATTCTTGTAATGCTGTGGCAGGAAAGAAACAATGGAAGTACTTGAGTATCTCTGAAGTCTGTCATAGCCTACGCTAAGTCTTAGGGCAGTCATTAGATTAACTGATTAAAAATTGAGGCAAAAGCAGCCTGGGAAGTAACTAGGAAGTAGTTGTGGAAATAGTTGCAAATCACTTGCTGAATTGACTCTCTTCCCTGCAATGTGTAATTGGCAGCGCTGATTTCTATGAAACTCTGAAAATAGCATAGCAATTTTTTTGTGTAAAACCCTCTGTGAGTTGGCAACTTCTCTATCCTTGGAATAAAACAATGTCGCTAAATTTCCTTGGGGATTTCCCTCTGTCTGTGGCCTTTATTTTGTTCCAGGTATTTCGAGGATGTTAGTTTTGAAAGGAAGGTTTCTCAGTCTAGTTCTCAATCAATCCATCTGGCATAATTAGTCAAAGTTAGCATGGTTCAGCTGACACAATGTGTAGAAAAATCTCTGCATTTTGGAGTCTCTTGGATCACTGATGAAAAACAGGCAAGTTGAAAGGCTTGTATTCCCACCTGTTATCCACACCACAGATGTTTGCTCACAGAGAAAACACACACTGTTGGTTTTAGTTCTGCATATGGTGAGTTTACCTTCTGCTCACTGGGTGGGATTAGCCAGTGTTTATCTCTATGAACAATACTTTGGGTTTGAAACAGTGGGCAGGAGTTCTGCTGTTGTCATTAGGTCACTGAGTTCATGTCTTGTTTTTCTTAAATGTCTAGGGATTGACATCTAGTTACACTGAACTACACTGTTAACAAAAAAGAATGGCTTAGAAACCCCTGGTGCCATTAGCACAACTGTGTTGCTCCTACCAGAGCTAGACTGAAGGACCTGTTGTGCATGGAAACAAGAAGGTGTTAATAACTGGAAAACCCATGGGCAGGATTATTGGGGATACATTTTTCTTTTATAATTATATCAGTGACTGTGTATTCTGCCACTACAGTACAAACATTGTTGACAGTGACACACTGTATTAGTCTGCAGTTCAATTCTTTCTGGATAGGATTGTATAAAGTTTTTACATTCCTCATTTGGGTTCTGTGTTAGAGAATTCAGAGTAGTTTTTCTGTTTTCCATAATGTCCATGAGCAAAGAACTATCTAACAAATTTTGACTTCTATTCGAGATCAGCTGTTGTGTCCAATATTTCCTGACAGTGATGCTGAAGATGCAGGGTCTTACAGTCAAGAGTTTTCATCTGCAGGAATGTTTATTTTTTTAATCTTTTAAAATTTATTTCCTTTTCTCAACATATCAATGAACAGTATATAGAATGATATTTTACATTAAAAAAAGCTACAGTAAATACCTGCAAAGAAGAATACATTATTTTCTAGTGAAATAGTGATTAAATGCTTAAAATTTTAAAAATACCTTTTATTTGATAGTTTTTTTAGGCCTCTTCTAATTTTTGATGGTGTTTTATGCCTTTCTTATTGGAAGTATCAGCCTGTAATCTCTAACTCATACTTAAAGATGTGGTCTTTGAAACTGCCTTACATGTTCTAAAACTGACATTGGAGAGTTTATAAAAATAAACGATAAAGACCTACTTTTGTTTCCAGTGCATTCTCTACCAGCTGGCTGATTTATGTGCAATAAATAATTCCATTTTCTTCCTTTGAGCCACAGTCAGAAAAACCTTCTTTAATGATCTGAGGCAGAGTTACATTGCTCTCTCTTGTGACATGCCAAAGCAGTTAAGTGGATGGTCCTTTCCTCCCCCCAGATTGCACATGAATGGTACAGGGGTCAGGGCTTTTATGTTTTTAAATGTGTTGATATAAACGTTACCTGGAGGATATTTGTCAGTTACATTTAGAAGTAATGATTCATGAAAAGCACTCAAGTGCATGAATTCATGGACAAGATCTGAAGGTGAGCTAAGGCACATGTAGCACTGTACTACCCGTGTTCTGGCAGAGAGAACAGGAGAGGAAGATTAAGAAGCATCAGTGAACTCAATTAAAATAAGGTGTGCTTTAAGACATCTGGGTAACACTTAAGAAAAATGTTTTGGGCGTCTTTCCTTACTGTTACAGCTCAAGCAATGCCTTAGAGAATGAACTTTCAGAAACATTCTGTTGGGATTGTGGAGGCTGTACTCAGATGATGAAGAATATGGAGTGGCATGGTCTATAAAAATAAGTTCTTTATGGATGTTGAAGTGCATTGGTAAAACTACAATTTAGACTAAGCTGCAGTAAATCTCAATTCTGAGCAAACTGATGTACAGTTTTAATGTTGGGAGCGCCCTGAAGAATTTGGAGGTGCTGAGCTCTGGCCATTGGGATACGCCTTTGTAAGAAGAGAAAGCTTTTTCAAAGGTGTCTGTACTCATTTTGGGTATTTGTTCTGGGATACCTTATGCTGGAAGTATGGGATACCCAGCACTTCTGGGGAGGAAGAACCTGTGGGTGCTAGCTGAGAGCAGCTGAACATGAGCCAGTGTGTGCACAAGTGGCCAAGAAGGCCAGTGGGAGCCTGCCTTGTATCAGAAATGGTGTGGCCAGCAGGACCAAGGCAGTGACTGTGCGATGGTGAGGCCATACCTTGAGTGTTCAGTTTTGGGCCCCTCATGACAAGAAGGACATTGAGGTGCTGGAGCCTGTCCAGAGAAGGGCAGAGGGGCTGGGGAAGGGGTTGGTGCATAAATCTGATGAGGAGCAGCTGAGGGGGCTCAGCCTGAAGAAAAGGAGGCTCAGGGGGTCCTTCTAGCTCTCTACAACTCCCTGACAGGAGGCTTTGACTATGTGGGGTCCGTCTCTTCTCCCAAGTAATAAGTGCTAGGAGAAGAGGAAATGGCCTCAAATCGTACCAAGGAAAGTTTAGATTGGATATTAGGAAAATTTCTTTCCCTGAAAGCAGTGTCAATCATTGGATCAGTCTACCAGGGGACATGGTGGAGTCACCCTCCCTGGAAGTATTCAAAAAGCACATGGATGTGGTGTTTTTAGGGACATGGTTTAGTGGTGCACTGGGCAATGTATGCTTGACAGCTGGACTTGATGATTTTGGAGGTCTTTTCCTACCTTGATGGTTCCTGCCCTGCTGAAGCCTCCTCAGGTAGCACCAGTATTTTTTAATTTTATTATGAACAAGTTTTAAATCAAGCGGTGGTAGAAGTTGGCATCAGGGTTAATAGAACAAGTGACATGTCTGCTAACTTTGCTTTGGTCCTGCAGAAGGAAGAACACAAAGATGACGCATATTGAGTTAAATTGCTTCAGATTGAATTCAGTACTTTTGCCCATTCTTGGTATTTATGCTGAACTTTTCTGTCTATCTCAAAAGTAGAGGAAATCTCTTTGCTTATTCTTAATTATGTCTTTTTTATCTTAAGAACAATATAAATTCACTTAAATCCTTACTGTATCTTTTGTTTCTTTTAAATGTAGGTTACAACATTAGTGAACTGTCCACAGAATCCGTCTAGTAAGAAAAAGGGCTGTTCCAAAAAAGCTTGTGTCTTGCTTGCTTCTGTGGAAGAAGCCACTTGGAATCTGCTGGACAAGGGAGAAAAAATTGCCAAGGAAGCAGTTGTGTTTAAAGAGGAACTTCATGCAGCTCTTGCTGATGTGCGGAAAGAGAGTAAGTACATGGCAAACAATTTAGGCACCATGAGGAATTGATTTAACCATGCCTGGTGCCAAAGTGAAGCTGAGATATCTGTGGGGAATGTGTTGTGATGTGCAAATATCTGAACTTGGAGTTGTCTAACTGTTTATTCTGGGATACCACCTATGAGGAGGTAAACTATGCAAGCTAGGCCCCATTGGGAAAAAATATGTGTATCAGTGGAAGTTTTGTTTGGAATGTGTTTGGGGTTTATTTGGTTTTTTTTTTTCATGAGTACAGGATGCCTTTTGATCATTTTAGTGGCTGTTAAACATGACTAAAACTTAATGTATATTTTATCTTCCTGAAAAGGACTATTTACCTGAATCTCGGATTAAGGCCTTTTAGTTAAAAATGTCAAACCTAAAACATTCCCTCTTTGGTGCATTAGTAAGGATTTCATTTGGGAAGGTATAATAGTCCAGTGTGGAAGTATGTTTTGAGAGTAGGAGGAAGATGCATCCTTTAACCTACCATAAGAGTCATCCTCTCCTGATAATACAGCTGCACTCAGGTGAGTTGTATTATATTCTGTATCCTCCTGACTTAATCTCTCCATTTTGAACCTGATTCCCAGAACTGGGCTAGTTTTTGTGATTTGCAGAGAATGTTGTAGCTGTTATTTTTCAGGCTCTTTGTTATTTTATTTTCTTAAGTTTTACTTTTCCCTATGGAAACTGGGAATATTTGGGTGAAGGCTGAGTCACATGACTGACATCCTAAATGTGTTCCTGCAGAAATCACAAGTTAAAGATCATGTATGTTTTAATTATATCATTTTGCTCTTACTAAAGATGGAACTTAATCAGGTTTTTCTTTAAATTTAAATTTATTTTATTTGGTCACCTTGCACGTGCAGCTGAGGTGGTTTCTGAGTCTCTGCTGTTGTTCAGGGCAGTGATTACTTGCTTTAGGGCAGTGATTACTTGCTTTTGGCTTCCTCTAATTTCAGAGATGGCTGTGGTTTACACTTTGATCTTTGCTTATGGTGTCTGAGATACCTTAAGGTCGTTTGTGATTAAGGGCGTTATGACCAGCAAGTATCAATGTTATCTATCACACTGAGCAGCTCAGGCTCTTGCAAAATCATTCATTTTGGAGTACTCTTAAAATGTTAGCCCATCCATCACAGGCTGTAACACAAGGTAAAAGTAAAATATCTAGTTTTATATTGATTTTTATACATAGAGAAATTGAAAATGTGAAATATTTTTATATTACTTATTGATTCTCAGCCAAGACCAGAGGTAACTACAAAAATAAATAATACATAAAGTAGATTATATACACCTCATACATTCTAAAAGAAAGTTAAATTCATGTTATCACCTGTCATTATGCAATGATTAAGTGAGTCGTTGCAGCCCATCTTGCTTCAAGGATTTGCCAAACTGCATGGGTTAGTTTTAAGAAATTGTTGAAACAATTGTAAAAAATGTAGGAGTTTCTTAATTTTGCAGATATTTTTAACCTTTGAAGCTGTGTGCTATTTTTAATTTCTGGTATGCCACATCATATGAAACTTCATTGCCTGTTATTCAGGCCACATTCTGCTGCTGTTAAATGTCTCATGTTATTTACTTCAAGCTCTTTGTAAGGATGTGAGTCATCAGCCATGGTTGCATGCGGTCACCTGCCATGCATGTCAAAGCACACAGTATTTAATTTTCGGTGGGCATAATTTTCTGTAGTGACTGGCAGGAACTTTGAATGATAGTCTTAAATCAATTAGGAAGTTTTGCGCATGGCTACAACTTGTATTTCCTGCATAATGGAATTTTGAAGATACGCTTTAGATCATTTCACTCACATCAACCAAACTCAGATTTGTACACTGAGATCTGCAAAGAATAAATACTGTCTTACCTCCTCTTGTGTTTTACCTTGTGTCACATGCTGAACTTGTTCAATTGGGGATGCAAGATGAGCATTAAACTTTCTCCTTTTGAATGTCAATTGCCAGTGTGAAAACGGTCCTTTGTTGCTTTCAGAGCTCATTCATTTTGGTCTCCTTTTAAAGGAGTGATAGACATTTTTCAATCTGCTTCTGATAATCCTATCCATAATAATGCTTTGAAGAATAAAGGAGCAAATGAATGGGATAAAAATGATGAGTGGGGGTAATATTTGGTGTGCTTAATTCATCTATGTGTGATTCATGGTCTTCAGAAATCACGACATGGGTATGGCTTCACTGACTACAGCTTGCTCTTGGCACTGTCAGTAGATGAGATTTTAGAGTCTCAAATTCAGTTGAATTCTGTTAAGTGACCTCTAAAAGAAGGTGTTGCTATAATGGATGACAGACACGTTAACCTGGAAAAATACAGGGTCTGCTTCCTTTGACATTTGCAAAGTTCTACCAAAGATTTATGGGCTTGGAGCCAGTCATTTTAATAGAGGTTCTCTGCATTTTTCTTTGTTTCCTCTCAAGAAAGTACTTTTTGAGGCCTACTCACATTTGATAACATCTTCTTCTGGAACTCTGCTAAATGGTTCAGCAGGAAGATTTGTGGGTGGTGGAGTGTATGCATCATCCAGAAATCCACTGGCCTCGTAACTGAAGAACTACCATGATTTCTTGTTAATGTGATTTTGTAAAACTTTGTTATGTCTAAAGTTTTATTCTAAAATAGTTTAATAAACCCCAAAGTAAGTGTATTGAAAACTCTCACTGAGAGATTCATGAACATGCAGCATTTCAAAAGATTCTTCTATTTCAATGATTTGTGGAATAGCTGACCCCTATGCACACGGTGTAAGGAACATTGTTCAGCCCTGAATGCTTCTGACATTAAATATCAGCCTCGAATTCATGTCCTGATTCTGAGATTTAATCAATTTGAAGGCAAAACAATGATGCTGTTCATGTGGTACAGTGTTGCTGTAGAAATCTGAATTGAAGTCTACATTATCCTTAGGATGATGAGTTTTTGCATTTATGTCACGGTGTGATGGCTTACAGTTCTCAAACAATTGCATGGGCATAACTGAAATGTTTGGTATTTACTGCCATTGCTGACTGACTATATATAGTCAGAAACACAACAGTTGTTGTCTGCCTTGTTTCCATCTATTGCGATGTCAGTGTTTCTTGTGTTTAGCTGTTATCATGCTCAAGTGTGTTCCCAGATAAGCCTGTCATCACACATAGCAGTGAATCGAAAGCAAGTTACTTGCTCGAGTAACATTTTGAGCCTTAAGTTACTCTTTAAAAGGAAATTCTAACAAATACTTTGATGTTTTGAATGGCCATATTTAATGCCTTTTGTTATTAAACAGGGGAGACAAGAGTTTGATGTCATGGAAAGCACTGCCATTCACTAGCAAGCAATGGAGAGCTTACTTAAAAGGGCATTTACTAAAGGAAGGTTATAAGGGATCTTTTGCATTATACAGTGTTCTTATTTGTGTTCCCTCTCCATCTTAAAAGTAAACTTAACTTTCTTAACGTACATGAAGAGGTACATGTGTGTATTCTGCATCTAAGGGACTTCCTTTCTGGGAGGCTGAACTTAAATGGCTTAAAATAATCTGTGCTGCACTCTCCTTTCATCAAACCAAGAACAGATCCCCTGAAGAATTGCTTTTAACATCAACATCACTGGATCAGATGCCCCTGAGTGGGAAAGGGGGAATGAAGAGGTGGGTGTAAGGCATAATGAGGATGTGTGGTGGCTCTGATTACATGTTAGGAAGACCTTAGGAAGGATGAGATGTGGCAGTGGAACTTCCTGATATGCAGTGGTGAAATAGTCATAATGTAACAGAATCCAGTGGTATTTGAGTGGGATAAGACTGTGTAGCAGGAGAGAAATGTCCTGTAACAGCTCCAGAAAGCTACTGTGAGAATCTGAGTTATCACAGTGTTGAATATTAGGAATATGCAGGAGGTATTGATCTGCTGTGTCCTGACACCGATAGTGTCACTTCAGCTGGCTAGCTGAAGCAAAATCCTTTTATTTGCTGTAGCAGATAGAGATGGTATTTGTAGGAACAAAACAGGTGATTGTACTGGTGACTTGTATTGTCTAATCTTGTGTTTTTAGAAAGGGTAGGTTGTTCTGTGCTGTGATGTGACCTTGACTTCCAACCTTCTCTGATACTTATTCTGCTTAATGTGTTAGTTCATGGCTGCAGAATTTGAGGCTGCACGTACTGGTGTAAGTAAGAGCTGATAAGTGTTCTGTTATTGGTGAGACTCCATGTGGAATACTGTATTCAGCTCTGGGGCCCTCAGCATAAGAAGGACATGGACCTGTTGGAGCCAGTCCAGAGGAGGCTGCAAAGACGATCAGCACCTCAGGAATGGAGCATCTCTCCTGTTAAGACAGGTTGAGACAGCTGGGCTTGTTCAGCCTGCAGAGAAGTTTCTGGGGAGACATTACTGGGGAGCCTCTCAGAACCCGAGGGGGACCTACAAGAGGTCTGGAGAGGGACTTTCTACAAGTGGGAAAGGCTTTAAACTGACAGAGGGTGTTTTGTATTAGATACTATGAAGAAATTCTTCGCTATGAAAGTGCTGAGACCCTGACACAGGGTACCCAGAAAAGCCATGATTGCCCCATCCCTGTAAGTGTTCAAGGCCAGGTTGGATGGGGCTTGCAGCAACCTCGGCTAGTGGCAAGTGTCCTTGCCCATGGCAGGGGGATTGGAACTAGATAAGCTTTGAGGTCCCTTCCAACCCAAGTCTTTCTAGGATTCTGTATTATAAACCATTATGGGTTTTTTCTTATTTGTTTGTATTTCTGTTCTCTCAAGTTTGAGACTGAAATGTTGGAAATTCTTTCTACTTACTTTGGTATGTCTGTCCCCCCCGTAGTAAATGAGCTCCTATTGTCAACTGTGTTTCTCTGGAACTGTAAAGCCATCAGCCTCTAATAGTGCCGTCAGGGGTGGGTGACAGGACTTTCTTGGCAACAGTACCTCCTCGTGGGAGGACATAAGAATGGCATAAAATTCACCACATTCTATGTGCATTTCACACTGCTTCAGTTAAAATTAAAAAATGAGATGAGAAAGCCAGTTGTAAATACAAATAGAAGAGAGAAAAGTGTAATGCTTGGATGGGATTTCAAAAGGATAAAGAAAATCTACTCAAAGAAATAAAAGGAGAAAGTGTAGTTCTGTTGATCTTTCCTAAACCAGTGAGGAGCACTTGGCTGTTGTCAGTGTGATGCTGAGCACTGTCTCTGAGAGGTGCTCGCTGCCTGCCATTGGGGTTGTTGCAGTCTCTGTATAGGCACAGCCTGGCACAAGCTGTCAACTAATTGCCAACAGGCTCACAGTTCACTTGCTTTTAAAGGAATTTTCATGGAAGTTTTTAGATATTTTTGACACTGGATAAAGTGTGTGAATCTCTAACTTTTTAAAAAATTACCTGTGGCTGAACAGTGTTTTTATATTCCCCTGTGCCCGAGCAGACTTTTGTAGGCATATGTAAGTAACAGTCATTTGACACAGCAGTAGCTGTCAGTAGCTGATCAGCTGATGGTTGAGCAACATTTACTTTGGGAGTCATCTCTCTGGGTGTGTTGAACAGAGTCTTGAAAATGTCTGCCTGACAGTGATTGTGTAGCTATGATAGACCCTGGCTTTGGTTCTTTGAATTGCTTTTTGTTTGATTGTCTAAAATAACTGAAATACTATGAATGCTGCTGTCTGTCTGAATTCCTATTTGTGCCACTAAAAGGACATTTTTTGGGTTTCATTGTTTGGGACAAATGTAATTATGGAAGAATATCCACTTGATGGGAATTAAAATAGAAATAGATTAAATTGCATCAGATTGTCATGCTGTCTACTGCAATTTAAGAAAGTTTTAACATCATGTTGTTGTTGGAGCAGTCATTTTCTGCTGTGTGTACTTGTAGCTCTTATCTGTCTAGCCTGCATCTCATGGCTCTATTTTAGGGTTATGAATTTATGTATTCATCTGGCCATCCCAGCTTACGTCACACTCATTTCTAAGGGCTTGGTCATATTCCAACCCTTCTGACTTGTGCTCACAGAAGGGACCTCTGAGGGTCATCTGGTCCAATGGCCCAGGTCAGGCAGGGCCAGCAGTCTGCCCACAACCATGTCCAGTCAGATTTTTAACATCTCCCAGGATGAGGACTCCACAGCCTTCCTGGTTGGCTTGTGCCACTGCTGAGTCACCTTGCACAGTGCTTTTTCTGATGCTTACATGGAATCTCCTGTGTGTCAGTTTGTGCCCATTGCTGCTCCCCCTGTTGCTGGGCACCATTGGGAACAGACTGGCTCCATCTCCTTTTCTCCTCCCTTCAGGTATTTATGGTGTTTGTCACTGTTGTCCGTATCATGGAATTTCATTTACCAAACCTCATGTTGGAGAGCAGTATATTGTTGTCTACTGGCAGTCACTAGCTCCATGGCACAGATTTCACTTTATGTCAGTCAGATGTTTGAGTATATGAGGTTTTCATTCCATTAACTTATATTTGTAGTGAGAAGAGCAATATTTGATTCTCTTCTGTGACCAGGAATTATTTAATAGCAAGGATATCAAAGTACATAGTAATATAACAAGTAGTGACTAGAAAAGTTTAATAAAGCCCCATGCTTTGTTGTGTAGAGTTAAGAGTAATAGTGTGAAGGCCAAGGGAATTATTTTAGAATTAAATGATGCTGTAGAACAGAAAGGGAACATCAGGGAAGATGTGGAACATTACCCTGCACGATCTGTAATAATTGACCTTAATTTCAAGGTGTTGAGGCAAAAAAGAGATACTATATTTATTGGCAATACTTGTGACTTGCCAAGTAACTGACAGAATGTCAATGGCTTCGTCTCCTCTGGGTGTTGTGATGCAGCCTAAGGAAATCTGTCTTCCTTTTGCAGGTCAGGCCTTGCAGGAGTCAGCAAAGGCGTTCACCAACGACCCCTGCTCCCTGCCCCGGAGGCAGGCTGTTGTCCCAGCGGCTCGCTCCCTTTTGGCCGCTGTCACCAGGCTCCTCATTCTGGCCGACATGGTGGACGTGGCCTATCTGCTGCAGCATCTGGCTGTGGTAAGGCTCTGCTCACCCCAGGCTCCTGTTAGCCACCGCTGTGTCTGCTCAGGGCTCTTCCGGCATGGAAAACTCTTCCTGCTCTTGAGCCTTGCAGGTCTCATGCATGTAACACCTGGGCAGCCAGGGCAAGTATACATTCTAGGTGAAATTTGTAAAGGGACCAAAAGCACTCATCTATTTGCAGCTCAGCATACCTGACCTATTTTTGGTTCCTTTTTTTACACCAATGCTTTCAGTAATTTGTAAGAGACTGATAAAAACACAAATTTCTGTTGACCTCCTAATATTTCAGGGCAGAGGAATAATCAGTGCCACCTGTCATAATGCTTCATGCCACAAGAGATCACAGTGATTTAGAGGACTATGTTGAAGCAAGTTCAATTTGGTAAGGATGAGAGAATGAAAATTTGGCTCCAAATCAGAGTAGGAAAAGTATTCAATAATAAAACAATGTTGTGTGGGTTTCAATACTGGGCTTGAACGATCTGCCACTGACAAATGCTAGAGATGCACCACAGGCTAAATTAACACTGACTTGCAGAAGCTTCTGTGTTGCTCTATGTGTTTAAATTTGTCAGCTGTAATAGGAATGGCCTAAGTCTTTTGTACTGATTGTGCTAAATTTTCTTAAATTATTATATTTTTCATGGTAAATAATTGCATTTTTAATATTTATTTTCATAATCCTAGATGCTGTCTTTTGAGATGTATTGAGTATGTTTTACATGAGAGAACTAAAATTAGCTGGTTTTCCTTACTAGAGTTTCAGTATTTCTAAACAGCTGTCTAATTCACTTCATGTTTTCCATCTGAAAATGAAAACAAAAAGTGAAAATGGAGAAAGAATGCTGAGTATCATTCAGGATAAACCCCAGCAATGCGAAGAGTGCCATTAAACTGTTTTCTTCCATGCTTCCTCTTAATAGAAGGGAGAACTGAATTTGTAACATGAACCCTTAGAATAAATTGGTGGTGTAACACTCTCAATAATGCCTGTGCAAAAAGACTCACCCTAGTTCTTAGAGGAGAGTGTTAAATTTTGCATATTTATTTAGTCTCTGCTCTGGCTGTTGAACTTGCCAACAGTGATATTAGCTGTAATGGTGTCTTTTTATGTTGACATTTAATTAGGAAATTAACTTAATGTAATTTCAACATATGCTATTGAACATCCCTCAGTTTCTAACAACTTTTGGTCATAGCTAACTGAGCCAGATTTAAGTGCAATTAAATATTTTAATGAATTTCAACTTGGATCGATTCTAAGTGTTTAACTGAAATCCTTATACTTTAAAATTCCCTTAGGAATTCAATTTTTCTTCAACATGGAATTGATCCCACAAAAAGACGTATTCACACAGTGTCAAAGTAGACCTTGTCTTTGCTGTATCAGCTGTAATATTCTTGGGTTTTGAAAGTTCATATGCCTTGAAAATCAACTCCTTGAAAGCCGTTAGCTGTTTTTCTTTGTACTTGTTCGAAAACCTTAATACTTCTACCATATCATCCTCTTCGTCAGACATGGGTGTTACAGCTGTTATCATTTAAGAGATGGGAAATTTTATTCCTCTTTATTTCCATATCTCTGACCGCTATAATTTTCATGGAATGAAGACATTAGAATTTGAAAAATGAAAAAAAGTAATAGTAGAATAAAAGACATAGAAATTCTAATCAAGGACCTTTTCTTTATTCGCATGTATAAAATAAAAGAAGTTAGTTCAGCATCATCAAAGAACTCTGTACAGTATTAGTGAGATCTTGCTCAATATGGAAATATTTAATGGGGAATTACCTATTTAAATATCTATTATTTTTCAAACCCATTTATCAAAGAGTGCTGAAAATTTTTAGTCTTAGTCACCCACTAAAATTAGTTAATTCCAACACTGACGTTTAAAACTACACCTTTTTCTACTGACAGAATACACTGTGGATCATTAAACTTTTATTTCCTCAATAATCTGGGAATAAAAATAGAAAGAAAACAAAGACAATGTGACGTAGACAGTCTCATCTACTGTTACCTGTAACATCTGCCTGTTGATATATATCTATGAAAAAAGGATGAACCTCAGCTGTCTCCTTCCAGTTTATGTAGTCTCTAACAATATTTTTTTCTGTTTAGACAGAAATTTTGCTTAGACTTAGGAGTGTTTTTGAATTCTGTGTGATAAAGTCTTCGCATTGAACAGTGTGTAATGCTGAAAATACTGAATATTTTTTTGTCACAAAAATACAGAAATGTGACTTTTCAAAACTAGAAAGCTCAGGTAAGTGAGTTTGAAAAGGTTTGATAATCCTGGCAGGAATTTCAAACCAAATGTTCAAAAACCTATCTTTGTGAACAGGAAATTAGCTTTTTTAGGAGTTTTGCTAATAAAGTGAGAGAATTTTGTCTGTTTAATGAATTCTATCAGATCTTCACCAAGCAAAGAGTGAATAAATGTGTGTGTAAATAATGCATACTAGATGCCAGTACAAACTTTCAGTGACTGTTCACATTCTGGCACAGACCACTGCTGGCCACTAGTGGAATTCACAGACCTCTAAGACTGTGAGTGTGCAGTGCAAATGGGAAGATCCTCTTAGAGTTCACTGTGAAAAAGAAAGTACATCACACCAAAAAGAAAGGTTTTCCTTCTTTCAACAACATTGTTGGCTATTTTAGCCGGGAGGAGTTTAAATAAATAGCTATCTCTGTCTGAGTTTCCATGCTTAAAGAGTTTGAAGTCTCTAAAGAAACAACTGAAAAATCTGGTCAGACAAAGGGCTGTCTTGTGTATTGCACTCTCTGGTTCAGTGCTGTGTTAGCAGCTCGTTCTTTGTGGTTAGTAATGCTTGATGTTATTTAATTAAGTGAATTAACAGACTAATGGAATTGCTTAAATTTATTGGTCAGAAAAGAACAGCAGGAAAGTAACAAGTTTGGAGAATTTAATTCAAAGTGCATTGGCAGTCTGTCTTTTTCTAATCAGGTCATGCTGAGCCAACATGTTTTATCTGTCTTTTTCCCCTTCATGTCATGCTTGTAGATTTACTGTGTAAGACTTCATATTTTTCATGAATGCCTCAAAGAGCATGAATTTTACAAAATGCTTACTTAGAGTTATTTAAACCCTCTACCAGGGGAAAAAAAGAGAATGGCTTGAGATAAGAAGCAACTTGTGAATTTGGGCCCTGTGAGCATAGCATAGTTCTTCCCTTTCCTGCAGAGTATTCATCAGCATTAAAAACGTTCCAAGCAGGAACCTGGTAGAAATGAAAGAGAAAAGTCATCTTGGGCTGCCCTGTGCTTCCAGGTTTAGGGGCTTGGTTCACCTCCCAGAACTGTGCTTAATTGATCCAGATCCTTGTGTGGAGCCTTCCTACCCTCCAGCAGATCACTTTGGCACATGGACTCGTGTGAGTCTTAGGTGGTGTAGCTGGTTACTAAACATTTCATTTTAGATTGGGGGGGATTAATTCTGCTCCCCATCCCTGTGCTCAACATCAGTGGGTTAGGTACCTGGAAAACAACTGGTCCTGCTAGTAAAGACTGAGACAGAGAAGTACCTCAGACTTTTCCTCTTTGTTTATCATTGTGTTTCCCCCTTCATCCATTAAAGACTGAGATCGTCCTTTGCCCTCCATCTGTTCCCAATGTGTTTATAGAAACCTTGTTTGTTACAGCAGTAGCCAGATTAAATTCTTACTTCCTTCCACTTTCTTTTGTTGGGCATGGGTCACGTCCATGGCAGGGAAACTTCTGGAGCATAAAGTGTATTAAGAAGGTGACAGGAGTCTTTGAGAGAAGATTTGGCTTCTCCTTTGGTTCATACTCTTCTTTATTTTCTCATCAGAGATTCTTGCTACCAGAGGCTCATCTGTGGTACATGAGATGCAGTTGTTTGGGATCAGGGCTACAGTGTTTATGCTCAGACTTTACAAATTCCATGGCACTCTGTGATATGCAGTAAATAGCAGAGGAAAAACAGCTTCCAAAGAACTGCTTTTAGGAGTTGGCTTCTTCAAAGTGAGCATACTTTTGAGTGCAGCAGGAATCTGGATCCACTTCTGTGCTTGTTATAGGAGCCTCTTGATTGCTCCTTTGTAACTTGTAAAAATAAATAATTGTCAGGCTGTGGGATGATAAATTCCAACGGGAATGTTAAGTTGTAAACATAAAGCTTGGGGAGATCTGTAACATAAAGGTGGCTTGTAGCAGAGGTTAGTACAATGCTTGAAGTCATCAAAAGTACAACTGAGTGTGAGAAATTCATATTGAGTCTGGTGATGAAGTTGAAAAGTGGAATATTAGAAAAGCAGAGGCCTATTTGAAACAATTGTTTGGACTGTGCAGATGCCTGCATGCTCCAGTCAGTGACCAGGGCTCCATTGCAGTCAAGTCTCTTGGAACCTGTCAGGGGAAGAACATTGCTAAAGGCTCCCCTTCGGAGTGTCTGCCACTGTGTTTGCCTTTACAGCAGCACACACTTACCACTGAAATGCTGTGCTTATAAGAGAATGATATGGAAGTGATGTTCTGAAATTTCCTTCTCTAGGGTGCTAATATATGAAGGCAAATTCAAGGCTGGGAAAATAATCTTGTGAAATTATCTTCTCCTAGCGCATTATTTATTGGTAGTATAGTAACAAAGTCGGTGTAATGTAGAATGGCTTGTCTGATCAACAATTCAAGCATGAAGAGATCATTCTGATCTAGAGAAATTTATTTTATAACTTATTTGTGCTTTGAGAAGCAGAAATGAGGAAATACATGCAAAACAAACAGTATCTGCTTTATCGTCAGTGTATGTCTTCAGACCTTCTTAAAATGACAGCAAAATCATCTGATATTTTCTGAATGGAAAAAGCTGTCAGCTGCTCTCCATATAAACCTCTCCACAGGAAGCACATTCCCCATTCCATCACAGCAAAGTATGAGAAGAGCAGCTTTTTTCTCATAAGTATGTGTGTTCGGTAATTGGAATTTGAGAGGTTGTGAATGTTTTTTTTCCAACCATATCACTGGGTAATTTAAATAGTACATTTAATATAATTTAGCTCTTTAAAGAACCAGTACCTTATCAAAACAGGAAGGTATATTTTTTCCAATGGACAGCTTCCTTGCATCAAAATGGAAGTAAAATTTGCTACTTTTCCTTAATTCAACTCATATTAATCCATATGAAAATAAAGAGAAATATTTTACCAAGGGAAAAAATAGTTCAGTGCCACTGTACTGCCCTGTGCAGTGGAAGATGATAATATTGATACTCTGAAATACAGATACTCTTTGACTTGTGTAGTTCTAGACAAACAAAAACGAGCCATTTCTCCTAATTTATGAATACCAAAGTTGCACTTTGCAGCACTGGCCCTAAATCTGAACCAGCTGTGTAGGAGGAAAATACGTAAAGGAAGTGCAGCAGACCCTTTGATTACATCATCTTTCTAAAGCTAGACTCCCAGACAAGTGACAATAAAGGTGTGTGGTCTATCCAGTAGCATCTCCATGCACAAACTGGAGAAGCAGGATCTACTGCCCCCATCCCTCTTCCTGTCTATATGGAGATTGTAAGGTTGTTACCAGGAATATGGCTTTGTACTCTGTATTAAAGACGTAATTTCCCACATTTCTGAATAATAAGCAATGAAGCACTTTGCACTGCATGTTTATAATCTCTTAATTTTGTGTCCTGGCCTCCTGTTCAGCTGGTAAATCATTAATTTTCATGGCTCACGTTGAAGATGAAATGTAGTAAATTTTGGCTTAAGCAGTATCAAAATTTTAATATTATTAGTTAGTTTAATATGATTTCCTTTTGAAATGTGCAGCCACTCTGTCTCAGCCTTTTTTCTTTGATCTCATTGTCTTACTTTCGTTACATACGACAGCAGAGCAGAAGTTCCAAGGCTTCTGAACATAAATAGAAGGATAGTGGAGAAAACTCCCCAAAATGCTACTTCAGGAGCTCATAAAAACAACAGAGGATTCTCAGGTGTTAATCCACTTTACTGCAGGAGAAACCTCAGTCAGAGCTCACCTCTCATCCCTGACATTGCAGTGTATAAGATGTGAGTCCATAAGACTTTCAGTCCTGATGCTTGCAGTCACAATTTAGATAAACCATGATCAGTATCTGAGAGAAGGCTGCAGCACTTCACCTTACTCTAATTAGAAATATCATACTTCCAAGGAGGCTGTGTTGTAATGCTCTTCTGGCCTATCCACATTTGTGATCTGCCTCACTTTCAGAGTCTGATGGTATTTGTTGCTTTGTGATACCTAAAATGGGACAGTGAGAGTTGCTTCACTGAGTTGAAGCATTCACTGTGTGTTGGTTTCTAGTCAGATGAGCACAGAGCCTTCATTCAACCATGTCTTGATGGTGCCTGCTCAGCATATTGGGGCTGCTGTGTTTTCCACCCTGTGTTTTAGGGCCAGGGTGCTGGGGTCTGGTTCTGCTTTTGATGGGTTTGGGGTTTCCTATGAAAGAATGCTGTGATAGCTGTTAATATGAAGTCATGCTCTTCTCTTTAAGGGACAAAGTTGTCTATGCGCTATCTGTGCTGTGAAGTTATCTGTAGTAACTTGACAAACAGAAGTAGCTCTGATAAAATTGTAGAGATAGGGTTTCATCATGGAGGGAAAACCAGTCGAGGAAGTTACTTAGTATGCCACTGAGAGCAAAAGTAGTAAAGGAATGCTACTCCTCAGCTTCCAGAAACTGTTCAAAGCACTTTGAAAATGTGACAGGCAGAAAAGAGCTTCTGTGAATCTCTTAGGATTATATTTCATTTTTGGTGAGAGAAAAAAAAGTCAGGAATTCTAACATTTCTTTTCATCTCTAGACAGGAGATATGAGAGAGGGTTTTTACCACTCACCCCAAAACGCTGGTTCATGCTGATAGAAGTAAGATGCACAAAGATCCAGATGTAGTTTTAAGTTTAACACATGTGCTGATAACCTTTGTATGTCCAAGGCACGGTTTTCTGATTTCCTGCTGATGGCAGTGGAAAGAGTGTATCTATGTTTTCTTAAAATTGCTTGCTTGGTTTTTTATTTACTTCTGAGTTAAATTTTTAAAAACTGCTTTTCCCTTGCATCTAAAGACAGATGTGGACGTTCTGGCAGTTACCCATCAATTTTATTGAAGCATGTTGCCCTTATAGTGATACATTTGAGTTGTATTTGCTCATGGTCTCAGGCTACTTCTTATATCTCTTTCCAGAGAGCCAAATGCATTATTAATGTCTAGGTTGCTGCAGGACACAGAGTATCAGAGCTCCTGCTAATGAAGAATTGAAGCTATAGGATTNAAAAAAAAGAAGGCACATCAAGAAAAGACTGTACCTTATGTTTATTTAGTGAGTTTGGAATAATTGGAGACTTTATCCCTGTATTATTCAATCCCACAACAGGGTGCAACAGCTTTGGGCTAAGTTCTGGAGATATATGTCATGGTTTGAAGCAGAAGGTGTATGATGAACTTGCCAGAGACATTATGAGCAGTTTTTTATACACTTGAAAAAAAGCAAGGACTCTGGAGTGCTTTTGGTCCCCTTAAACTGAAGTCAGGTTTTGTTTGCAAGTGTTGTAACTAAGTTGCTTCCAGCCAAGGGGTTAGCCAGGAGTGGGAATTGATGAAATCAAACATTGCAAATGCAAGGCCTTCAGAACAACTCTGCAGCAGAGATAAAATCTGAAAACAACAAATCATACAAAAATTGGAAGATAATGAAGCCAAACAGAAAAGAATGGAGAGTATTCCAGTTTTGCCTTAGCATATGTGTTCTGTCAGCCATGTCATTTCAGAATTTAGGAATGTATACTTTGGGTGAGAAAGTTTTATTTTATTTTTTGGTAGCAAATGCTTTAAATGCAACTATAAAGTCTCCAGTTAGCCTCTAGTCATGCTGAATGGAGTAGAGTAAGATAAATAACAAATAGCTAGAAACACTGCCTTAACTTGCCTTTTGGTTATGAGAGCAGTGGGACTGAAATAAAAGCTGCAGAGTGGCGAACAAGACGTGCTAACTTGCCTGAAGGTTCCAGACAAGTTGTTGTAAATTGTCAGTGGAAATCCACTGCAGCTGCTTATTATGCCCATGGAGAAGCACCTGGGGGCTGTTCAGCATGAGGTACAGCCTGGACTCGAGCTCAGTCATGTGCTCAGGAATGAGGAGCTCTGGAGCACTCCATGTCCACCATCAGCATTGGCTCTGTTCTGTTGTCAGCTTCTTAAAAAGGGACAGAAGATGAGTAGAGCAAAAAAAAAAGGTGCTTTGCTTTGCGGTTTTTTCCTTCTACTCCTGTGGTTCATTATTCCAATTCAGTGGCTGTAGTTTAAGCAAAGGTATAGAGAAATGTGGGCTGTAGGTACTACAGAAATGCTTGGTTTTCCAGAAAGCAGCCCATTGCCTCATTCCCTGGGCACTGGTACCACAGGAGAGTTTCACCTACAGGCCCTGGAACTGCAGTAGGCTCAGTCAATATTTTGGAGGTATTTCCTGATTATATCAGTATAAATGTTTATAGACTTGCTTCTGATGGTAATCACAATGAAAACAAAATATTACTGACCTATTTTCAGCTTTGCAACCATCACATGCTCATGAGGAGAACAAGAATATTTATTTGTAGCTGGGAAAACAGCAAGTCAGAGGAGAAGGCTCATGATTTCCTGAAGGCAGCAAGGAAGCTGGACCTCCAATTCTCCTCTGACACAAATCTTAACCTTTCTGTTACAGTTCCTACAGCTGGGCTGTTGTTGTGCATCTCTGAAAAATACCAGTCCTATTTTTAATAGGAGTGTATTCATGAAAGAAATTTTAAATTGAAAAGTAGGGTTTATAATGAAGTATAATAGGAGTTGTCACAGTTTTCATGCAGAATGTGAGTGCGTTGCCCGAGGTGATTATCTGGTCTTAAATTACTCTTAAGTAAATTAACTTGATAAGAAGCACCCAGTGATTTCTAAGTTCTGCTGTTATGCTTGATAAAATGAGTTCATGGCCTGTGTAAAGTTGAATACACTTTCCTTAGTTGAAAAGAAAGTATTTAAATCTATGTGAATGTATTACTTTCTGGAACCTGGCATTATAAAAGAACTCAGCTTTACAGATTGATTGCTTGTGTTTTGTCTGACCTATGAAGTTAGGTCATAGGAGGAGGGCATGTGCACAATGCTTTGAATTCTGTGATTGGTTTCAAAACAAAACTGTACAAATATGTTGAAGGTTAGAGGTGACAAAGCTCAATAGCCTTAGCATTTAGTAGAAAATAATTGTAATACAGAGTGAAACCCAGCAACTGTATGAATTATAATATTTTGTTGTTTTTTTAATTTTCCCTTACAGTTTCAAAGAACATTTGAATCTTTAAGAAATGTATCCAGTAAATCTGATCTACTGAAAACCTACCAAAAGTTTCAGAAAGATCTGGAAAATCTTGATTACTTGGCATGCAAACGTCAGCAGGTAAGACCATGGAAGCTTGTAAGAAAACAGAATGCTGGGCATAAACTGGGTGGGTAGTAAAACTGCTATGCTTGATGGGGTTGCTGTTCCGGCAGTTGGGTTTTGTGCTTTGTGCAGTGTCAGGTAAGGCACCAAGCCTACTCAGTGCATGTGATGCTGGACTGCCTGGGTTTTGGTTTCTCAGCAAAGAGAAGCACAGGCAAAACAAGTGAGACTTAGCAGATATTAAATGTTGCATTAACACGTAATTTTCTGAATGGAAGTGTATAGAAGCACTATTTGCAATCTTTTACTTGAAAAATCAACCAAATTCACATAAGTTAATGAAACCCGATACTTCCTGTGCATGCAAACCACTAATTTTTTTATTATTTAGAAATGAACCTTTTGTTAGTATGCATCAAGCTTTGAATTGGACATGGTCTTTGACTTGTGTTTGTAAGATCAAGGTTAAATTGAATTGTTAACATGTGTTTAATGTTGGATATTTTGTCACTTATACACAGCTTATGTGAAAATATCAGCTCTCATTATGGGTATTCGCTAATTTTTTCTCTTGATGATAAAATAATACTTCACATTTTCCAGAGCAGAGGGTAAAAGCTGTAACATTCCTATGTGGAGGTCCTGGTGGTTTGTGTTTTCCTGAATTCTGTCACTTGGTGTCAGTGTTGTCAAACAGTTCATAGGCTTGGGGCAGATCACTTGCAGCTATTTATGTAAAGTAATAGATTAGATTACCTTTGTCATAGTTAATTTGTATTATTTATCTGAGCAGTAGTTAAGTGGTTTTGGTGGGGAGTGTTTTACCTGCTTGTTAGTACTGAGATTTCCATTTCAGTAGAACTTGCTGGAGAATCTGCAGTGAGGGGTTTGAAAAGTGCATGTATGTACATATTTAGTGCAGAAGATGCTTTGAATTTTGTCCTGCTTTAAAAAGAAAGCAATTTTTTTTGGTGAAAAGATTGAGAATTCATTGGATTACTGTGCAAAAATCCCTGTCCTGGTTCGGGACTGAAGCCATTGTGAGTGTGGGATATGTTTGTGGGGTGTGCATATTTAATTGATAACAATTTTTTTGCGCTCGTATTAGGTTAAGGGTATATTCATAGTCCTTCTGGCAAAATGCTGAGTAACTGCATCTGTTTGGAGACAAACGTTTGTGTATGATCTGAGTGTGAATTCATTGGTGGTAAAACATGTGGTTTATATGCTGAAAGCAATGAATGTTGCCTTGAAAGAATGCAGTTATCTGCTTCTGTACCTTTTCTTCAGACATGAGCCATGAAGTGCAATATTGCAATGTACTTCTTCAGTGAGAAGGTTTACAGGACAGATGGGAAATAAAAGCTGTGATTTTTAAAGGATGGTCAAAATGTCCCACATCGACTCTGATTAATAAATATAGACCACACTTCTAGGTGTGGTAGCAGTGTACAAGTGGCAGACTTGTTTGGGGTGATGGCTGGGCTGCATCCACTAGAGAAATTCCTTTGGGTTGAGAACATCTGTTTTTAGCCAGGCTGCCATTTTGAAATGTGCCAGGAGATACATGTGTCTGAGAAATTTAGGTTTTCTTTCTTGTCCAGGAGATAGTCTGGCAATTCCTTTGAATTAAAACAAGCTTTTAATTTCCTTGATACTGTCTCATCTCTGAAATTTGTCTAAAAAGAATAGCTACATGCCACAATGAGTACTAAAACTTGTTCTCTTGCTCTGTGACTTTGTTTCCCATAAAAGCTAAGTAAAGCTTATATTGGTTTGTATCAACCTAAATATTAACACATTTGCAATATGACTGTATTCAGGGGAAATGAGGACAAAATGGTAAAGGACTTGTGGGGATAAGATGGGGCTCAGAGATGGATCCCAGCTCTGCTTAGGGGATGCTGTAGCACGTGCACTCTTGCTTTTCTCTTACCTGGGTCTTTGCTGCTATTGAAGGGAAGTTGTCCATATATCATTCAGCTGGAATGGCCCTGGTTTGAGACTGTTTATTATAATTATCTTACTGTAAGGTCATTTAAGTAATGTTGGGCAATAGCTGCAATAAAAATGGACTTATAATGAAGTTCAGTGGTATTTAGCACCTGTCAAATGGAAAAATTGCCACTGTTGCTGCTGTTCTCAGTGCTAACAGTGCCTTTAGGATGCCTGTAGCAGTGCTGGCTGTAATCCAAAGACACTCAGGTTTTGACTAGAAGCCTCCATCAAAGTGGTCATCCTATAGCTGAAAACAGGACTTTAGTATGTGCACACACACAAAAGCAGTATCCTGTTGTAAAGTATTCTGATTTAAGGTTTGCTTGTTTGATGTTGATTGTATGCCCTCAAGGAAATTGTGTGTAAAAGGACTGAATCTATGGGAAATAATTTTGGTTAATCCATTAAAAAAAATATTTTTAACGAATTTCTTTTTGATGTTTGTTATATTTAGAAATATTTTAAAAAGTTGTGTTGGAAACTGAAGGAGTTAAGGGTTGTATCAATTATACACAGTAGTTTACTTTGCTCATGGGAAAAAGTGCTTCCAGAAGATGGAGCAGAACCATTCCCTGTTATGTTTCACACAGTCCCTCGTTATCAGTACTGCAGCTGGCTCCATGATCGTACGGGTCAAATTCCCATTTTGAAAGATCTGATTTTGAATGAAGACTTGCTTCTTCAGTCAAATGGTACTTCTTGTTAAAATAGGTTAAATACACTTTTATTCTTCACCTTTGATTGTTCACTTTGGCAGGAGAGAATCAGAAGAGTGAAAGTAAGAACCTGTGGGTTAATCAAGTCATTTCAGCAGATAAAGCAAAAGCCGTGCACACAAGGAAAGCAGAACAAGGAATTGATTCCCCACTTCCCGTGGCTGGGCAGGTGTTCACCCATCCCCAGGAGAGCAGGGCCCTGTCACGTGTGACTGTCACTTGGGAAGACAAACTCCATCACCCTGAATGTCCTCCTTCCTTCTTCTCCTGCCCCAGCTGTGTGTGCTGAGCACGGCCCCCCATGCTCTGGGATATCCCTTGGGTCACTCAGGGTCAGCTGTCCTGGCTGTGTCCCCTCCCAGCCCCTCGCTGGTGGGGTTGGGTGAGGGCCAGAGGAGGCCTTGGCTCCGTGCAAGCTCTGCTGGGCACTGACCCAAACATCCCTGTGTTACCGACACTGCTTCCAGCACAAACCCAAAACACAGCCCAGACTAGTGTGAAGAACATTAACTACACCCTAGCCAAAACCAACACAGTATGAGATTTGTTCACTGAAGTGCTCCACTCCAGCAGCTGGAGACAAGTTTTGAGAGAGATTATCACTTATCAACTGGTAGGTTTATTTTGTGGCAAACCCTTTAAAAGTCTGCTGAAAATTGGAGGGAGTTCAGGGTGAATTATTTGTTGTCAAGAAAACAAGCATGGTGATAGAAAGCTGCATGACTGAGCTCCTTAAGTTATCTGAAAAATATTATGGCTTAGAAATGTCAGGAATAGAGGTACTTAACCAAATCTTCATTCTAGTACACAGAAATATGAGAAGATCCAATGGATGGAAGTCAGACAACTTCAAACCAGAAAACAAATGAACATTTTTGATAATTAACTACTGAGAGGGCAGTACATTAATCACTGCTTGTAGCCTTTCTGTCCATTATCCATGCCTTTTGAAAGGATGAAATAACTGAGATGCAAATAAAAGGGAAGGAATTGTGGACCTGTTTATGGCTTGTGCTATTGAATAAATTTGAATGAGAATTTTAATTTTTTTTCCTCCAGACTTAAGAATGACAGTACATTTGGTTGTTTGTTGGAAGGTAAAGGCAGAATTATGTCCTCTGAATTGCCATCCTGGATTAATTGTTTTAGTAATTCAGTGATTATAGCTCTGTCATTTGGTCCTTGCTTCTGTCTGTCTTCTGTACCTCTGTGGCTTGCTTAATGGGTGAAGAGGTTTTCCTTTTCCCTGCTCACCTGAAAGTGGTCATATTCCCTGTGCTTATAATTTTTTATATGTATTCAGAGTGGTAGGGGGAAGACTTTCATATCCCCCATCAACATTGCCCCAGCCTGCGTCATAGTTTTAGCAGCTCCTTGTTCAGTTGAGTTTGTGTCTGTCAGTTCCAGGCTTCAATGATTTTAATTTGTATCTCTATGCGTGCCATTTGTCTGTCTTTGCATGGATGACAATTTTTCCTTATACCTCTGAGGAAAAAAGTCATGCCTCCCCTCATCTTTCCAAAGTTCAGACTGTTGCTGTTACTAATGAAGCAGTGATAACTGATTTTATGACAATTGCAGTATTCTGTTAGGCAGCAGTGTCTCAAGGGAAAAAACAAAACTGCAGTTTTATACAACAGGAGTGACCCCTTTCACTTTGCTGTGAAGTGTTACCTATTTGGTTGTTTCAAATCATATGTTGTGCAGCTGACTGTTCCTGCCCACATGTGATGACTTGTGCTCCTCCTTAAACGTATCCTATCTGAGAGCAGCACACCTATTTTATGGACATTACTGTGAGTTCAAATCCTGCCCTGCAGTGCACTAATGGTTCCTTGTCCTCCTGCCCCCTCAGGAAATCCCTTTCTCTCTCCTCTCCTCTCCTCTCCTCTCCTCTTCTCTTCTCGCCTCATAGTGAGGCAACTGAAGCAGACCCCAGCAGAAAATGATTTAATGCATTTCTGTAGTTGCAGAGAATCATTGGTAACTGTTCTGAAGAAATCGCCATTGACTCTAGAGAAATTTAATCAATTTTTTTTCCCATTTATTTATGTTAAAGTTCTGTGATGCTGTCAGGATCTAGTCATATTGTGAGATATTTGCTACTAATCCTATGACTACAAACCCAGACTAATTTGGCAAGGCTTGATCTGGACAAACCTGTAGTGGCTGTTACCCATTCCTGGATTTATTTCTGGATGAGTAAAATAGAGCCTTTCATTCTTTGTTGTAACTGTTTTTCCTCACGAATCTAAGTGTAGCTGACTGAACTAATTGCTCAGTTTCTATCTTTGAGAAAGGACTAATCAATATTGCTTCCTTTCAGTCTGCCCTTGTCATGCAGATCTCTGTTCTCTCAAATTGGATGGTTGGTAGCAAGGAGTGGTCGGTACCTTTGTCATCGGCCCCTGAGTTCTGTCATCACTCAGTGGGTTCATTCAGCCCACACCACATGAAACACATTGCTGTTTATTTGGCAGGCTTTTGTCAGGCCTCTCCAAGAGAGCCAGCATTAAACTGCAGTGACTTTCAGAATTTCTCATAGTTCCTCCTCCTTCGTTACAATCGAATCTTATAAATGTCATAAAGCATAACGCTTTTGTGGTTGTGCATGAGGAGCAATATTTTTGTTTGGGTGTGGTCTACGTGCTGACTTCATATCTCCGGAAATAATTAAGGAACAGTATTTTCAAAGACTGTGCTGAATTCTTTGTCCCTTTCCTAGATCTACAGCTTTTTATGTTTTTATGAGTTGAAATCATCACCTAGTAAAGTGATATATGATTCTTAGCCATACTTGAAGGAGAAAATACATTCCCTAATTTTCTGGGAAGTGACATATCTGCATATTCTACAGAAAAAGCAAGATTTAGAGAGGATGCTTTTTTTGTTGAACACTATAAAAATGATGTATGCGCTATTTTGATTTGACATTCTTTTCTTTCCCTTTTTAAAAATTAAATGGCTTGGAGTGGTAGGGAGTGTAGGGATTGATGACTATTAAAAATTTTCTTTGCTGAATGGTAAAGGAAAAAAAGTGGGAGATGTGTATATAAATGTCTTGTAAACATTTTCAAATTTGCCTTCTCACAGCCATCTTGTGTGACCTGGAGCAAGCCTCTCAGTACCAGAGCTACTGGAGGGCATCACTAAATGCTTCCATCCAAGAGTTAAAGATTTATAGGTGTATAAGGACATGCCAGTAAGGTTCTGTGGATATTTGAAGTTCTTTTTGTCAGGCTATGACAGATTTATGTCAGACTAGGTAAAAAGTTAAGTCTGAGGACAACTGACATTTTTATAGGCTCACAGGCAATGTGTAGAGCATAGTCTGAGCTATTGTTTTTGTTTGGGGATTGGGGGTTTTTTTGTGCTTTTTTTTCCCCCTTCGTTTGAGAAAAACTGCTATTTAGATGCTGTAAGTATGCAAGTTAGAAGTGCAATAACCATTTGGAATGCAGAGCTCTGATTGCTAAGGAGTGACTAATGAATGATGTTATGTCCTGGTGAAAATGACAGTACTAGTCCTTTGTGAGAGTTATCTGAGGGGAATGTTACATTGTATTGATCCCAGCCTGACTGACATAGACCAGCTTCTCACGGAAAAATAAATTCTCATATAAAATGTTTCTCTGCTTTGGTGCTCTGTAAAAATCAGATTAGATGAAATGCAAAGCCTTGCAAAATGACTGAGCTGTGAATGGAAAATGGTGTGAGAACCTAATGCTTGGGAATAATGGACAAATCCTGCCGGAGCACTGATCCTGACATATTTGCTCCAGGAACTCGTGGGAAGCAACAGCCAAAGCAGACTCTGCCAGGAGCAGTTGTGTCTTGCTATCTTTGTCTGAAGGCTGAGCTTGTTGTTCAGTTACTGTGGCCATAGTACTTGGCCATTCTTCCATGCTTTAGTAGATAGAACATTAACATAGGAAATAAAAATCTTGAATTTTGTGCAGGATGAAGGGTTTTTTTCTCATGTGGTAGCATGTTAGGAGGCAGAGGTGGGGATCTCTGTGTCTCCTGGGAAACTCAAGTTCTGTAACCAGTTAGGACTATGTACCAGGGGAGCTTCTTAGCTTTTTCTGGGCTCACAACCTTGTTTTGAGGGAAGAACTTGTTAGCTCTGTTTATGAGGGTTCTGACCCTTTGGATTCCAGCTGTTCTGGCTAAGCTGGAACATGGGGCTGAAAAAAACCTAAAGAGAGAAATCTTGGTTACATACCCTGACAAATTATTTGTCTTGTCTCAAGTCCAAGACAATATTCCTACTCTGTGGTGTGTGTGACCTTGTCAAGTTGGTCATGTAAGTCCTTCTTTTTGTATTGTCTCTCCTTTACACATCTCTGCCCCTTGTCCTGCACATTCTACATCAAGTTGCATTCTGTATTTTGCATTTGCATAATCTCATGTGCAGTTTCCCTCTAAAACTCACTCTAGTCATTTAGCTCTTAAATTTTTTATCCAGTCACTCTGCATCACTGTTTGCTTACTTTGTCTCGTTCTTCCTCCAAGCCTTTGTCATCTGTAATCCATACCTCATTTCTGTGGTGCATTCTGAAGGTATTGACCCTTTCATTTTGCTCACAGGAAGCTGCTTATCACATTAGATTCAAACAAACCAAACAATCCCTGGCAAAAGTGACATTTTCACTAAAAGCCAGCATTCTTACAGCAGTACTTTGTATGTCAAGGATCTGAACCTAAATGGAAAACTAAATTCCCTGTAACTAAAATTTTATGGCAGACCAAAATCTTGGAGATGCTGATGATATTTTATTTCTAAATTAATAGAGAGGATAGATATAGAGACAGTATAAGGGGTAATATTACTTTTCTATTTCCTGCCTCCAAAATTTTACAGGTAGGTTATATTTTTTAAATACAAGTAAAATGATAGCTAAGTGTCCTTCTCCACTTGAGCCTTTCCCCTGTGAACTCATGGGGAGTGTCTGTGGGAGAAGGGAACTGCATTTCATCATGGAAGAGTGGGTGTGTTCCCTGCTGTGGTGTGAAGGGAGCTGAACCTGGGCGGTCAGGGAAGGGAGCTGGTGAGAACAGTAATTTAGGGCATGTTAAAGGGCTCTTGATCCTGGCCTTGGCCACCTGCTTGACTTAGTGAAAATGAAATGGGAAGGTTTTTATTTGCTTTGGAAAATAGTTCATTAGAATTGCGAAGAGCTAGCTGAGAAGCTGTTAAGAATCTTGAAAAGGTTAGAACAAATGAAGATGAATTTAACTAAGTATGTGTACCTGTGCCTGCATTCTGCGTGAATCTTGCCTTATCTTTTTCCATCACTTATTGTCAATTGTAGGGATAGTCTAGAAAGGCAGTGTGCTCCCATCTTAAGTGTCTTTAATAGTTTAGGGGAGAAATTACAGATGCTTCTGACACGGTTACAAAATTAAAACAGTTATCAAGGGAAGGAGAAAAAACAATTCTGAAAACAAAATATAGACAGTAATAATGTAAAAAAAGATATGAACAATACTGGAGTCCTCCAAAGAAGATGCAGAAGAGAAGTATTTTAAGATAATCCAAAGTAACTTGAATAAATTCTGTCTCTATCTTTCATTAGTGTCAGTAAAATAGCTCTTAAAGTCTTCGTCTTCATAAGTAGTGATAAGACTTAACCCATCTTACAGGAGTCTTGCAAGGGATGTTACTAGTAATGAGATCCTAAAACATGTTAGAGATGGCATTTCAAGCATTTCTGCGGGGACCTGTCACCTTTCCATGGAGCACTGGTCCCCCTCCCTCCCAGTGGGAAGCAGGGCCATGGAAGAAGCAGAGCTGAGGCCACCAATCACCCACAGAGCTGTGCAGGGTGTGGTCCTGATGAGAGTGCCCTGGGTGCCATTGTGGAGTGACCAGCAGGATTGCTGTTTACACACCTGCTCCTCCAGCCTAGATCACTGATTGCCCAAGTTCTACAGTAGAAAATACTCTAAAACTCCAAGCAGGAAAGGCTGACCCCCCCATCGCTACTCTTGAGGGCAGCTGTGATTGGCCTACTGCTGTTCACCTGAGGGGTATGGTCATGGAATCACAGCAGACTTTGGGTTAGAAGGGACCTGTAAAGGCCATCTAGTCCAACTCCCCTGCAGTGAGCAGGGACATCTTCAGCTACATCAGGCTGCTCAGATCCCTGGCCATTAATGTTTCCAGGGATTGCCATCTGCTGCCTCTCTGGGCAACCTGTGCTGGTGTTTCACCCTCTTTGTACAAAATTTCATCCTTCTATCGACTCTTAAATTTACCCTCTTTTAGTTTAAAACCATTACCCATTGTCTTATTGCAACAGGCCCTGCTAAAATGTTGGTCTTTCTTGTTGGACCTTTAGGAGGGGTTCCATCCTTCAAGGATGCTTTACTCAATATCCATTTATTCTGATCCATATAGGTTATTCTTTTTTTTTTCCTTTTTGGATATTGCATTGTGGATGTGTCCTGTGAAACTGAAGCGCTCTGCCAAGGTCTTGTTGTTTCCAGTCTTTTCTGATATGGATGTGACAGATGTAGGAAATGTATGTGTGAACATGGCTGCATGCTCTCAAGAAGCTGCCTTGGGTATGGAACTGACCCATGTTCTCTGTAGTCAGGTATAAAAACACTTAAGGCACCCCTCACACCATTTAATAAAACAAAAACAGAATCAAAACAAAAAAATCCAAACCACAAAAATCACACAACAAAATACCCCTCTTCTGGTGGGTCTAGGTGAATTGAGGTTAGCCTTAAATTAAACAAGGTTTCAGGTTATTGCAGCACATTTTCTGTTCTGGTAGTTAAATTAGAATGATAGACATAGGGAGCACAATGCAAAATGCTCCTAGTCAAAGAATGTAGTTTGACTTAGAGCTTCCTTTGAGATTGATAAGAGCTTCCTTTGAGATTGATAATGTGAGTTCTGTAGAGGCAGAGCTAGCCCTGGTGGGAATTGTTCTGTAAAATTCTCTGGCATATACAAAATCTCTTTAGGTAGAAAATCAAAGTTAAAAGCTGAAGCATGTTCATCACTTAAATAATAATATGCACAGTTACCTCTTAGCAAGATGTACTTAATTGTAATACTTAATCCTCTTTTTTTGAAAGAAGTAATGCTAATAAAATGTAACTAGTTAAATCTTAGAAAAGTTTTAAATTAGACTTTTTACCATGCACATAAATTTTGCTGTATTTATGCATACAGTAAGAATGGTTTATGGACCTTCATATAAAGACTTTATACCCTTGCATAATAATTTTGCTGCAATATTATTTTATAGTCACAAAAATGTCACTATGATTTATTTATGAGTATCAGTTCCTCTGCTTTCTCTTTGTAATTAGAGAATTACAGAATAATTTTGTTTGGAAGAGACCTCACCAGGGTCCTGGTTCAACCTCCTGCTCAGCTTGGATCAGCTCAGGGGTCAGATGAGGTTACTCAGAGCTTTATCCAGGCATGCCTTGAACTTTTCTGAGGATCAGACTATTCAGCCCCTCTGGGCAACCTGCTCCACTGTTGGGGTGTGCTTTCAGGGAGAAAGATTTTGCTTTTATCTAACCTGTAGCTTTCTTTGTCATCTTATGCCTCTTGTGTCTCATTCTGTTACCATGCTGTGCCGTGCAGGCCTTGGCTCTGTCTTATTGCACATCTCTTCTGTGCAAGATGCTTTTAAATAAAGTACTGTGCATAGATTTTATAAATTCTGTTCTCTATATGTGCTTATGGTTCAGGGCTTGTTAAAGGCAGTATCAGAAAGCTACTTTTTGTATTTTTTTACACCTGAAGAAACTTTCTCCTGCAACCCTGTACACTGCGTTATTTTTTGTAACATGCAGCAGTGGCAGACCAAATTACTTAAAATTCAGTAGTTTGGTAGAATCAGTTGTCAGTCCAGCATGTGGTTGTTACGAGTGGAAAAGGCTTTAATCTTATTTAACAATTGTTTTGTAGTTGTCTTGGAAGATGAATTATTTTCCAGTATGTCTAATCCATAAGTTTTTTGAATATAGAGTAGATTCGTATAGTTTGAAAGAATTGTAGAACTCATAGCTATGTAGTTGTAGATCTATTCACACTGCACTAATAAATACCTTGTGGAAGTAATGGAGTTGTCACAAGACAGAATTTCTGCCACCTCCTCTGTTAAATCTTTCTGTTCTCCAGTAGAGACCCAGAGAAGTTTTTTAATTGACAGGTTTTCACCTGTATGCTGTAATTCATTTAGACATTGAAGTGAATTTCTATGTGGCACAGTGGAAAAGTTATTTTTTAATAGAAAATGTAAAATTGTTTTTTCACATCATGTCCATTCAGTGCAATGCTGTCATGACAGGAGCAGACAAACGCGGCTGCTGCACTGTAACAGAAGAATGAATGGCAGTAATCTACAGAGAATCATTTGTTGTTCTTATTTTAGTACAGTTTAGTACAGTTTCTAAGAAAGAAAACAGAAATTTTTGGTGTGGTTTATTAACAGGATTTTAGGACAGTTCCAGGAGTCATTGCACCTGTTTTCCGTAAGTTTTGTACTCCATAAACTGGACAACGGCTTAGTGAAATGACCTTGAGTTCATTTTTACAATTACTTATTTTTGTGAGAGACAGATGCTGTATGATATACACATGCCGTTAATTCTGAGTTTAAAGACAGAGGCAATGCAAAGAAATGTGTACTTTTTCTGTTTTGTCTTACACTGCCTATTATGTACATTACCTATTGGGTTTGGTTTTGTGGTATTGAATAGTTCTGATCCCATAGAAAGGTCTCTTCAAAAGCAAACTCTTGAAAAAAGGATATATAACTACATAACTGGACCAAGTTAAGACTTCTAATCTAAGGATTCCAGTCTAGCACTGGTTAGCTCCTATGAGCAGAACGTGCCTACTTTGAATCAGGCAGCCTAGGGAAGCAATCTCCTCTCTTTGTCAGTCCTCCTTAAGGTGAAGTTGTCACTCTTATGTTTGCTTCTCGTGTCTGATTCTGTTGATGGGAATATTTGTAATGCTGAGGTGGAGCTGTGTGAGTGAGCCCCGGGGCCTGCTCTGCTGCTATGTAGTGTATGTAAGCACTGGTTGTTTCCAGAGGGCCTGAGGGGGCTGCTGAACCGAGCTGGGGCATTCCCCTTCTGAAAACTATCCTGGGATTTAGCAAACTTTCCTGGCTGATTTATTTCAGCAGCCTCAGTTTGCTGTTGTAATGTTGCTGAAGTGTAAGGGCTGGAAGTACAACGGGGAGCAGTAAACCTGATTCCATTTCCTGCAGAGCCTGGGCTTTGAAAGCTCGTTGGATATATTGGGTGTCACTGTTGAAAACCAGCATGCACATCCCCTCCCCAAACCTACAAAAACATTCTGTCATGTTAACTTGTTGTCAAATACTGTTCATGGTTAGATTTAATGATATTGCATAAATGCTAAGCATATACTGTTCCTTTAATTTTTCATCTATTTGCCTTGTGGCACACAATATTTTAATTGTTTGCCTGTAGGGCATTTTCCTTAAGATTGGAGTCTTTCTTCTCTGTGACTGGTTAGAAAATACTTAATTTTCATAGCAAGCCCCTAAGCCAGATGTCAGCTTTATTGAGGATAGAATGCTGTTAGAGGTGCATTTCTATTTGGAATAAACTAATTTTTTGTCTGGAATGATTTGAATAGGATAAACTTGATTCAAGTGACCCTTTTATGACTTGTATTTTTTTGCAATACTGGTAAAACTCAACAGAATTTGCTGTGACTATTTAGCATGTTACAAATTCTTGTAATCATATTTTAATGGTTTATGTGTTCTTGGGAATTTAATTATATGGATGGTGCTGTTATAAGAAATTCAGAAAGGAATTAGAAGATAGTGGCAGAATAAATCTTAGATGGTAAGTGTTCTATATATTCGCATTATGTCCTCTCCATCTGGGAAGTAAGTTGTTTCAGTGGCCTCTAATTGCATTAAACTGTATTAATGAACAAAATCCCAGTGTTTCAAGGGGGTGAAGTGGAGCAGTTTTTCAGGTACTACAAAATGTACCATTGAAAAAAAGGCAGTTTGCTGGGCTTACAATTTTTCATCATTTGACTCTGCAGAGATTTTATTAAGGATTGTAGGAGAAATCAAAATATGAAGAAGCAGTACATTTTGAAGGTAAAATATGAACAGATGCTCTGGGCAGTAGGGGAGCTGCATAAGGCAGTCTGCAGGTGTACAGAGCAGCAGGAGGTTTACACAAGTCAACATTCATCTTCATTCTAAGAAATTCAGTGATGAAAACTGGAAGAACAACACTGTTGTAGCAGGACAGTCGTATTAGCACTGAAGTACACTGCACTGGGGAAGGCTGGTGTAGTAGTGAATGGTGGGGCTGTTATAAAGTTGAATATTAGTGATGATTTAGACTTCTTTCTGACAGACATAAGATCACCAGCTTCGAAATATAACCAGCTTTGAAATATGAACTCTTACTTCCATACCTCTCTGTCTGTGAAGCCTGTGGGCTGTTAATGGTGTGCTGATTAAAGCCTAACTTACACAAGCAGTCTTATTGGGGTCTCATGTTAAGCCACCTCAGCATCATGGAACAGCTGACCTCCACACTGGCTGCTTGAAGCAAGAGGTTCTTTTCATGTCCCTGTCCAGATTCTTTGGTGCTGAGTTGGAGTTTGATGGTCTGTGTGGGTCTCTTCCAGCATGAGGCATTCTATGATTCTGTGATAACAAACACAAACCAAACTGGTATAAGTACATTGTATATTGGTATTGTAAGTTATTTAGCCATTCTTAACAGTTTTTACTGTTGGACTGAAGTCCAGTGCTTTGCTTCAGGAAGGCTTGTGAAAGAACAGGCTTTGTGCTTTTAAAGAGTCGTCTCTTTTGGGCACAAATATTTCCTTAGGGTCATATTCCATGACTATGTTAATTTACCCTTAAGAGAGCAAAAGACAATATTCTTATGATTCTGTAATCCAAGCCAAAAGGCCATATGGCTTTGGTTCTGCAGTTTTTTAGTGGATAAATATCCTGTTGAGTCTTCTCAATGAGACTTCTGGGTACAGAGACTTAAAGCATTGGTCTTCATGGCCATAAGCCAATAAAGCTGTTAAAATGTGTAAGTAGATTCACATGCATGGAGTGGTGTGGGAGCTCTCTAGAAGTTTGACTTTTTTTTACCTTGAAAAACCTGGAAAATAATTTTGTTTTTAAAAGCATTTTTCCAATGAAAGTAACTTGCACAATGTTATTTTAATTTTGTTAACAGTTTGTCGCCGAGAAACTTTTTAGAAAAGGGGGGGGGGGGGGGTAAAGGCGAGGG
>VYXF01007830.1:18753-63901 GCA_013397295.1 Polioptila caerulea | reverse complement strand
GGGGGGGGGAAATGGCAGAGGAGAAGAAGGGAAGAGTTTTGACCAGGTAGAATTGCTGCATTTTGATGCTTGTCAAGGTAATGTTAATCAACTGCAGCAAGTCTGAAAGTTCTGTTCAGCACAGCTCTTACAGCTGTGTAGCAGATCTCTTGTTACTTATTGAACAAGACCATAGTCAGCTGTTCAAAACCAGATTCCTTCCTAAGTACTTCCTGACATTCACAGGGGTGCTATGATCTTAAATTCTCTTGATATTTTTTATTTTAAGCAGTGGAAGCAGATATGGACTTATGTGGACTTATGGATTCTCTAGGTCGCTTCATGATCTGTCTTGATAGATCTGCTTTGAAGCAAAAGGGAACAGAAAGAATGGAGATTGTGGTATCTAAATACGTGATAAATAATAAAATCACAATAATAAAAAGTAAATACTAACAACCATGTCGACTGATAAAAAAGATAATTAGTCTGTAAGATGAAAACAAGTCAAACCCTTCCAGTGGTAGAAGCAATTTGTGGAAGTCAGGTTCACAACACAGCTTGAGATTCTAGACCTGTTTTAATAGAACACGAGTCATAGTATTTTGGACCTTCATTTTCAACAGTGTTTTTGTTTAAAGCATTCTAATTCTTTATGTAAAGATTAACAATAGAAGAAAACAGAAAAAAATCAGGATTAATTCTAGGGAGTAAGACAAGAAAGATATTTTTGAAATGCATTGCAAAGTGATATTTCTTCTTCCATGATACTTCTGGCAATAAGGAATAGTGACACAGACAATATTCTTGCATCTCCTGTCTTGTATGTGCTGTGCTCAAAGCATTTTTCTCCTCTATTAATGTCCAGCAAGTGACAAATAAACAAAATAGTCTGCCTCTTATCCCCACGTACCTGTCACTTGACAGTTGAACCCTGCTGCAAAGTCCTTCCAGTGACCCTGCCTCAAAAGACCCATCAAAGCATCTGAGTTATACGGTCCTAGAGAGCTCCTGTAAGATTAGTAAGTTTAGTAGGAAATTACTACTCTCAATACACATGCATGCACGGAGTCACAACTGAGAAAACTCTTTTTAACTATTATAATCTTCCATTATAGGAATCTGGGAAATAGTGTGCACTTCCGTATTAAATCACACAAACAAAACCCTGGGTTGACACTTGGTCCTTAAAACCTTATAAACCAAGGTTACAACAGCTGTTAGATTTGCTAGACTTGCTTCTAACAAATGAAGGGATGTAAGGTTGCAAGTGATAGGAATGCAGTGATATTGTTAGCATTTTCTATTGTTAAAGCAAATTATTGTAGCACTAGTTCATAGTGTGCCATGCTTGTGGGTTTGTGCATGGTTTTTGTTTTGTGGGTTTTTTTTTAAAGTTCATAAACTGTGACAAGTACCTGATATTGTTCTTCAGTGCGTTTGTGGGGTTTTATGACAGGATGCTACTTTGATCAGAGCTGTCAAGCTAATCTGGAAAGGAACTAAATAATAGTCCTGGGTTGATACTGAATTGTATCCACATTCGTCTGTTTAGCTTAGAAATAAGTTTTGTACCTTTAAAACTGGATCTGAGAGTGAAGGAGAAGCGGTGGAATGTCTGAGGTAATTGTTTTCAAAACATAAAGAACAGAGTTTTCAGCTTTCCTTCACACACTGCCTGTGTTGTCTGCAGTGCAGACAGCGAGAGAGAGCTCTCCTTTGTTTTTGTTAGTTTTTGGCTAGCTGAGGCAGAGAAGTTCTCTGGACTGTGGTTTTTCTTTCTTTTTCTTGGAACTGTTTGAACCTGCTCTGGACTAAAAACCCAAAAGGGCACCAGGAGCTCACACCTGTGGCCCCCTGGGCCTGGCCTGGGTCCGGCCTTTCTCAGCCCCAGAGGGACTGATGGCAGCTGAGCGAGCTGAGCTGCAGCCCATGGGAGAGACTTTGGGAATTTGTCATCTCTGCGGAGCGGCCAGAGGGTTTGTTGTTCAGTGTTGTTAATTTGTTGTGCTGGGGAGTGCTTTGCCTATTAAATAAGCAACTTTTTTCCACTTTCATCCAAGGAAATTTTTTTTTTCTGTCCTCAACCAGTTGGGGGGAGGGGCAGTTCAGATTTACTTTCTAGAGGGACTCCATCCGGAGGTTTCTCCTCAAATTTGCGTTAGATGAGGACAATGACACAGTGTGGTTCTCTGAAAAATGATTTAATAACAATGGAACAGTACAGGTGTACATTTGTCTCTGGCTTCTGCATTGAATAGTCTTACTCCAGAAGTAGAAAATTCACCAAAATAATATCCAGTCTTAAAACTGGCATTTGGTTGGAGTTTGGTCCCTTAGATGTTCACACAGTAATGAATTGCACCACAGTGCAACAGAGCAGTTTTCATCCATAGGAATTACATATCATTATAAAGCCAATGAAAAATGAGTCAGTAAGGAGAAAACCCCAAACCCTCCAAACTTGTATCTCAAGAATCAGATTGGTTTTGTTTTGGTACCTGTAACTGCACCATGAATATGCTGAGAACAGCTCACACAGAGGTTCCTGCCTCCTCTGCTGCAAAGGGCTCTGAAAAGCCTTTTGGGACAGCATTCATTGGGTTCAGAGGAATTCCAGTAGGTGCAATTCTGGTGACTGGCAGTGAGTGCAGCTCTGAAACTGAAGACTGTCTCTGACAGAACTCTTCTTGCAGGAGGAGCCATCAGGGAAAGGTGTTTTTTAGAAGCTGGGCTGGTCCCTCCAGCCAGGGCATGGTGGCTGCTGAGGCTGCGCTCTGTGCTGCAGTCTGGCTTGTGTCTGAAACTATTTTGGGAAATAAAAGATACAGTAAAGCCCTGTGTTTGATAAAATCTATCCATGCATAAAATTACATATAAATTTTTATAAGGACCAAATTGTCAGTGCAAACAATGGAGCAAATGGCTTATTTAAAATGCACATGGAAATGAAACGAATTTCACCTTTTTATTTTTTTTTCAATCTTATCTTCCAGTGAATCATTCCTGAAAGGGCCTGAGCAGAAAGAGTTTTTACCATGCTTTTGGTTTTGATGTATATATTGCGCTTTTGTTTTATTTACCACCAGCAATGACACGGAAAACATGTATAAGGAAAATACAGGAAAACGTACATATGTTACTATGTATACTGACTTTGTAGTTGGAAAACTACAACTTTAATTAGTCTTGGTTGGAAGATTTTCGTTCATTTCATTGCAACATTGCAATGAGAGATAGTAATCCTGAAACGGTATAAAAAAGTTATAAATAAATAGATAAATAAAATTATACTCTATTTTTTTTCAGTTTATTTCCTCATACAGAGTGAACTTTCAGGCTATAATCTTTAAAATGGAAAGTATGAGAGAAAGATTTCCTGGTCTTTGCTGGAGGCTGTTAAAAGAAAGTGCAAACCAGACAAGGATGTAACTCACTCTGATTCTCTATGGTGAGAAAAAAGCTACCTACAGGCTTGTTGTGGTTTAACAACAGGTGTCTGCTAAAGAAGGCAGAAGCCTCCCTTGGAATGAAGGATGTAAACCTCCTCCGAATTACTGTAATTTTGGATTTAAGGGGGCTCTCAGGCAAAGATATGGGAATAGGAATAACAGTTCTTTATTAGGAGAACTAAAATACAACAAGCATGCAGTATTACAAAAAAAAAACAAACCCAAATCCACTGACAGAGTCAGAATACAACGTGCCTCCCTGTGGGTCAGGGTGTTGGTAGCAGTCTGATTAAATGGTGGCTGCAGTCCTCCTGGAGTGACAGATGTGGCTCTGTTGAAGCAGTGATCCTGTAGAAAGGTGCAGCTCTCTGCTGAAGGTCCTGTGGAGAGAGATGGGCCTGGTCTTCCTCTGGGAGTCCAGTGGAGAAGGCTGCCTTGATGTCTCAAATCTCAGGTTTTTATCTAGGTAGAGAGGCTTGGCTCTTCTCTTAGATGGAGCACTTTTCAATTGGATGATGTAATTTTATTAGTGAGATTCAATGTCCCATTAGCAGAAGATCTCTCCCTGGAGGGAGGATGGGTGGTGGAAGACGTAAAGAAACTGCTCTTGGTAGTTTCTTATCAGCTGGCCTATGGACAGAATACCACACCACCCCTCCACCCCAGTTCCAACAGATGGTGATGGAATACACGTTTTTTTTGGTTACATTTTGCACTGCAACCCATGACAAGGCTATTAATATTAGTTCTATAAATAAGTTCATTAATAACTGTTCATATTTTTTTCCTTATTGCATACAGTTTATCCCCTATAAGAGGGAAATTTATGTCCTTGATACAATTATTTAAACAAAAATGGTGGCTTTTCATGAGAATTTATTTTCAGTCACTATTTTTAGCAAGGAAAGAAAAAATTGCAGTAGCAGTAGGAGAGATTTCTCTTTCAAAGCTTGCTGGTTCATAATGCCAGTTCATGGTTTGAATTGATACACTATTTTTCTTTTGGCATTGTATTTTATATGCTCAGAGCTTTCAAAATATTAATCCTTAAGGCTGAAATTTTTCATGGATGACCTATTCTCAAAGGTGAACTTATTATTGAATGCAGAAAAAACCACTGTCTTGTCCCTTTATTCATAAAGTTATGGGGAAGACAGAAATTTAATCTACTCTGTGAGATTGTTAAAAGTTAGCTTTGAGTATGTCCGACATTTAGTATAGAGTCTTGATATGTGCTTTGGAGCTCTTAGGATTAAAATTTCTTTTTAAAATGGCAAACAGTACATACCTTGCAAGTCTGTATTTCTTGTTCTGATATGATTTTAACCAATCCCTGAATTCTTAAGGAACAAGAATATCCACATTCAGGCAAAATTTTAAGGTAACTTTTATAAAGAATTGCCTGCTCCAGTTTTCCCTCTTGACTGATTCATGTAATGCTGTCGTTTTTATCATAGCAGCTGCTGCAGACAGGCAGATACAGTTTCCCTCTTAAGTAAACTTTCCCAAAGCTTAAAAAGGCCTCACTATTTATCTTTGCAACCCAGAAATGTGGAGACTCTTGTTAATGTTTGTTTGTTTTGTGAAATTGCTGGAGTCTTGAATGAGCCTATCATGTGAGTACCTTTTGAACCTCAAACAGACAGGTATTCCAGCTGATTCCTAAATCATGTCTTTCACAGCTTTGCTGTTGTAGACCATGTCTGTGCAAAGCCGAGGAGCAGAGGGCAGGAGGTGCAGAAGGAACAAAACCACTTTTTTTCACCTCCCCTCTTTCCACAGAACTGAAAGGATGGGAAAGGATGATGAAGTAATGAGCAAAAAAATGGTAGTAGAACATTTGGTAAAAACATACATACAGAACTTATAGCTGTGCTACAGAAGGTGGGATTTTTTTTTTGAAGTGGCTTTTAAAAAGCAATGCTGAGTGACACCTGCATGGACATAACTGTGTTATAAGGAGTTATCCATAGAGCTAATTGTAATGCTTGGCTGCACAAGTTTGCAATATGATTTTTCATCCTTGGGGACCTTTTGTGCAGAGCAGCAGCTCTTTCTTGGGCAGAGCAGCAGTGCTGGATGCTGACATCGACATGTCGCATAGCTAGTCCGCCTACTTTTGATGTGCTGGCCTACTTGCAATTACTGAAAAATTACGGCAAGAAATCTGGATGTTTCAAACAGATGCAAATTTAAAACAGCCTTCAGGCTGGAAAATCAAAAGCTTTGATTTTACATGGTTCTTTAGTTTCTGGCTTGTTAGGGAAATCAGCAGAAACTTTATTAGCAATGTTAAAGTTGCAGCAAAATGCAGTTTTGACTGACGGTGAGACTTGCGAACTAAATTTATATTTTGGATATAATGGGTTGTTTCCTTCTGTAGAATAAAATCCATGCATTGACTAGCCATATCTGGTTTAGACAAAGGAACACCATTCGAGTTTCAGCTTTAGCACTCCCTGGCATTGGAAAGATATTATTCTGCAAGTGCATTGCTCTGTACCTGTTCCAGCTTGGGACTAGCAGTGTGGAGAAGCAATCAGTTGAGACAGAATTTTTTCCCCTTACATCCTACTTCTTCCATTACTTGAATATTTCTGGTCATTCCAAGACTGCAGATATGGTTGCAGTTCTCTTTAATACTCCATCACACACTTTACTCATCACTGCTGCCTGATCCTGACCTGCTACTCAGACATCTGGTAATGTTTCTCACACCAGAATCACTTCTCACTGTGGTCAGGGAGGATAAGACAGCACTGAGTAGTTGGCATGTTGTCCCATCTGCCACTCTCTGCTGGGAGTGATATTGAGACAAATGGAGTGCTTGCATACAAATGAAAGGGAAATACTGAATAATTTTCCTGCAGGAGATAGTGTGGTGCCTATCTAGAGTCACTTCATGTCTGAAAATAGCTAACAGCAGACATGAGAGAGCAGACAAACTGCTGCAGATTCTACTTCATCATTCCCAATTAAAGAAAAAACAATAAGGTGAAAATAACGCAGCTCTACTCTGTAAGTACCTACCTTCTGTATCAACAAAATCAGATTGAAAGATTCCTTCAGGTGTTGTAACCCAAAACTTTTGGAACAGCACATGAAATGTAAGAAGTAATTCAGAGATTTTATCTACAGGTATGTTTGAAACATATGAAGAAATATTTCCTTTATTTGTTCAGTTTTACTCAAGTAAAATGGAATATGTTTGGTAACTTCTCTAATTATAGTAATTTATGATTCCTAGTCTAAGTCGTCATTGTCTCTTACCACACACGTTAAGCTGTTCTTGTTCTGGATTTTTTGTTTCCAGAAGAGAATATATATGAAATTTACTGTGATTTTGGTAAGCAGCCCTCCAGGGCCTTGATAAATCAGTACTACTGGAACAAATTTTAGAGCCACTGCTTTTGTGTGACCTTGAGATCTTGTGCTTCCCTGCAGCAATTGCAGCTTTCTGGGTCTGTGCTTCAGGCAGAGATATTTCAGCCATCCCAGTAACTACATGAGGTGTTTGTCTGATCTTTCACTGTTGCAGGAATTGGACAGGGTTTTGCTGCAGCTCTGCTGTGTTCTCTGTAGGGTGAACGTGCCTCTCCTTGAAGCCTTGCCTTCTTTTGTTGAGGGCAGAAAACTGCTTTTTCTCTAGATAAAATAGAGGAGTTTAGATAATGATACTTCCACTTTACTTTTATACTCAAAGTGTTTTATTTAGGAAAGTAGTTTTGATAGAGAATTGGAGCAGCATTCTTTTAGTGACATTTGATGTAAGTATATTTCTAAATCTGCATAAATTTTCTTCATTGTTTTTGCAGCATTTCTCCAGGTGTAGGTCCTCAGCTTATGATCACAGAATCTTTGAATCACAGAATGATTTGGGTTGGAAGGGATCTTTTGCATTTAAAATAGATGTGAGAGCTGGGGTCAGGTTGAAATAAGATCCTAGATCTAGGAATACAAATTCTGTTCAGTGCTGGTACAAGCTCTTTTAATGGTTTGAAAGATGTGACAAAATTGTTTAATTGACAACAATTTTGAAGAAGAAATTGGAACTGTTCTTGCTTATGAAAATATTTCAGAGTTTCATAGGAGTTTACTCAGGAATTGCAGTAGTGCCTATTACCCATTAATAAAGCTAAAACTGTTTGGAATAACAGTGTAGAAGAAGTGTGGAAGAGGGCAGGCATCTGTGATGAAAAAGTTATAAGCACACTTAGTCTTTTTAAAAATTGATTCTAATGCTTTTGGTGGTCATATGATGATGAAAAATGAAGGGAATGGCATATCCTGGCAAGATTCAGTAATCACTAAAGAGAGAGCGCTCTATGATGCTATATTTGTTTTGGTTTAGGGCAAATTTTGGAAGTAAATTTTTGAAGTGGCTTTTTTTAGAAAGCAAATTCAAGCGGCCCCTCCCCCCAATAGTTTGAGAGAAGTGGAAAAAGCCAGTTTATTTAACAAGTATAGTATTCACAAGCATAAAAAATGAATAATATCAAACAATGGGACTTTTCATTGTTCTGAAGAGGTGGCAAATTTTGAGAGAGAGTTTTGAGAGGGTGTTTCCGTGGGGGGTAGCTCAGCTTGTTTAGCTTTTTATCAGTGTCTCCTGTGAAGGAAAATGGCACGTCCTGGGCCCCATGGGCCTCAGATGTAAGCCCCTAGTGGTTTTCTGGGTTTTCAGTCCAGAGCAGGCTGATCAGTTCCAAGAAGAAAAGTGATAGTTCAGGGAACTTTTCTGTTTCAGCTAGCAAAAAAACTAACTAAAAGTAAAGGAGAGCTCTCTCCTGCTGTCTGTGCTGCAGACAACACAGTCTGTGAGAGAGCTGAAGTTCTTAGTTTTATGTTTTTGAATACAGCCACCTCAGACTTTCCACTGCTTCTCCTTCTCCCCCCCCTTCGCTCTCAGGTCCAGTTTTAAAAGCACAGAACTCAATATCCAGCCTAAGCAGCACAGACGATTGGGGATACAAGCGTCATAAAGTCACCCTAGGACAGATGCCAAATGATGCAGTTACATGATTGTCTTCTACAAAGAGAAGAGATTTGGGACACTGATAAACATTAGGACCTTTGACCTTCCCTGAAAAACCTATTTACTGTTAAATGACTGCACACTAAATCATGTGCTTGGAAAATGCAAAAATAGGGGCACATACATAACCACGGGACTAATGCAGAATTTGCTGATCTTACAGAAGACTCTGTCTGTTGGGGTTTGGATCAAACTGGCTTTAACAAGAAGTTGCCAGCATTCCTGTTTGTATTGGCCTAAATCCTCACAGACAGTGTTTCAGAAGCTTGTGAAGAGTTGGAATATAACCCATTCTTTCCAAAGCATTCTCAAAAAGTAAATGAGAGCCATTCAGCCAATACCTGATGTGCAGCGGGTATAAATCTTTCAGGGCTTCAGGTGAAATCCAGGGTGAAAAAGTCTGAGAACTGAGTCACACAGTATCTGGCTCTGTGTGAATAGAAGTCTGACTGCTCCTGGCTGCTATGGGATGTGGCTGTCTTCCATTTTGTTCAGGAGAAATTATTTTGGCTTTCGCAGTGTTTAATTTTTAAATGAATAAATGTTATCAAAATGAAACTGCTTCAGTATTGTTGCAGTAATACAGAAGTCAGTCGATTTCTGTTCATTCTAGGGTATCAGAGAAAATGTAAGATTTTTAATATTATCCAGCTCCCTGGTGCGTGAGAGATGTTCGTTTCCCTTCTAGCTTGTGACCTATTTAAAAGTGAGCAGTGTGATGTGCTTTACATATCCCTTCTGGTACAACCACAATTAATCTTATTTTTTTTCCAATTTAAATATTTGCTGCAATAATTTTCGCATGGTTGATCACAGCAGCCATTAAGCAGGTAAGGTTATAGGAACTGGGAACAAAAAGCTAGTGAGTCAACATTATACTAGGTTGTTTTCAATGACAAACTGAAAATAAAAAGGATGATGAGCAGTGATGCTCTGAGTGTTAACATCTTTGACCTGCAGATTCAGATGAAGTCTAAACACTGGAAGAATAGAGCATACTTAAAATTTTTGTTCCAAATTTGTTAGGTAGCTTAGTGTTTGCAGTGTTTAGGTGTATTTATAGATCTCTCTCGACGTCACATATTTTTGCAGTTTCAGAAGCATTTCCAATATCATAGATGATTTTATGAATCAAATGGAAACATGGATTTAAATACCGGTGAATAACCTCTCAGGTTTTTCCTTGGCTTTGTGAAATAACACAAGCTCTTTTTAGTGTATTGTTACATACACTTCTATTTCTTTTGTTAAATTAGTATGACAATAAAAGATAATACACACTGATGAAATCTTTTCTGTCCTTTTTGTATGCATAATTTATTCAGGAAAAGTGGCACAACTGTGCCTTTCCTTAGTTTCCTAGAGTTTATTTTACATAAACAAATGAGGAATTTATTTATGTAAATACATAAATATTTGAATCTTAAATTCCTAATTACTTCTCCCACTGGGACAGGAGCACTGGGTGTTTATACAGGCATCCTCCCTGGGTGCTCTGTTCTTTGGGGAGCACTGCTGGGCAGGGTGTTCTGACCTGGCTGCCTCCCTTTGTGCTAGCTGCAGGATGCAGGCTGGGGAGCTGGATAGGAGAGGTGCAAGCCTTCACTTCTTCCTGGGCACTTCTCAGCATGACTGTTATAAATAAGGGCCAGGAGAGAGGCTCCTGTTTGATGTCTTTTTTAAAAGTCAGCTCTGGGTTGGTAGCCCTAGGGGTCACGCACACGCCCACTGCTCCCAGAAGCGACGCATAGGAGGAGGTGTGCAGCTTTGCCTGGCGACAGAGCTGGGACTTCCGTCCTCACAGGAGTATCCAGGAAGACTCATGTTGCCGCGTCGTCATTCCAGTCTGTGTGTGTGTTTATTTACCACAATGACTACAAATGGAATCTGCTTTGTGTAGAAGCCCGGTTCCTTTTCCAGTCCTTGGTGAAGGAGCTGGGAGGTAGTGTGCGGTACCCCTGGCAGCTGTGGAGGGAAAGCTAAGTTAGCATCCACGTGCGGCTGCTGAGGGACTCATTAAATTTCCCAGCTGCCTCCACTGGGACTGACAGCATTGTTCTTTGGCGGGGCAAGTGAATCTCCTCGTCCCATACTAAAATAGACAGCTGCTTCCCTTTTTTTTCTCCCTCAGAGTTGCTGAATGGAGGGTAGAGGAAGTGAAAATAGGGTTCCAAAAGAGGATTGCACTTGCACTACACCATGAAGAAACTGCTTGGTGTATAGGAATGGCTTTTGGGTCTGTGGGAGCATGGATCTCCTAGAGAAATCTGACATGTCTGATTTACAGTGTTTGTAAATTCCAGAGCTGGAGTCTGCACTCCTCCTTAAACCTTCGAACTACTTCCTAAAGAATGGACATGTTATATGCTGACAGGGTGTGTTTCTGACAGCACTTCAGGAAGAAACCCTTGTGCAATGGTTATTATCTATCACTCATTGGATTTCATAAATACTTGCTTGTCTGGATATTCAGGAAGACATTTTTAAACCTTAATAGTTTTATAATGTTAAAAAATTGCTTAGCTTTGCAGCTTTTTTTTATAAAAGAACGTGTGCTCACTAAGTAGGCCTTTCTAGTTACCTTATGGAACATAAATTTTTATCACCAAGTATTCACCAAGTTTTCAAGGAATCTAACATTCAGTGAACTAATTAGTAGGAATATTTTCCATTATTTACTGAAAGATTTCCAAAACAATGTCAAAGAACTTAGATTTCTTTTCCTAATTCTTGATCTTAGCCCTCATAGTGGAACACGGTGTTTGTTCTGCTGCTGTAACATACTGATTTAAGCTTGGGGGATATCATCAAAGGAAGGCTGTTTCAGGGATTTGAAATTGTGTTGTGTCATTATTGCAGGGGTTGGACTGAATCTGTGTGTGGGTTAACTGGAATAATTACTTTCTAGAGAGTCTTTTGATTTTATAATATTTGTAGAAGTAATTTTTTTAATTGAAATGCGGGCTCAATAGTGCTGCAGATGTTTCTGCTTTTTGTTTAACTGGGCAGGTTTCACAAACACTGGAATTCCTTTGCTATGGTCAGGCAGAAGAAAGTGATCTTGGCCTTTTTCTTTTCTTCTGCATAATGTCATTGTGACCAACATGTATTTTCCTTTATAAATGACATTTGAAGTGCATTTTTTATTTAAGTCAGTGCTGAAGCTCTGATGGGGCCAGGGTGCCAGCACAAGTATTTTAAATGCATTCCTTTAAAGCTGTTTCTTATCTCTGTAGAGAGGTGTTAAGGAAATAAGGGAAATATTTTTTTAATAATTAAAAAAAAAGTAAGTAAAACTGCAAGTGACAGACTGCTGAGCAGTGACTGTTGTTTATGAAATGTGTAGAGATGTGTGAAGGCTTGTTCTTTCTCAGCTCAAAATTTGTACCAGCATTTTCTCAATTACAACAATAACTTCTTTGAGGCTTTAATTTTAGGATTTTCAGCTCTCAATCTTGAGGTCACTGAGGATAGGGACTATAAAAACCAGAGGTAGGTGAAAATGGTTTTGATATTGCAGCCAGTCTTGCCTTTTCTGAAGAGTTCTTTCCTGCTTTCTGGTAGGTTGTGGGTTGTGTGCCCAAGTAAGGATAACTTCAGGTGTGTTATATGAACTCTGATTTCTGTGTGGAAGGCAGAGCTGGGGTATTGAAGAGTTGGGTGTTCATCAAAGCTGGGCTGGATGTTTCTGTCTGCACAGACTGCCTCCCCATATTTTGTAAGTGCGGCAGGGAAGCAAATGGGCACCTGCAGTGAGATGTGGCTGGCCCTCCTTGAGCCACTGAGCCCCTTGCATGGGAGCTCGGTAGACATCTGCTCTGCTCTGCTGCAGAGGGGAAACTGAGAAGACAGGATTCAAATGGTTGGAGAGAGGCTATGCCAGGGAAATCTGGGCCTGGCCAGCTGACTCCCAAACTGGGAAAAGCTCTTTGAAAATCAGTTCCCTTCAGGAATCTGAGATGTTCAAATTAGTAACACAGGTTTTCACATTTATCAATTGCTATACAACCAAATAAGGAGAAAAAGAATAAAACAACTACTCAGATCTTAGTGCAAAAAGTATGACAGTATTTTTGTCGGTTTAGTAATCTACCCAGAGTTTCTAAGAAATTAATATAAAAGGTAACTCACTCTAAACATGAAATTGAAAACAAAATATATTAAATGCTCTTGAGTCTTAGCCCACTATCCTTCTGCATGTAATTTTGAAAAAGCAGTCATTTTTGTATTCTCATGCTGATTTATTCAGACACATAGTGAAGAAATGCATGTTAAGTGATTCAACTGTCCTCCCCTTTGTCTTCTTTCAAACTGCTATAGTGATGGAAAATGGGAGACGTATAGATTGATATGGCTTTATGGATGGGTGTGAAATTGGGGAGCAGGAAGATGCTTGAGAAATCTTGTATTTGAGTGTTAGAAGGTGTTATGAATTATGACTAGGGATATGCAAAAACTTGTTTTAAAATAGAGCTGGTGTAGACTAAGGTGAGTTGTTCTGTAAAACAAAGCAAGATACTCTAGTTCCCTTGTGTGCTGGAGTGTGAATGGAAGGAGTTGATCAGGGCATTGCTTTTGTGGAGGGATGCTCTTTCTCCCCTCAGCCATGAGCATTGACTGCTGGACTTGTCTGGGGTGTGCAGTCCATACCTCTGGGTGCCCTAGAAGTACCGACCTCCCGAGGTCCCTTGCTCTTCCAGGGCAGGCCCTGCTCATCGCTGCTGGCTGCCAGCAAGCTGCCTTTTGGAGGCTCATCGGTTCCAGTAAAGCAGTTCCTGAGCCTAAGCCCATGGTAAATGACTCTGTTAGCAAGAAATAACTGTGAGAGGTCTCACAATCACTAAATGCAAAGCTGCCCTGGGTATGACCTAAATATGCCGTGAGGGGAGATATTTCAGGCTGATTACTGGTTTGGTGTTGCTAAAAAAGACCCAGGGTGGTCTAAACAGATAATAACAGATGATTGTAAACATTGTGTGTTAGAGGCTCACAGGGGAGAGGGTATGAGACCTGTATTGCCCTTAGAACAGATTAATGCAATGTCTGTAATTTGCCTGCTCACTCACACGACCAATAAAGCAAGCAAAGATAGGGCTTTTAGATGAGGAAACTGGAGAGGAGGGATGATGGCAGATGATGATGGCAGAGGCTCATCAGAGGCACATCATTTTAATCAGTGAGGGAGAAAAAGGCACCACTTGATGGGGATGGATGCCTGTTGAATTCTATGCAACCTTTGACATTTAGCAAAATAATTTCCCTGCTGATGTTTAACCAGGTCTCTCTACTGCTTTTTGGTTTGTATAGCACTAATTACAGCACTCTTGTGATGTGTAAAGGTGCTGTGAATTAGTGGTGTGCAGAGTTGTGTTAGGATATGCACCTGATTCATGGAACTGTTGGAAGCAGTGTTTTCCAAGAGATTTTTCACTTATACGTTTTGAGATGTGTTCAGGAATGTTTGAGAAGCTCTTAGGCCTGATAGAATGTTTGGAGCTAAGCTTGAGAATTGTAATATTACAGATTCCAGAATATGAGTAATAGTTTTTTGAATGTGTTATGTGAAAGGTTGGAAGATACATCACTGAATTATTACTATTAATAATAAAATGAATATTACTATGAGTCATTAATTATTTTTCACAGGTTCTGTGAAAAAAATAAATATACCTCTCAGCAAACACTGCTGCATATATTTTGGTAAAAATTCTAGAATTTGTATTTCAGGGACACAAAGTGTATGGAATGGTTTTCACGTGTAAGGAGGAAATCAGCGATTTAACTACAATTAAGATAAGGAAAGCACACCCCCCAAGAGAGTGGTGATTCAAACTGTCACATGTATGTACAGTTGTACAGAGATGGCCAAGAATCCCAGAGTTGTCCAGCTTCATCAGCACAAGGCTAATACAATTGGATTTCCTGTCCCTACTCCACTGATCTCGGTAAGACAGCCCCAAGTGTGAATCCTCTGTGTGTGCAGGGGTTGTTGTGGCCAGGCATTGGCAGGGCACAGCACTGGGCTGTGTGTGCTATTGGAGCTGACTCTGCAGTCAGTGTTCTTGCCCTGCCTGTGTCTCTGTGCTGTGGGGCTCTATTCCCCTGGGTCAGTGCTAGTGCACATATCTCTGCACTGCTGCACTGCACAGGATGGGTGTTTAGGATTTTGGTAGCACGTCCCAGGTGCAGTCAGAATCATTTTGGGTGCTCTGTGGCATAATTTAGAATCTACTTGTTAAAGAGATTTGAGATGTGAACACTGCTGAAATGAGGGTACCTAAAGCCCGGAACCAAAACACAGGCACTACAGTCTGTGTTAGTTTGTACTAACTTAGGAGCTTGCTCAGGCACAGTGAATGGAGACAACATGTATGTTTAATAAGTGGTTATTTTTAATGTCTTTTTGGATTATTGCAGTTCACCTGCACTTACTCGTTAGATTAGTTATAATTGCTGTGTTTTGCAGCATTTAATTCAGTGCTGTGTAAGTGGCTGCATTGAGCAAAACTCACATGCTGGGGTCTGCTTAGCCCCCAAACTGTCTGTGTGTCTGTCTGCAGAGCAGAAGCACAAAGCACAGACCCAGTGTGCTTCTGGCCTGTTCTGACAACGTGCCTACAAGTTTCCTACAACGTGCCAACGTTTCCTACAAGTCTGTACAAGACAGTTATTTTGGTTGTGACCAGAATAACTGAGATCAAATTACTGACCCATAATGAAAACCTCTTTATGCCTTAGTAAACCTCTTCTGCTAGTCTGACACATTTCCTTCTATACTGATTGTGACATCTCTTTGCTTAGTCTGGTGGAGGGTTGTGATATTTGTTATGTTTCAAAATGTATGTTCACAGAATCAGAAAAGTAGGTGTGAAAGGAGCACAGGAAGTCTTCCAGAATCCATGCATCCCAAACCAAAACTATAAGAGAGCAATTCCAACGGTTGGGTTTTTTGCTGTGGAATGTCTCTCCCTATGTGTGCTGCAAGCCCTCAGTGCAATCTGTCCTGGTATTTCACTACCCTTCTTGTTAAAGTATTTCCGCTTTCATTTGTTTTTCTTCCTTCCATTTAAATATTTGTGTTTTTTCTTTTCTCCTGTCCACTGAGAACAGATGGTTCAATTCCTTTTTATATACTTGAAAATGACCCACAATCTTTGTAACTTTTTTCTTTGCAGCTTCAGTTTCCTAATTTCTCTGATGCTCTTTTGAAGACTCTTGTGCATGTCCAGTGCTCTCCTCCCCTCTTGTTTTGGAAAGAGTTTTTTGGGGGGGCAGAGAGCAGGGTTTGTAGTGCCCACAACTATTCCACATCACTTCAGCTGTGGATTTATCATTGTTACAGATGATGAAAGTTAACCAGATGTTTCTAGAGGCTGCATACAATCTATTAATTTACTTCTCTTCAATATTGTTTATTTCAGGCAGAACTGAGGATGGATTTACAACAGGGCAGCAGGTTTCCATTGCATTAAGGAGTGAATTCCCTGTTGTGGTTCCTTTTTTTGTAGCACTGCAGTATAGCTGGAAGTTTGTTTTTTCCAATTTGAGTATAGACATTTGTGCATGTTGAAATGTGTGTCTTTAAATTGCTTTTTGGTATGGGTCTGCTTATGCTAGTTATTGAGACTATTTCAGTTTTCATCTTGCTCTTTGTAATCTTTGTTTTCTCTTTCAGCTTTTTCTCCTTTACATAACCTTGGTTGAGAATGTTTAGGGTTTTTTGCAGTTGCAAAAAAAAGTTCTGATGAGCCTTAATTTACTACATATTTCTGTGTGATTATGGTTCTTCATTGTCTATTCCAGGACGTTTTCCCTGATGATGTTTTTGTACAATCCTTACCCTAATTTCATTTTGAGCATGTTATTTGAACTTGCTTCCTGAACCTCATTTGTTATGAGGTTAAAAGCCATGCTTGAGAAATGGTATACATTATTGACATCTCCTTTTAGTCCCCCTGGTCCTGTTTGAGAAAGAGATTGCTTGATCCAGCCCAAATAAGTGTAACGTACTTTCAGTTTTCTTTTTCTGTGATTGCAGTTGATTTTTCTTTTAAGAGTTATAGTTAGACTTCTATTTCATTGCTCTTCCTTGTTTTCCTCTTTTTGTGGAATCCTCACTTTAAGGATATATTATTTTTCCCTAGTTCTCTGATTACCTCATCAGTACTCCAACAGGATCTCGGGTGAATCACTTATGACTCTCAGGCTTATCAGGATAAGACGTGATGAAACTAAACAGGTTTAGGCAATTTGAAAGGTACTAGGCTGTCTTAAGTATTCTTCAATGCGTTTTTTTCAGATATTAATCTAAAATCTTACATTCTTTTTTGGTTTTAAGTTACGATTAGAACTGATCTTTGAAGTAATGTCTGGGAAAAAAAAAATCAGTGAACTTCTCATATTTCAAAGAAGAACCTGAGCCTAGAGATTTTCCTTTAGTGTTCCAGCATTTACTTCAACTTCCTCCTACTGAATGTATCCAGAACTTTTCTTGCAGTGTTTAGTATCCCTGGCTAATTCAAATTTTTTTATGTTTTGCTAGTGTTGATTTTTGTCCTTTGTTGTTTGACTTATTCTTTTATAAATAATTCTAGTATCTGACAGAGTGTCTGTTTTGAATAGGCTACCTTCATTTTCCTGAGAAGGGAAGGAAATTTTTGATGATTAATCCATTTGGTCTTTTTCTCTCAATTTCCTACAGTGTGACTGTTTGTCATAGGTCACTCTGTGTTTCCCCAAATAATCTTTCTTCAAGGCCATCCTTTTTATTTTGCTGAAGGAGAAAGCTGACCAAAACTGTAGCACGGCAGAGTAAAATGTGAGTCCAAAGGCACCCTGTGTGCAGGGTGTGGTGTAATCTGGATGTAGAAAGCAGCAGCAGCTGTAACCCACAGGCTTTTTGCCCTCCTGGGGACAGCTGCTAGAGTGGGCTTGGGCTGCAGGAGGAGCAGCAGTCCCTGGCAGGAGAAGCAGAGTTTGTCACTTGGAGAGAGCAGACAGACCTGCGGGCCTGGCCTGCCCAGGAGAGGTGAGTGCTGCAGCTGCAGGTGAGAGCTGCACTGCGGTTTGGTGGAAGGGACAACCTGCGGGCATCCACTTCTGTTGAACTGAGGTGGCCCTGAAGCATTTCTGGTGGGATTGGTTAGTGCAGACTAAACGGCTCCGAGGCAACACACCCAGTTCTTGGCCTGACTGGTAACAGGTGATGTGCATCCCCCTGAGAATCATTTTGTGCAGAGCTGCAGCTCCTTGCTAGCAACAAGGGGCTTGGTGCGTGGTGAACAGGGCAGGTCTGGGGCATGTGCTGCTCACCTGGCAACTTCCACTTTTCAGTGCAATCCCGATCATTGTACAGCAGCAATCATATGGGAGAGGGGTATAGCTTTGTATAACCAAGTGTTGATGTCTCCTCTGTGGACGTAGTGACTTAATTATTTGTACTTAGTCTAACCTATAATGGCACTCCTCCTCTGTGGACTTGAACAGTTTATTCATTCATATATATTTTTGCTTGGCACAGAAGTTGCTGAAACAAATGAAACATTTTTGCTGACTGTCCTTAGTAAATATTTTTGATAATGAAACTGAGAAAATGGAACTCTTCAGAAATTCTCCAACTTAAAATGAAGATGAAATGAGTTATTGAATCTGTTTTTTTCAGCTTGTTACCCGTTGGAGTATTTCTGAATATGGTAACACTTTCTTTTTCTTTAATGATTTGATATGGTGAGTAATTCATTACAACATGACTGTACATATAACTTCTTAATGAAGCAGTAGCATAATGTAATTTAGTCAACTGTAACTTCTCCATTTGACCTTTACTGTGATAGTAAACTGCAAATGCAAAAGCATAATATGCTTCAAAGCACACATCCATGTGATTTAGAGAACTGCAGATGACATAAATAGAATCGTTATGTATAGCCATTATTCTAACACTCTTATCCTCCTTTAACTGGATGTTTCACTGAGTAACTGCAAACAGAGAGGTTTCAAAAAGGTTTGCAGAGTTGGAGTGGAGTATTGAGTCCTACTGAACTTAATCTATAGGTATGAGTATATACAGCCCTAATCCTGACAAAAAAAGGTATCTCTGGCTGTAAGAACTGCAGATCCAGAGCACTCATGTGTAAAGTGGAAGATAAGGGAATTTAATTTTGACTACATTTGGGGTTTTTTTATGTACAAGACAGGCTGCTTTGATTTGCTGGCTGTGTTAACTAGACCATATTGTGATCATTTTGTTCTTGGCTTTCTCATAACTGGTATCATGAACTGTCTACTCATGAAAAGCTAAATGCCTTCTATTCATTTCAGTTAATGTATATTTTTCTTTATTGAATGGACAATAGAAAGATCCTAAACTCATTAGCTATGGTATTTCTAATGAGCTGTTTTGCTTTCTGGTTCATGCTAACTATCAATTTGAAGCCTTGCATTCCTTTAAAAAATTAAATCTTTAACCTTTCCTAAAAGAGAAGAATCTGGAAAATTCTGAGAAATCCATCTAAGTGATAGAATGAATTTTCTTTTAGGATTCATTACTGACTAGGAAGACTTTAATAGAGTATTTGATTTTTGACATACAGTATTTGATGAACTGTACAGTCCAAGGATCTCATACCACCGTATGGGGCTTTTGTTTGAAGTCCAGAGGTTCAAATCTTACTTTTTTCTGCTGATTAGAGATGACACATAACAGCTGTTCTCTGTCCTGATGACAGTCTCTCCATTTACCAGCTCTCTACCAGCTCCCACATCATAATTATTTTGAATGAAACAGCCGGTATGTCTCTAGTCCCATGGAGGCTGGTGGTGTCACTCCTGTTTTCAGAGACACTTCTGTGGGCCTTTGCTGAATCAGAGCCTGAGTAAGAGAATGATCTCAGTAGTCAGTAGGTGCAAAGTATCTCATGAATCAAGTCTCTTTGTTATCTTAAACAAGTTATTTCTAAAAAATGCTCCTTGCAGAACAAAGAACAAGTTTTAATGGCTTTGGAAGAGTTTTTCCCAGTCTTAATGGATAGATAGTCTGTGGGAAAATTCTGTACATTTCCCTGAAGAGGAGCTGCCAAATAAATTATTACTTAAGCTAATGGTAAAGTTTGTGTCAGTTCTTTGAAGATAAATTAATCCTCATTCGAAGGTCATGCTGTGGCTGGTATCGTTTCCAGCTCAATGATTAGAAGCTTAGTCACGCTCTTCAGTTTCTCCTGGATTGGTGTCCTGTGTGTGGGAACTGGTCTGTGCTTGACAGGGACCAGTAGGCCAGGACATTGGTCTGTGTATTGAGAAGGAGCTCTAACAAAGAGCATGAGAGTAGTCACATTCATCTTTTGGGTTTGTTCTCTTTAAGAAATGAATTATGCATTTTTGAAGCAGGTTTTTTTTTTTTCCACATCAAAAGTCGCTAAAATTTATTTTACTGATTTATCCTCTGAAGTTCTCATTTTCTCCTGTTTTAGAACAGTGAAGAACATTGAGAAGTGAAAGCTTGGGGAAACATGGAGTTAGGTAGGCATTGTTTCTCTCTGGGTTTTCAGAGAGGTTCTGGGTGGTTCCTTCATTCTAGGCTCTCTTCCAATCAGAAGAGAAATGACTTCAGGTGTTGGGGGCCAGTGCTCTCACTGGTTCTCCACAATTAACCTCATCTGTGTCCCACTTGGAGCAAGCTGGAGTTTAGGGAGCTTTCATTCCAGATGATTTTTCATGGGGGAGGGGGGTACAGGTGTATTTTAGACAGAATACAGGGCTGTTTGGAGCTGCACCTCTGCAAAGCTTTCCAGAAGCTTCTAATGAGTCGATGTAGGTTTCACTGAAGTGCTGATTAATAATGTTACTAGCAGGGCTTTGCACACGGTGGTGCTCTCAAGCACCAGCTCTCAGGGATAGGAAGAGGAAATCTGCAATCTGTGTTGGGGAAGTTAAGCAGCCTCATTTGGGAGCAATGATAATTACTCCCAAATAACCCCATTTCCAGAGGGCAGTAGGGAGTGTTGCAGTTCTTCCAAGCTGACAGCAAGACTCAAGTCTCTTGCACAACCAGTGTGTCCCACAAGATTCTCCTGTGGGGTCTTTTCATCCAGACAGTCCGCAGAGCACCACACTTGTGCAGCAGTGTTGTCCATGCAGCAGCCAGCATGGGAAAAGTGCCCCAGCACTTCAACTGGAACAGAAAATGAACTTGGTTCCACTTATCATGTAATACGTGGCTATTTTGCTATGTAGTTTTCTCATGCTGATTGTCTTTTCTCTGGCACGTAGATTCACTTACACAACTATGCTTGTAACTTACTGAAACTGCAAGTTTAGCCAGGTCAGATAAACTGTATATTTTTGTTTTGCTGCTTATTGTAATTTGCTGCTTTGTAGTTACTGTAAGTGGTCATGAATGATCAGGAGTTTCCTTGCAATGTAGCACCCATTGAATGCAACATTCAAGTGCTATCTGGAAATAATTTTGTTCTGTTAGAAAAAAAAAAATCATCTTATAGAGATTTTAAATTGCTTTTTACTTGATTATCTGAGAAGACTGTAATTACCAAAATGGTTTTTCAGGGCAACTGTTATTAAGTGGTTGGCTTTTTGGCAGTTTTCTATTACTGTGGCATTAACAGGCTGAATCAGCAGCAGATGTAAACACACTCCAGTGACTTTCATAAACCTGACTTTTCAGGGCTAGTTGTTTAATACACCGCTCAATAGAATTTCAAATGTTTTGAATTTGGGGCATTTTTCTGTGCTGAAGTGATTGATGAGACTAATTTTAAATCTAGAAGTTGTCATTCTGTGACTGCTTAACAAGGACAAATTATTTTTGTCTAAGTTTGAAGAAGAGTGTCTAAAAAGCAGGAAAAATAGTTAATAACAGACATACCACAGCTGCTGTGTGGGTGTTGTAAGATGAGTAAGTATACAGAATGCACATGTATGCACTTATTAAATAGCTTTTTTGGGTGTGTTTTTTTCTTGTTGTTGCTGTTAGTATATGACTACTGGTTTAACAGGAGAATGTTTTCCATGCTACACTTTGCTAATAAAGTTTCCAGTTTGGCCATAATTCTGTAGAGAGAATGTGTGACAAAGAACATTAAAATTATGTTGAAGACTTGGGCAATTTTGAAACAAATTTCTTTGGTTTCAGAGAATGGTTCCTAAAAAACCCAAGCAACCCAACCTAAAATGACAGAAAAGTCTCAAGCAGAACAAAAAACTCTGTAAAAGAAAACCAATGCAGAAAGAATCCCCAAACCCAGGAAATGCATATGGCTTAGAATGAGATAGGAGCAGTTTGTACTGCTGTTCACTTAGTGTGAGGAATGCTTTGAGGGAAGGATTATTTAGCTTGGCAGGGCTGTGGGTGCCAGAGTGTTGTGCAAGTCCATGTGCAGCCCCTTCCCCACTCCATGGCCCATCCAGGCCATGGGGTGAGGGCTCAGTGCCCTTGGAGAGCCTCCAGCCAGGCTGAGGGCTTACAGAAGCCTGTCTGGCTGCTGTTCTCCTTGGAGTACTGGGCTTTCCTTCTCATTTATGTGGTCCCGTGCCAGGTGCTGTTCTTCTCATTTCCTTCATCTTTAAAAGGAGTGATATTTTTCTTTTTACTGTTACCATTTCTGTCATCCTGAGAATGTCACGTGTGTTTAGCAAGCCTTCCAGAGATTGCTGCCGTCCCAACCACTTTCTGCTTCCTCCTTTCTATTCCTTTCTCCCCCTGGTCTGATGGTGAGAACAGAAAGCTGAATGTGTAGGTGGAGTGATGGTTCCCCCAGCTCCCATGTTTATGTGCTCCTTCCCCTGTTTCCCTTACCTGTGAAGGACATGAACTGTTGCAGACAGCCTGGTCCCTCCTGCTGGATCCCCAGTGCCTGTGTACTGAGGCTCTGGTCCTGGCTGCTGCTCTCAGCCCCACAGCCAGCTGGAGGAGCAGAGGTCAAGGACCTCTTATGCTGATTCTACAACATTAGCTCTGAGTGGGCCACAAATTTCAAGTCCGCTGTGGGAGGGCATCCAGGACACTTACTTTTAAAATATACAGATACACAACTCATCTTGCATTCCTGCAGAAAGAAATTTATATTAGAAATATTAGAACTTTTTCCCTGAGCAAGAATAATATCTTCAATATTGTGCAAAAATTGACTATTATAATGAAACACAAAAGATTTGTTCCCTTTCAGGTGGCAGTTATGCTTCTTAGTTTTGAAGATCAGGTCTCTGAAGCATTATACTTCTTAAAAATTCTGTTCACTTTTCAGAAATGATGTTCTAATAATAAACTACAAAGTAAATTGATTAGATAGTCATTGAGCATGATTTATCATTTTAACAGTGAGATATTGTCTTATGAAAAAAGTTTTAATGCTGCATTAATATGTCACAAGAATGATCTAGAAGAAAGGAAATATTTCAGAAAGGTTATTTTCATGTTAAATAAACTTTCCAAGACAAAAGAACTCTACTGCAGTTTTTATATAAATAGAATTCACAGTCCTGAAACTGTAGGATGATGTGTCTCAGTAACCCAGGAAATTACAGCACTCATCCAGAATTATAAGTGAAAAGCACTATAGATACTTGTAAGCCTTGGAATTTGTGAGTGTGCTACAAACCAAAGACTTGATATTGTTATGAAAGTAATTGCATTTAAACTAATTGGGAAATATTTAGCTAGTCAATGAAAGAAACTTCTAAGTCAACTCTTAAAAGAGCAGATCCAGAAATATAAAAGAAGATTATTGATGTTTATGTTGTGGTAATTTATTAACATTTTTTGCAAAGGCTTACATAGTACTTCCCACTTGGCCTGAGATGATTTTGATCTAATCTGCGTTTAATCAAATTGCAAGTGACACTGGAAAACTATGGGATAATTGGTAACATGAGATTCATCTCGGAGGAGTGGCTGCTCATGAGAAGCTCACAGTAGCACAAAGTTCCAATGCTTGAGCATCCAGCCTTTGCTGAACTCACAAAGTTTCTGTACGAAATGTGAAAAAAATAAGTATATACGTCCTGCATGTGAGAAATTATTTGATCTTGGGAAATCTGATACTGCACAGACTGATTTTCTTAGGCTCATTTTGCTAATAGGGCCTTCCTAGATGAAATCTATAACACTAGGTTATTCTCTAGGAGTAGTTTCAGTGCTGGGTGCTGACCTCTGTTCCCATCTACAGAATGTTTTCTTCTTGGACACACAGCTGGAGAGACAAGAGTCTTGTGCAGAGGGAGATGCAACATAGAAACTGAGCTTTCTGTGCTCTATGACTTGGGGATGTTGCAGTGCCTTTCTCCTGCTGGTCAGGAGGGGCTGCTGTGCTCACCTGTCAGAGCCATGCCCCAAGAAGATCCCAGGCTGCCCAAGACATGATGGCCATATGTACTGCTCTGCCATACCTGCTGTTCCTTCTGCTTGGCACCTTTAAGGAATTGTCTACCTCTTTCCTTCACTTAGCATTCCTGCTCTGTAACTTACTTTTCATCTGTGCTCTCTTCCTCCTTAGTCTCTTCTTTACAAGTATTTTTCCCCTCAGTTTTTGCTTCCTCTAATACGATTGGCGTGCAAGGTCTGACAGTCAGTCTCTTATTCTCAAGAATCTGTGACGGCTGGAGGAATCCCTTTTTTAGACAGCATCTGGTGAGAGTGAAGAGGCTGGTGCTGTGTGATGTGCCCACATTAGTGTGGAGCCTTTCTCACCCAAGTTCAGCAGGGAGGGTGCTGTGCCCAAGAGCTGCCCAGGGCTGCAGGAAAAAGCAGCACAGGGGCTCTTTGCAGGCAGCTGGTGGAGCAGACCACAGCACTGCCCAACGTTTTGCGGAAGACTGTAAAGCATCCAGTGAGGGGTAAGAAATGTGCCTAATGATGGTGAATAGGCTTTGGTGGGATCCAGACTGAAAAAATAAAAGAGCCTACAGCAGCAAACCATCAGGCCTCCAAAGACTTAATGTGACAATTACAGAGAATTGCTTTAATTCTGTACAATTTTGCTTTAATTCTGTGCGAAATAGCCAAGCTTTGCACTGAGTGACTAATTGGAAGAATGGTATGTGATTGCTTCAATACCATGGCTTATAATTAGTAGGGAGGAATAACTTACTTTCTTAAAGAAGAGTTTTTAAAACCAATTCAGAGAAAATTGCTCTTTCACATTGAGTTTGTGATGCAGAATAAAGTTTAAAAGTATTCTCAGTTGGACACAACAAATAGAGAAGAGCCGGGGATATTGTTTCTGCTCCTTCCCCTTGTGCACCCTGCCAGAGCAGTCCCCCAGGACCCTGGGTCCTGAGTTTCCTTCTCTCTGACAATTACTCTGTAGTGTTTTGTGCTTTATATTTATTGTTGCTGTTTCAACTTTACGTGATAACAAAGGAAGCAGATCTTAAATCAATTGTTCCCAAGGACCTGCAAATAGTATATTTTCCCCAGAAAGTACTGCTCAGGCTTTGTTGACATGCGGAGAATACTTTCCTTAGCCTTTAACCTGGAAGTGCTAGAACCCATATTTTCTCTGAACAAAAATCCCCATCAAATAAGGAAAAACCAACAGCCCCCTGCAAAGATCTGATGTGAGAAGTTTTAGTCCAACCTATTAATTTGTCAGAATTAGGAACAGATGAAAGCAGGGGTTTTGTAATGGAAAATGTTACACAAGCCAGTGCAAAGTTAGCCAATTTTTTTTTTTCAGACTTGATTTCTCACCTGCAATTTTTTCTTTTCTAAATTTCTCCAGACTTAACTGGAATTTGAAGTTCTATGTGGAGAGGGGATGGAGGAGAGATCTATTAAAATAATGCCATATGAGATAATCCTTACAAACAGGCTTCCTGGTTTGTTTTTAGTGTGTTACCCCTGACACAGGGGTAAGGCTGAGTTCTGACTGATTTGAAGGGCTTTCATGTGACTGAACATCTGATAGGGCATTCAGTTTAGGAAAATGGAAATTATATATTGGAACTTCTGACTTTCTGCCACAAAAACTCTAATGAAATGCCTTAGTTCAGACCTGTTTACTTCAGCTGAATTTTTTCATGGAACTTGAACACCTTATTTCTTACCTATTTAGAGATCAAGAAAACAGCATTTACCAACTTTACCGCTACATAAAAAATGCACTTTGGGGAGACCTTGAAGTCATTGAGTCAATTAAAATATAAAAGTTGGGTCAGTTCAAGTATAAAGGTTTGAAGCTGACTTATAATTTAATCTGGAGGTTTAAACTGCTGTTAAGAGAGAGTGAGCTCTTAAGGTAATAAATGTACCAGGCGATGCAGTCCCGTACTGACCTCAGTCCTGGAGCTGTTTGTAATGTCTTCAGCAAAACAGAATCCTTGTGGCTCCATGTATTTTGAAATTACTTGTGTTAATAAGGATGTTAATAAAGATTGTGGTGTGTATGTGTGTGTTTGTTTGTTTTAATAAAAACAACTGTTACAGTGTCTGTTGTCTGGAAAAAGTCAGAAGTTTTCCCCTTTTCTGATTTGCCATCAGCAAGCTGGCAGAAGGTACTTCTTCCTTGGGGAAAAATTCAGATCTGATTCACCCCTTAACATCCGTTGTTTGGTGTCTACAAATTAGCAACCATTTATAGCTCTTGAGTGGATATATGAATTTGGGACCCAAAACTTTGAAGTGTTTCCATAAAATGAATTACATTGTGCAGTTTGTGGATATTGGTTACAGTTTATCCCATTTTTATAGCTACTGTTATGTATTTGTAGTATATTGGGGCAAACTCTTGGGCTGGCCACTGTGCTGTGAAGGATGTGCAAAATCCTCTGAAGCATCAGGAGGAATAGGAGTGTGGGACATGGTGGCTGTCAGTACTGCTGGTAGGGATGCAGCTTGAGAAAAATCCAGCTGTGTAAGCCTAAGATTTGCTGCTGTGGAATTGAGTGGCATATGCCTGCTGTGTAGTATAAATAATCTCATTGGAGTTCTGCCCTTTTCTCATCTTCTCAAAGCATTTGCTGTGTAAAACACAAACTAATCCTTAGCTTGTTGCATGTTTATTTTATCAAACTCTTTTGGTGTTTATGCTTTTTGAATTTAGTTTTAACACTGGTAAGAACTAAATGGTGTTCTGCATTGATGTGCCTCCAGGGAAGATGAATAAAATTCCTAATCTTAATGGAATCTATACGAGGATAATTTCTAATTTTAATGGGAATGTTAAAAGGAAGAAATCAAGTTCTGTATTTGCAGCATTTCTTGACAGATACCAATGCTATAAATTACACAGTTGTTCTTCCTCTGTATGGATTTTGTAGTACTCATACCAATTTATAGGTCTAGAGTACAGCTGCTGGAAGTCATTTATTCTCAGTTCTGTATTAAATCTATCACAAATAATGCATTAACATTCCATTCAGAGCTCAAGGGCTTATGGCTGCTTCCTTCTCACTCTGAGTTTCTGTGTTTGCAAGGTATGCAGAAAACAAAATTTAAAAACCTAAATTGATATACAGGGCAAAAAAGGGGATTGTCCATGATAAATACTTGAAACAAGCTCATTTTGTAGTTTCAGCTGAGCAATGAAAACAAACCCTGCTGTTAGCATTGCTGAAATTGGTAATGCTAATAAGCTTGTTTTGATGGATTAGCACTTCAGTCCTGTTTGCTTGAGTGATGCTCTTTACACACGTCAGTTGGACGTGCCTTCAGGTTAGAGAAACTTAATATTCCCTGCAGTTTGGTTTGTCTGCATCTTGGGCAGCAGGAGGCTGTCATTGATTTACTTGATTCAGCTTGTTCCAGGTGTGGGGTTTTTTAAATAGAAAAACCAGAATTATTACATTATTTTAAATATTTCACAAGTATTTATGATTAATATTGAAAAGAGTTACACTGTACCTGGAGTTTGACAGAAGAATAGGGACAAAGGCCATGAAGATCTGTTGAGTGTCTATTCTGTGAGGAAAGAGCAGGTGGAACTGACTGCCTGATATGAATACTGCACCTGTTTGTTGTTGATAATTTCCCATCTTTCATTATAAGATAATAAATCTAGGAAAACTGAACTATGTGCTGCTTGAAATGAGGAGAAACTTGTACCTGGGGGAACTTGAGCTGATTTGTTGGGGAAGAGATACTGAACTCTTGTGGCAGATGTAATATGTTCTGGCTTGATCACTTCTCTGAAAAGATGACTTGAACAGGCTGAATGTGAAAGAGTTGTTTGTTGTCTGTTAAGCTGTATCAGTGAAAGTGCTTGTGGACCCTGTATGAGGGGATCTGCCAGAAGTAATTTACTTAGGCTGTTTGTAAGTAGCCTAATACCACTAAGGCACAGAATAAAACAAGTTTTTGATCCAATAAACATCTCCAAATCCCCTCTAATTTTAAAACTTAAGAAAAGAAGCAAGTAAAATAATCACATATGGTACTATGAGAGTTGAATAAAACTGTGGGAAAAAATAGTTGTGGATGAATGCCATTCTGCTGCATTTTTCATCTTCCACTGAAAAAAGCCCAGGCCAGAACATTTCCTGAAAGCTTTAACAGCTTACTTTAAAGCTTCCAGATGTGATAAGACCTTCTGGAGGTTCTTACCTTCTGGGTCCTCTCCTTGATGGATGGTTCCTCCTCAAGTTCCAGGCAAGCTCATTGGTGACAAATGTGATTGTAGCTGTACTGGGTGAAAACCTTTGTGAACTAATATATTAATTCTTATGGGGAAAAAATTGCTTTACTATCTTTCCAAATCAGCTACTTCATCTAGGAGACTGCAAGTTAACAGCAGGGTATTCGAGTGCAGGGACCAGATCCTGTAATAGCAGATAGAGAAGTGACAGCAAGGATTGCTCTATCATCAATAACTGGGCTAGAAGTTGCCAGTGGGTGTTGGGTGTTGGAGGCTGGGTTGCTTTCTGGTAGAATATTTTCCCAGAAGTTGCTCGGAAGCTGATTACTCAGTGCTCGTGGGTACTTAGAAGTACTTGGGAAAGACAAAGGAAGTAGCTAAGTCAGGGAGACGGTGGCACTGGACTACGCTTTTCTCTTGGGAGGATTTTTGACTCTCGGAGGGAACAATCAGAGCTCAGTCTTTGACTGTGGGTAGATCTCACCGGCCCTCACCTGGAGCTGAGCTCGGAGTGACTTTCGTGGGTTCCCTGGGAATTCAGAATCTGGTCTCTCCCTGCCCTGCCGGGAGCTGCTGCCCCCATTGCCCTGCACCCATGGCTGCTTCAGTTTAGCTCTGGGTTTCTCCACGCCGTTTCTCCTGCCTGCCGGGACGTTTTCTACAGCTCCAGGTACGGCCATCGAGCTTCGGATACACCTTGCCCCTCAGGACTGCTGCTTGCCCAGGAAAGGTGCCAGCACCAGAGAGAACTGTGACTGTTTCCTAGCTCTGTTTGTTGTTAATGCTATAGTTATTGTTGTTATTTTGTTTATCTTGTTAGACACACTAGTAAAGAACTGTTATTCCTGTCCCAATATCTTTGCCTGAGAGCCCATTTAATTTCAAAATTACAGCAATTGGGAGAGAGGAGGTTTGCATTCTCCATTCCAAGAGAGGCTCCTGTTTTTCCCTCGCAGACACACTGTCTTCCAAACTAAGACAGTGGGGGAGACAGAATATTGTGCAGTAGTTGCAATCTGATGCAACCAAACCATCAAAAGAAACTGCATCCTTCCCTGTCTGAACAACAAATTCTTGGAAAAAATCGGTGAACTGCAAGAGCAGGTGTGTTAACCAGTCATGGCTTTGTATAAGATAACTTTGCTGCTCTGTGGTATCATATATCACACCTGTATGATGAATTGTAAATAGGCATTGATACAGAGAACAAGTTCTGCTGGGAGCCTCAGTCCTGTAAATCCCTTCCTTGATTCTCTCAGCTGACTCAGAGATCCCGTTTTATAAAGATTGCTGAGTTGCCTTAGAGACAGGGTAGAGGGTATTACTGAAGGCTTAGGCTCATGGTAACAATGATATAGATTTGTGCTGTAACACTTGATATTTTGTGTACTCATGCATATGGTGGAAGCAAACTCTACTGTCATGGGTACAACATAATCAGGGATGTGTTATTCTATTACCATCCGTTGGAACTATGTAATCTCTCAACAACTCATCTGATAAGGAATCAGCAAGAGCAATTTCCTTATCTCTCCCTTGACCCATCCTCCCTCCAGGGATAGGTCTTCTGTTAATGGGCCATTAAGTCCACTGATAAACTTACATCATCCCATTGGGGAATGCTCCATCCGGGGTGGGGTGGGGGGGAGCCAAGCCCCTCTATCTGGATAAAAACCTGAGACTTGAGACATCAAACAGCCGCCTTCACTGGACTTTCAGCGGAGAGCTGCACCTTTTCTACAGTATTACCACTTCAACAGAGCCACAACTGCTACTCCAGGAGGCCTGCAGCCATCACTCCAACTGGAATGCTCCAACAGGACACTTCAACAGGGTGTCAGGTTGTATTTGGACTCTGTCAGTGATTTTACCTTTTTTATTTCCTTATTGCATGTTTCTTTTTGTTTCCTTTTTTTATTTTCCTTTCTCCTAATAAATAGTATTTCTGACTTGAAGTCTCCCACTGGTTTTGCTTTTCAAACCAGAATATCTACCTACAGTTTTGGCCATACAGAATCTGTGTTTTGTGTGTGTATGTGGTGTTTCTGTGCTCTATGCATGCTGTAGTATAGTGATATCATGAGACACTGATGATTTCTCAGGTCAGGAAAAATGGGTCTAGAGGCCAGGTAAGACTTTTTTATTAGAAAGTTAGCCTGGAATTCCTCACAGTCAAGCACAGATTATGATCATGCTTGGTAAGGATAGGCTGAGTGGTGTTTAGCTCCCTCTGAATGCGTGTAAGGGAATCTTTGGTGGTCAGTGCAACATGCCTCTTATTATCTAGTAGTGTTTCATTTGTGCTAACACCTTTATCCTGCCAGGTGTTTTTCCCAATGTTTATTTGTGTCTCTTTTTTGTGTGTTTACTATCACTTGTGTATGTCATTGGTTCAGATGTAGTTAGAAGCCTTACGGAAGAAGGAGACAGAAGAAAGGAGCCACCAGGACATGCTGTTTGCAACATGGCAAATTGAGTATTTTGAAGAGAGGCAGGGGCAGGTTTCTGATGGAGCTTATACCTACTGTGGTAAATGTTTATCTGAAAAAGGTCCTGTGGGGTGCAGGCTGAGGGAGGGCTTCAGCAGCCAGGCGTGCCAGCTGTGAGAGCGAGGCTCAGCCCACAGTCAGATCCTCAGAGAGGTTTGTGGTGGTGAGGCAGCTCCGAGGACAAGCTGAGGCCAGTCTGTGGGTCAGGTAAGAGCCATGTGGTGTCTCAGAAGTGCCATGGTGATGGGGCTGGCCACAGCTCAGGAGGTCAGACTGGCAGGGGCCACTGTGGCTGAGCTGGAGCCTGGCACCCCTCTGGCATTGCTTGGAGAAGGGCTGAAGGTCCCAGCCCATGCGGAAGCGGGGCTGCGGAGTCCGAGGTGAGTGTGGATGCAGCTCCCAGCTGAGGCTGGGCAGAGCCCCAAGAGGTTTTAACACCTGTGTAAACAGTGTTCCCTTGGCAGAACTGGCACAGCTGAGGGACATCTCCTGTCAGTGTCACCCCCAGATCTCTTTCACTTGCTTTTGTCAGTGAGATACTTTCTTCCACTGAAAAGGACAACACAATACTTGTGAAATATGTCATCTGGAGCCTTGCCCAGATGAACAATGCATGAATGCACTTGGAAGAGTTTGAGCTTTATTATAGTCTTTGAATCAGCAACTACGCACAATTTGGCAGTCTGAAAGCTGAATGCTAAAGCCCAGGTTTAAGCTGTGATAAAAACTAATGCTTTTGTCCCCTATTTCTATAGTAGTATGAAATTGTGGAGGTTTGTATGCCTGAGTTTTTCCCAGATACAGAACTCGGTTCAGTATCATCTGTCTCCGCAGAGAGCAGGCTGGGTACTGCAGCGCACAGAGAAGCTACAGCAAAATACAGCAGCGTGATTTGTACCCATGGTGATCCCAGCCTCTGTGAGCTGTGCTGGTGGGAGTGCTCAGTGAACAGAAGCTGGCTTCCTGGTGTATTGAGCTGTCAAACGTTAGATGTATTATGTGGAATAAAGAACAGATTTTTTTTCCCTCCTGTCTTTCTCCTTACTGAAGTAGTGCAATCGAAGTTTAACAATGAAAGTAGTTTTCAGGTTCTTAAAAGTCTTCTTGTCCATTCACTGAGTTTAGCCAGAACAATCCACAGCTGGGAATCTCCAATTATCCATTCATTTTCCATTCTTGTCATGGACAACCTGATATAAGGAAGACACAGAAGTATGTCCTGGAAGGACTGGGACAGCAGCCTGGGGAAACGTTACTATAGTGGGCCTCCTGGACTGGCAGTGGTTGGAGATGGGATTATCTTTAATCTCAGCTGCTCTCACATGATATAACTGATTTAGTGTGGAAAAACACATGCTAGAAGAAAAAAAAGAAGTTGGAATAAGAAGTGCTAAACCATAAAGGAAAAAATAAAAAAGCCTGAAGCGCAGTAAAGTAGCTGGGTGAACTGCAGATATTTGTAGAGACTAACTTCCTCCTTCAAAGAACTAGTTCATTTTTCTGATAATCCACATATGCAGAGCTTTGATAGCAAATTCACTCAGTTTTAGTTTTTTTTTTTTTTTTCTCCATTTATGTAAAAATCAGATTATCAGATGCTTCTTCTTTTTCCTGTTATAGACAAAGCATATCAAATTCGCTCATATGATTTCAATATGATTTATGTCCTAGCTGTTATGTATAAGGCTGTATTGAAACTGTTCATTAAATAATAAAATGTAGCTTTTAGGATATTTCTATGCTGTAACCACAAACGAACCGGGTGGAGGGCTGCCAAACCTCGCCAGAGGCAATACCGGACAAACGGAGGCACCACTCCCCCCCGCCTAAAATACCTGATAAAGTATCGATACCAGGAAACAAGAGGACTATTGTATCGAGCTGGAGAGACCAGGACCCACCTAGGAGCCACCATCCGAAAAGGACTGAATGAAGATTGCATCATGAAACCCAGATGCAAACGAAGTGATCCAGGGAGACTGATATGATTGAACATGGAACACACTCATATGCACCGAGTTCCCGGCAAGGGAAAATGCAGAGTCTACACACATGCAAAGATCTTCCGGAAAGGAAAGAATACAGAAGGGAGGAGATCCGAGGAGAAGTTAACCCAATACTTAGACTGTACAGAAATTTAAACTAATCCTGGAGTCAGTATTGTTCCAACTTCAGACTGAAAGGATGAGGTCTGAATATTCCAAGAAACAAAAGAGTCTCTGGCCCTAGGCTAAATAAACTGTGTAAAACCTGAGCATGGTGAGCAGAAAATCGTGGACCTCACCGGACTGCTGTGACAGGGGCAGAGTCCTGGTTCACCCAATGCTCGAGCATTGCCTTACCTTATTGTGACACAAAACTCTGTCATTTTGTTTCGCTGTTATCTTTTTGTTCATTTAATTGGCATGAGATTCTGTCATTTTTAAATTTTTTGTTAAAATAAATTCTGTCATTTTTTTATTATTTTAATTTGGCTCTTGAAATTTTATTGATTCGGCCTGACCGAGTCACCATCCATAACATTCCCATGAAAAATCTCTACAAATAAATTCTTCCTCAATATGGAAAGGAATAATGGTTCTACAGCTTCTTAGGGGGCTTTCCAAGCTCACAGCTAAACAACAAAGTAGTGGTAAGTTTCATAGATCTGAGCATTTTTTTCCTTCATTTTAACATGTTACTGAACAAAACTGGGGCTCTTTGTAGGAGAATTTATCAATGCCATGACTCTGAATCTCTACAGTATTGTGTGAAGCAAAAACCTTGACTTACTGAACCTCTCCAGACGTTGTTACTGACTGCTGTTACTGGCTTTGTGCTGCTGGCTTACCAGTTTTGGTTTTCTTATGAACATCTCAATCCTGGTTAGACACTGCTGATTTAGAGTGAAAAAGTAATTTTTAAAGGCATTTAGGTTTGACTGTTTGCATATGATATGGCAAAGTATGCAACGGTTAATAATAGGAGCTGGTTTGGCTGGAGTATTATATTGACTTTCCATTTTATCTCTAGGTCTGTGGCTTCCCTGTAGCACAGGAGAAAAGAGAGCAGTCTGCTCTCTTGTAATAATTGCAGGGAAGATAGATTCACTAATTAGAACTGGAGTCAGTGTTTAAATAACACTTCTTTTCTGAACAAGTCCAGTGCACTGGACAAATTGTAGCTGCTTTACTGAGGTTGGAGATGCAGAAGTATTTGGATTTGAACACACTGGGCAATAAAATAATTCTTGCACAGTGGTGATTCATTTATATGTTTACTTATTAAAAATGTAAAAATATGTTATGCGTTAATACACTCAAGAAAAACACAGTTTTCTGATTTAGATGATCATCTGGTTAAACTGTTGTCTACTCCTGCTTAAGATTACATCTCTCTCATTTTGTTTGCTTTGGTTTTTTTTTGTTACTATATCCCCGAGATTTCCAAGTTAGCCTGAGGAAGTAAAATGCAATCCTATGTCCAATGCGTATCCTGTAATAAATGAGATTTAAAAAATACAACACTGGTTCATTTAATATCAAATGTTCTTCAGCCATAAACTTAAAAACTTCATGCAGTGAGAAGTGGATACTGTGATGCTTTTGTAAATAATGCATATAGAGCCTGATGCAATGCAAATGCAAATAATTAGACTTCAGATTGCCTGTGGGCAGGCTGTGAGAAGTTTTGTATGCATTCACTTGTTCATTCTTCATTATGCCTCTTCTCATCATTTGAATCTGGTGCCACAGGCTCACATGTGTTATTTTCTCTTTTGTATTTTTTCCCTGAATTTAACAGTCTCCTTCACCCAGGACATTTCTCAAATATCTATTAGTTTTCTTTTCAAAGAGACATGATGCAGAAGAAGCAGGGGAAAATGTCTGTAATAAAATAAAATAAGGCAGGAGGCTCTGCACAGCCTGATGTCAACTGTGGTTGTTCCAAAGTCCATAATAGCAGTGCCCATGATTGATTTCTGAAACCAGTTAAATGGGACTGGGCAGTTCTGGCAAGCTGGGTGTCCATTGTTTCTATTGGTTCGAGGCTGTAGGGTTTCAAGGAGATCTGGGAGGAGAAGGGAGGAACAAGATGGGTGTGCAAGATCCCCAAATGCTGTATGTGTGTACACAGCAGTGACAGGGGGAAAGCAGGCAGTGGCACCTCAAGGTCGCTTCTCTCAAGCATGGTTTTTATTTCCACACCTTCCGCGCTCCCCCTTTGCCAGGAGCACGGGATTGTTATCCTGGACCTGCTGTTTCTTTCTGCTCTATGCTTGAGACAGAGCCTGCTGGGGCAGGGAAACAAACACGGGAAGTTTGTTCAGATGCAACAATTACAGAACTCTGTGTGCACCTCCCTCCTTCTCTGTTGCCACTGAAGAAAGACATAGCTAGGAGGAAAGACAGCTAACTTCCAGGGCAGTTTTGTCAGAGGAAAACTGCTTAAAAACAAAACACACATGGTGCTGCTTGTAAGACACTCTAAAGATTGTGGTTATTTTACACATACTTTGTTCATTTCTCATGAGGTAATGATGATTCAATTGTAACTATCATTGCAGTCCATTTTCACAAACTTTGATGAATTTAACTTGATGTTTCCTTAAGCAGAGTAGAGATAGAAATGAAAAAAATGTTTATACGTGTCAGTTTTGGAGTGTTCTTGGAAATAAACAGCATGTTCTTTTCCTGGCAGGATTTGAAATCTAGCAATCAGCGAGATGAAATTGCTGCAGCACGTGCATCCCTGAAGGAAAATTCTGCTTTCCTACATTCAATATGTTCAGCTTGTTTGGAACATTCAGATGTTGCATCCCTTACAGCCAGCAAGGATTCAATTTGCAATGAAATACAGAATGCTCTCAATGTAATTTCTAATGCTTCCCAAGGAGCTGGAAATAAAATGGAGCAACCTGCACCTCGCACAGCTACTCTTGGAAGTGCGCTCGATGAGCTTGAGGTACGTAAACATGTGAGATTACAATATTTGTGGAAAAAAAGGTTTATTTATTTGTTTTAATAACTATTGGTATCATAAACGATGAGCCTAAAGGCATTAAAGATTGCTCTGCTTAGTCCTAGTCTAAATTGTATAATTTGAAATTATTTCATCGAGAGGGATCACTTTCTTCAGAGAAGTTTGGAATCAAGGTTTCAGGTGTGTTCAGTATTTGGCTCCCTTCGAACAGAGGGCAGAGTTTGCTCCCGTTGTGTCACTGCTGCTGGAGACAGTCACGTCCTGCAGTAAGAGGGCAGAACCCAGCAGTTCAGTTTGCTCTGAAGTAATTCTCAGCTGGCAGAGCCCACTGCTGCCTTGGCTGCACTTGAGCTCCTACCATGCAACCCGAAGTCCTTGTCTCCAGAATGTGTCAATGGGATCATTCTGTAATTTGTATAAGCGAGCAATTCAGAAACCTCATTATATTTGCTGTGTATCATTAAATAAAGTGACATAGCCAATGTGCTTTCACCACCTCTGCATTTCTGCTTCCATTATTGAAGCAAATACCTGGGGGAAGGCAGCACTTTCTCTACTCCTAACCTCACCCAAAGCTTTTTAATGGAGTTTTTTGTTTTTCTCTCGACTCTCTGGCTCTCACCAGTGTCATTTTCCATTGTCCTGCCACAAATGGTAAAAGATCTCATGGAGGTGAGATTACAGACCATGATCCTCAGAGAGTGTAACTGATGTAGGCCCAGATCAACAAAAGGAATGAATGCTTCTAAACACATTTGCAAATATGGGTGGTTTTGATTGTGAATTCTTGGCCTGAGCAGATCTCAGCATCCCAGCGCTAAGACTGTGATACATTTTCAGGAAATTTATGTTACAACTGATGGTAGTAGATTTTTGTCTAAAATTTTCAATGGAAGACTAAAGAAATACATTGAAATATGACACAAATTTTGTAGTGGCAGTTTATTGATCCAAACAGACCTCTCAGTCATGCTCAAAGTCAAATCAGACAGGTTTTTCCCCCGAAGGAACAGGCTACAATTGCACATTACGCGCCATCCGTTCTTGCTTCTCATAACGGGTTTTAAAATTACAGTTCCTAATTTCCTATATAAATGGAAGGAAATTTTCCTAATAAATGGAAGAAAAAAGGAACATGTAAGACTAATACATAACTTGTTACAGTGTAACTATGAATGACAAATGAGATCCCTTATATGATACCCATTATTTACCTGTATTACTTAAAAATTAAAAAAAAAAAATGTCGGAAGGGTTGCATTTTTTTACTGCAGATGAATTCATCTTGACTCTATGTAAGCAGTACTATTTAAAAATGAAATAAAATTTATTATTGTTCTAAAAGTTGAAATTTGTGATAATCACAAAATGGAAAAATATTGTATTTTGAATTGAATCTATTTTTGCTTGGAAATGTAAGAATATAGAAGTCTGATGGTTGTAAAAAGCCATTTGCTTATCAAGTTGTAAATATATTTTTACCTAGGTAGCACAAATGGGAATTGAAGCTGTGAGAGTTAGATAAAGCAAAATTTATAGAGCATTTAACTTCTGAAATGATTTTATGAGTTGTATGGTTACACTTTTCTTGCTTTACCGAAAGTTCTATTGGCTAAGGACTTGAAATAACCTTTACTCTATCTTCTTGTTGCAAATACAGTGCCATGAAATAGATTGATGCTGTAAATAGTCCGGTGGGAACAAATCTCATTAAATGTTTATAGTGTGGAAATGTATCTCAGAGCTTACCCAACAATCTAGTATCTGGATGTTTTGTAATATCATTCTTCTTCTGCCAATGCTGACACTGTGAAAGTTATTAAAGATTTATAGGTGAGGAAACCACCAGTAAAATTAGAGCAGCTAACTCTTAAATCAGTAGATTCTCAACAATTCCTCTTAAAGGCTCCCTATAACTACCGTGTCATTCGTAAATAAACATAAATTTTAACTTCAAAATTTAATTGCATATTAAGATCTGTGAAAAGAGCATGTGGGTGCAGGTTATCTAATGCCTTTCCCTGGTCTTTCATCTTGTGAATGCACAGAGATTTCTCACAGAATGATGCAGGTCCTGCATGCCTTAGTCTCTGTCGGCGTGTTGAGCTGCTCTGTGGTCCTTGAGTGACTGTGGCCATCCAGCTGAGCCATTACATTGAGATGCCAAAAGGTTGTAAGTCACTTCAGAACTTCACTGAACACAACCAAGTTTCTGCATACTCATGGGCCTTCTTTTTTTCCTGCATCAGACCAATGAGGGAGAAAACAGGGGTCTAATCACTCCTCTTAAATGCTCCCTTATGTTTGAGTCTTTAAGCTACTCAAGAGTAGCTGACCACTGTTTAGCTGTTAAATCAGACACACCAAAGACTGCTTCTTGGGTGTCTGGTGTCTTCTCATTGAGTCTTTCCTATGTGGATGTACTGATTATGAATAGGTAATGAAATTATTTGAAGAATTTTATCTGTAGGTATCGTAGGGTGGCATTGTTTCAATAGAGCCAGTGAGAAAGTTGCTACGCTTTTGTAAAGACATATTCTTAAGGCAAAAAAAGTGGAGGGAAGCACTTCAGGCTTTGAGAGGAGGCGGCGGGCCCGGGCTGAGTGGGGTCTGGGCTGGCGCACTCAGCCTGGCGTGGCTGGGCTTGAGCTGATCTAGTCTCCCTGGCCCAGCTGAGATTTTCTTATTCCTGGAGGGGTGGTAAAAAGCCCTCGAAGAGAGCTCGGCAGGCCCCGAAGTCAAGAAAGGCTCCAAAGCCAAGAGCAGCTCCAAGACGGAGAGTGGAGATGGCAGCAGCCAGGACAGTGCTGGACAGCGCCAGACAGCCACAACTACTTCAGCATTACTCACAATGAACTCTATTTGTTCAGCTACTTTAAACTAACTTTACTGCAGGTAAAAAGACAAAAACATGGGTTGCAGTTTTCTTTTCTTCAGTCTCAGCACCTCAGCAGAACCAAGCCAACATGATGCTAACAGAGACCACGAGGCCAGCAGAGAAGCACGGCAAGCCATGTTTTCAATGCAGAGCTCAGATCAAATGCACATTTTTTTTTTTGGCATTGTAAGACTCTATAAAACTGTTTCAATCAATGATAAAACTTAACTCTTGAGGTCAGTAAAGAAGAAGTTTAATTCTAGATGAAGAGATTGAAGAAAATGTTTTGAGCTTAAATTTAAATTCTTTTGTGAAGCTATGGTAAAGATATATATTTGATATGTCAGACTTTGTTTATTTTCTTTGTGACTTATAGATATATATTGGGGGAAGGTAGCAATTTTAGTACAACTGTGAGTTGAAATATATTAGTTGAAACTAATAGATATTGCTGAGATTTAATGAGAAACTTAAAGAGAAATGAGAGAGATGAAAAAGATAGTAGAAAAAAACTTTTGTTTCCAGAGATAGATGAAGAAAAAACTGTTGTATACTAAACTAGCTCATTCTTAAAAATAACACCCCCATAGTTGATATAGTCTATGAAAGCAGCTGTGTGAAAGCTGCAGAACATAAGAAAGACTTTGCCACTGCAATTGAGGATTTTAATTCCGGACAGCTGATTTCATTTGTGACAAAGCCACAAGAAAACCTGTTTTCTTGTGGAAAAGTCTCCATAGCATAAAAAAGAGACTCTTCTCCTGAAGTGAACTGAGAAAAAGACTATTTTAAAAGTAGTAGACTGACTGAAAGTTGTGAGTTTTATCTTTGTATTGTCAGTGGAAAAGAAAAGAGGTGTTCTAAAAGTTTACTCTGATTTTCTTATTATTGTTTTCCTCTTTAGTTCTGTTAATCAAGTTTTCTTTGTATATTTTCAAGTTTGAATCTGCTTTGCTTTCTTTCCTTTCAATCCTATCTCACAACAGAAAATAAACCTGCAACATTAATTGGTGCGTTAGCTGAAAAACACCAAATTAACCCTCTGAAAGTAGGGTAGAGTCTGAACTCATATTTTCCTGCCTGTTATTGTCTAGATTTTTAATTCAGAGATGAACCATAGCAGCTTTTTGGCCAGTGCTGTTTGTTCATCTCGGTGTAAACCTTCTCCAAACTGTCTCCCAAAGGAGGACATTTCTGTTTTGGGTCAGCTGAGATTTGAAGGCAGTCATTTTTCCAGCTAATTGGATAATTGGCTGTGGCTGCCAGGTGTGTCTCAGTCTTCCCTGGCCAATGAAGCTGTTTTTCCTGCAGCAACACTTCAATATTCGACCTGCCAGGCGTGTTTTGCATTCCAACGAACACCCTCTGTACAGCCTGGCATTGAGGGGGCTGCTGGAGATACAGGACCTTGAAGGGAAGCTGCTGCTGCAGTGAGGAGTGGCCACGGGGCACAGCTTGAGCAGATGTGAGGTACCCCAGAATACCTTGGTGTTAAGGGGGTGAGGGAGGCAGAGTTCCAAATCTCTAACACAAACTTGTGACTCGAGTCTCCTTGCCTCACTGTTTAAGCTTTTATCTTATGGTGCTCTAATATAACACTTCCATTTCTACCTTAAGCTAGACAGTCCCTGAAATTGTGCTTTTAATATAATTTAAAAAAATAAATTTAAATCCTCCAGTTTACAATTAGTCTGGCACATATTGGATAAGTGCTGATAAGTACTGATTTACCTAAATTCCACATCAGGATATCTGGCACAGTTTTCTTGTTTAATATTTCTTCTGAAAGCTTGAAATCACTTATGGATGCGATATAAGAGGTGAACGGGTGTATGTGGGGTGTAGGTTTGGACATCAGGACCATAATGACAGGTTTCAGATGTTCAGTTACATTAACAATTACTGGTTTGAACTCTTCAAATACTGAATCTCAAATACACTTACTTTCACGTTTCATGAAAACCTCATATTCTCCTTTTCTTTCTCTTTAGAATATTTGTTTGCTACAATTTTTATCAAGCAAAAAGAGTTGTCTGCTTTTGTTTACCCTACCTGCTGAAAAGGAAAAGGACACTTAAATCTATGTCTTTTGGAAAAATGATCATTAAACAAAAGCTGCAGTTTTTATCTTTGCCCATATTCAGCCTATTAAAAGTGGCAGCAGTGACTTTCTGCCACAGCATGGGATTGATTAGACTCAAAATCAACAGAATTAGACTGCTCATGTAATCTGACTCAATTTACTCAGCTGTGAGCTAGCACTGCTGGCTCTGAGTTATATCCAGAGGTTCTCCTGATCTCTAAAACACTTAAGTTTATAGGCAGTGAACTCCCCTTTCAAACAAAGCTCTGGTCTGAGATGCTGAATGGCAGAGATGACCTGGCTTTGTCTGCAAATGACCTCTCTCTGTAGCCTCACAAGGGAAAAGGGAGTCTGCCATGGTCAAAAGTATTTTGAGGGCTTCCAGTGGAAAGGGCTCATCTGGGAACCATAATGTCACTGCAGTTCCTGCAAGTAGAAAATAAAGCAGCAGCTTCATTGAACTGACTTTTCTCACCTGTACTCCTCTTTTTTTCCAGAATTTAATAGTCCTGGATCCTCTGGTAGTGAACGAAGGGAAGGTGAGACCATCCCTGGAGCAGCGGCTGGAGGGAATCATCAGCGGGGCAGCACTGCTGGCTGACTCCTCGTGCACGCGGGACTCGCACCGTGAACGCATCATTGCCGAGTGCAGCGCCATCCGCCAGGCCCTGCAGGACCTGCTGGCTGAGTACCTCCGCTCTGTGAGTACCGCAGTGCAGGGCCACTGGGTACCGCAACGCATGGCCACTGAGTAATGCAACATGGGGCAACTGGGTACTGCAACGCAGGGCCACTGAGTAATGCAATGTGGGGCAACTGTGTACCACAGCATGGGGCCACCGGGTACCACAACACTGGGCAACTGAGTAACACAGGGCCCAGGGGCTGCCTCAGTGCCTCCTGTGCAGGGATCTTAGCGTTTAACCAAGAATTAAAGTAGTTTTACCTATTTGCATTTCACAAAATGCTCTAAAAGGTTTAAAATGCTTTAAAGGGTTGAAACGGGGTTTTTCTCCAGAAATCTAAGCAAAAACTAAATACACATTCCTGGAATGAGTATGAATTGTATTATATCGTGTATATAGTCTGTGGAAAATGCCATATCACAGATAAAATGTACATGTTTAGGTTATGTTATGCATGTTGTAAACCATCACCGGTTCAGAACAGACAATCCTTCATATGCCAGAAACAAGAATTTCTTTATAATGCCACTTCCTAGACTAGAGCTTGAAAATGTAATCTCTGTTCCTGTAGAATGCAACAATTTAAATAATAATTTCTTAAAAGGGAAGCAGTCTGTTAGTGCTGTTTTCAAGCAGAGTGTTGACACCAGAAGAGGAGAAGAACACCAATTTACAAGTGTTAAAATGACTGGATTGCTGTATTGGGAATACAGGAGTGTTGGGTAAATCCAGAAATCTGGTTGTCTGACACATTTGTAGCTGTGAATTGTTAGAAAAGGAACGTAGTTTGTGGTTTCAAAGTGATTTTTCTTTTAGATTTGAAGAATGGATTTGACACTTGTTACATCTGGCAAGTAAATGTTGAAACAGTGGAGACTCAATATTGTTAATATGGGTACATAATGTTAATCTCATGCTTTTTATCTGTAAACATTTTCTGTAGGCATAATGTTCCTTTCTAAAGATACCTCAGGATGATTCATCAAGCAAGTGCATTTAGAGAACAATTGTGTTATTGCACTGCAGTTTGCCCAGCTAGCTTTTGCGGTCGGTCTTTTCTTTCACCCAGTCACGCAGTGCGACATGAATGGGCCACGTCAGGAGAGGCTGCGAGAGCTCAGTCCCGAGTACAGCTAAGGCCAGCGGCGCCAGGGTCACGCCGTGCCTTTCCACAGGGTTCATGCAGGCGTTGAGCACGTGTGGCAAGATGGAGGGAAGGAGGAGGCATCCGAGAAAATTCCACAAAGCCACGAGCTTAACAAAACACGACTTTAATGGAGANGGGGAGGGGAGACACAGGACACCAACCTATCACAGGATGGGACCTGGGCGGGGCAAAGGGAGGTACCCCCTAAGTACCCTGGGGCAGGATTCGACATGGGAAATGATGGACAGGGAAGGGTCTGGAATAGGGGAAGGGGATGGCCATAGATGGGAGACAAAGGAGGTAGGGCTTAGGAGATACCAGGATAGAACCAACTCAGGGAAACAGGGGACACCGGAACAGACCATACATAATACAAAGGTATAAAACTATAACAAATAAGCACAGTACAGATGTACATGGGGGGTAGGGGTAGGAAAGGCTAAATTACATAATAAAATACAGAATCCGCACTGCAACATTGTGTGAAACAGATATTTGTTCCTTTTTTGGGAAGCTGAAATTCCTTTCTGTTCTGTAAATCACAGCAGTTAACACTGCTAGAACAGTCTAAAGCTGTTCTAATGAGATTGTTTGCTTTGTCTTATTTTATTATCCTTAGGTTAATGTAGTGTAGGGATAAAATAATCTGTGCATATCAGAATTTTTTTCATCTCACAGACATTGTACTTTTTGATATTTCTCTTTATTTATTGCAAGTTTACAGATGCTTTAATTTAAAGTCAAGCTGTGCTTTCAAGCTTTATACCAGAGAAAGGTGCTATAAAAATTTTACTTAAAATACTGTTGAATGCAGCCTTAATTCTTGAAACTCTCTGGAAGAGTTTTATGCATGGGTTAGATAGTGAGATTTCTTCAGCTCTGGTTAGCTTGGAATGTAAATCTTCAGTATGTTGGTGTAGCAGAGTTCTCTTGCAATATGTGTTCTAGAGTGGGTCAGGGTTTGCTGTTAAGTGCCTGAATGTTTTATAGGGGAAGGCATTCATCTTAAATGGTTGGACTTGATGATCTTGAAGGACTTTTAGAACACAAATGATTCTGAGAAAAATGGGACCAGGAGACCAGGCTCCTTTTGTATGATCTTTATTAAGAAATCAGCTCTGTGGGAGGGTGCTCGAGGGGTCCCACACAGCGCCACTGCTCCCTTGGATGACACAGTGGAGGAGGAGTGCAGGCAGCTTTGCCCAGAGGCAGAGCTGGGACTTCCATCCTCACAGGAGTCTTCAGGAAGACGCTGGGTAGGCTCGTAGTCCAGGGGTGTCATATTTATCAAGGTCTACTTTGGTCAGGGGGAATTTTTTTAAAAAATTTCGATGGAGAGACAGCTCTGCCTTTTCCTGACACAGTCCTGTGGTTGGTTTTGTAAACTTTGGCTCAGGCTTGTGGTTCTAGGAGTATTTCTTTTCAAATTGAGGCTTTTCGGCGTTAATTTGCATATTCCACTTTTCTCCCTGTTGCCTTTTTTCTCTGTTACCTTTTTTCTCCTTCACCTTTTTCTCGTTGCCGTTTTTCTCATCGCTGTTTTTCTCATCACTGTTTTCCTCTGTCGCCGTTTTTCTCATCGCCATTTTTCTTGCCGTTTTGTGGGAGCAGTGGCAGTTTCACCCGGTGGAATGAGAGGGTAAAAAAAGGAATTACAGCTTGGGGTTTTACCAGGATTGATAAACCAGGGATGTAACATGGGGTTTTACAACTTCTTGGATAATTGGAGTTGGAACGTACTGGGATGATATAACACATTACAGAAATTGTGAACTTCAACTTTTAGCATTAAAACAGATAACATCAACATGAGGAAATTCTGAGATTTTATTCATAACAATTCTGTGATTCTATCCAGAGCATTTGGCAGAATACAGATGTGGTGAACAGCATCCCGTCTTAGTCCAAAAGATTGCTGTGGGTTTCTCCCAAGAATGCTTTCCTATGTATCTCTGGTGGGACACTACAAGGTTTTAAGTCAAATGGTCTTAAATTCTTAGACTCTTGAAACAAAATCATGGTGATCTTTTCTACTTCAGGAACAATCATGGCTTTAGGGGTACATAATGTACAATAGGTGGAAAAAGCATAATACATAACCCACCCTGCTGACTTAAGAAAGTCAGAAAGCAGCTAGTGAAATATGATAGCAAGGGAAAGTGTCAAATAATTTGCTGCAGAACACAGTGACTGCACAAGGTGGCAAAGACAAGGAAGAATAAAAATTATTTAAAGGTATGAGGTTACAGAACAGGGAGGGAATTAAGAGTTTTTAGTTTCTTTTAGAGCTCTTGAACTTTTTATACAAGAATTACCGAAGGGAAACACTCTCACTGATAATAGTTTATGGCTAGTGCTTAGACTGTGTTAAATAAGTTTTTCAATAAGAAGATTATCAGATGTCAATTACTTTATTTCACAGCTCTAGCTCCCTGAAGAAGAGATGATAGATCCAGGAAACAGTGCTGATTTATCTGTGTCTTTTTGGCTCTTCTATTGGTAGCCTTTTAGGTATTAGACATTTTTGGGTAGTCTGCACCTCTCAAGTACCTCAGCCAGTGGGGAAGAGAGAGGGAAATGCAGCCAGGAAATTGGGATAAAAAGGAGGCTGCATCCTCCTAAATTTGAGAGACCCCATGGGAAATGCCCCATGGCCTTGTTATGGATGGTGTCCTGGTCAGGCCAAATCAATAAAATTTAGAGAGTCAATTAAAAGTAACAGAATTTATTTTAACAATTTTAAGGAAAAAAAATGACAGAGTCTTATGCCAATTAAATGAACAAAAAGGAAAACAGCGAAACAAAATGACAAAGTCTATGCCACGGGAGATTTAGGACAATACTCGAGTATCGG